>CM056060.1:10478528-10963098 GCA_029574335.1 Rana kukunoris
GCTGCCAGTGTGCCCATCAATTGCTGCTACTGTGCCCCATCAAATGATGCCAGTGTGCCCATCAATTGCCGCTACTGTGCCCCATCAAATGCAGCCAGTGTGCCCATGAATTACCGCTACTGTGCCCCATCAAATGTTGCCAGTGTGCCCATCAATTGCCACTACTGTGCCCCATCAAATGTTGCCAGTGTGCCCATCAATTGCCGCTACAGTGCCCCATCAAATTTTGACCGGCACTTACCTCTCTCGGAGCGGGTCAGTAGCGGTGTCCTGCACGTCCTCCATGTCTTCTTCCGTCCTCTCTCAGGCGTCCAATCACAGCGCCCTACGTTTCAGCCAATCAGGGGATACGTGCGAATGCCTAGCATGGCGCCACCATTACTAATAAAAAAAATATTAATTAAAATGCCATAAATCTATGCCCTATTTTGTAGAAACAAACCAATCAATATATGCTTATTGCACATTTTTTTAACCAAAAAATATGTAGAAGAATACGTATCGGCCTAAACCGAGGAAGAAATTTGTTTTTTAATTTTAATTTATTATAGCAAAAAGTAAAAAATATTGCATTTTTTTTAAAGTTGTCACTCTGTTTTTGTTTATAGAGCAAAAAATATCAAATACCACCAAAAGAAAGCTCTTTTTGTGGGGGGAAAAAAAGGACATCAATTTTGTTTGGGAGCCACGTCGCACGACCGCACAATTGTCACTTAAAGTGACTCAGTGCCGAATCGCAAAAAGGGGCCTGGTCCTTAACCTACATAATGGTCCGGGTCTTAAAGGAGTTGTAAAAGAAAAAAAAAATGTTGCCTAAAATTAATGGGCCAGATCCACAAAGAATTACGGCGGCGTATCTCCAGATACGCCGCCGTATTTTCAAATTCCCGCCGGCGTATCTTTGTTTTGTATCCACAAAACAAGATATGCCGGAATTACGCTAAAATACAACTGGCGTACCATTATTACACCATCGTATCTTAGTTGCATACTTACGCTGGACCCTTCCGTAATTTTTCCGCGTTGAATATGCAAATGAGCGAGTTACGGCAATTCACGAACGTACGAGCGGCCGGCGCATTCCTTTTATGTCGTTTGCGTAAGCGTATGTCCGGCGTAAAGTTACCCCTGCTATATAGAGGCGTACACCATGTTAAGTATGGACGTCGGGCCAGCGTTGAATTTTCCATTGGTCACGTCGTTTGCGTAAACCGTTCGCAAAAAGGGATTTGCGTAAGTTACGTTCACGTCGTTTTCATTGACTATTTGCGATGTGATTTCACGCATGCGCACTGGGATACATCCACGGCCGGCGCATGCTCAGTTAAAAAAATACGCCGTTTGCGTCGGGTCATTCATAATTAAAACACACCCACCTCTTGTTCGTTTGAATTATACCCGGGAACGCCGGCCCATTTACGCTACACCGCCGTAAGTTACAGCGGAACTGCTATGAGGATAAGGATACGCCGCTGTAACTTACAGCAGCGTAGAATAAATGGGACACGCCGCGCCGGCGGGGCATGTATGTGGATCTGGCCCATGTTCTGCAAGGTAGACAGACAGAATAGTGTAATGATTCTGTTAACAAACGAGTAAATACCTATTAAATTCCTTCATCTATATCACCTCCGGCGCTCTAGTTTCTGTTCTCTCATTCACTTCCTGGTTTGCGGCGCTCGTTCATGTAAGAACTACATTTCCCAGTATGCATTGCGGCACGCCCAGTAATTCACACCTCCTTGAAGTCTCTAACACGTAGAGAGCGTCCTGCCGCACAGATGTAGTTCCCAGGAGGGGGCGAGCACGTCACTGACGTGAACAGAACAAAGAAATATAGCAACTTCTGAGCAAAAAACTAAAACAATGAGGAAGTAATAAGAGGAATGTCTGCAGGTAAAGGATGCTTATTATGAAAAAAATAAAATTCCTTTACAACCCCTTTAAGTGGTTAAACCCACAAGTGTTTTTTTGTTTTTACCGCTACTTACCCTTTATACTAGTTTTTTGAAGTTTACAAATGCAGCAATTTAGAAATTGGCTAAAAGGTTTAGCACTGGGAAACACTTTTTGAAAGATAAATAGTGTATTTTATATACAACATCAGACCAAAATGAGAAGCAAATGAGGAGGACTGACAGACCTTGCTTTAAATGAGGGACAGTCGCTCTAAATCCGGGACGGTTGGGAGCTATGCTCTTGTGTATCTGCGGCAGGAACTCTTCAATCCTAATACACCAAATGTTCTATTTGTTGAGCTTGTTGTTTACTCCTACTCTAGCCTGTCTACACTGTCTAGATCTACCCACTGTCTCTTTACACACGGCACTCCTTGTGACGATACCACATTAACTCGACATTCGTACATGTTGCCAAAGCGATGCCACCTGACATTTTACCTGGGCAACGTACCGAGCTGAAGAGTTTCATACAAACACGCCCCCCCCTCCCTCCCTCTCATAGCATTGTAATGATGAATGTTGTTACTGTGTGACTTCATGGACACCTGTCAGTCCAAAATGAAGAATGTGTCTGGTTTAATAAAAACTAGGGTTGTCCCGATACCGATACCAGTATCGGGACCGATACCGATACCGAGTATTTGCGGGAGTACTTGTACTCCCGCAAATACCCTCGATGCCTGAATAGAATACTTGTCACGTCCCCCCGCCGCTGCAATGAAAGCCGCCGCCGCATTGAAAGCCGCCGCTGCATGATTAAACAGCGTGCGGGAACATCACAGCTTTCATTTGAATAGCTGTAGTGTTCTCGCCGCGTATAGACACTCCCCCTTGCTCAGGATTGGATGGGTGATGGTGATCTGTCCAATCCCGAGCAAGGGGGAGTGTCTATACGCGGCGGAGAAAACAGCTATTCAAATGAAAGCTGTGATGTTCCCCTAGGTATGGGGGACATGGCTGCGGGGACATGGCTGGAGGGACATGGCTGCATATGTGGGGGGACATGGCTGCATATGTGGGGGGACATGGCTGCATATGTGGGGGGACATGGCTGCATATGCGGGGGGACATGGCTGCATATGCGGGGGACATGGCTGCATATGCGGGGGACATGGCTGCATATGCGGGGGACATGGCTGCATATGCGGGGGACATGGCTGCATTTGCGGGGGACATGGCTGCATTTGCGGGGGACATGGCTGCATTTGCGGGGGGGGGGGACATGGCTGCAATATGTGGGGGACATGGCTGCATTTGGGGACACATTTTAAAAAAGTAAATCGGTATTCGGTATCGGCGAGTACTTGAAAAAAAGTATCGGTACTTGTACTCGGTCCTAAAAAAGTGGTATCGGGACAACCCTAATAAAAACCCCTAAAAGTGATTGATAACTACAACAGCATCCCTGTAGGTGTCAGGTGTGCAACTATGCTTCTACGTACAATATAATGGGGGTAACTGGACATAATAACGTTTTGTAAAATATATTTTTTTTAAACATTTTATCAATAAAAAATAAGTCATTGAGCTCCAGTCAGTAACTTTGCCTTAGCATTTCCTCAG
This sequence comes from Rana kukunoris, assembly GCA_029574335.1. NCBI lineage: Eukaryota > Metazoa > Chordata > Amphibia > Anura > Ranidae > Rana > Rana kukunoris. The sequence continues at coordinate 10,482,053 of CM056060.1, forward strand.
TCTCCTTCCCCCCCCAGGACTCAACCATTGTAACTTTGAAGTCACACAGTTAAAGGCTAATCTGTGTCAGACATTTGTGATCACAGCCAAGAACTGCACAGGTGCCAGGATCTACATGATTGAGCAGTGCTGTCAACCACCATAAATTCCCTTTTTTGGGCACCGGTGCCCGTAAATAAAAAAAAAAAATGTCTGTGGGCTGGCCATGCAACTGCACATATGTCGTTCCAAAGCCTGTCAGGCTCGGGAAGGCACCCGTACACACTAGGCCGGGCGGCGCATGCGCAGTAACGTAATGACACCTGGTGCCATTTCAAAAAAAAGGCAATCGTTCTGTGGAGGTGCCAGTGCCACGCCGGCGCCACGTCCTGCCAGTTTTTTTCTTTTCATAATTCTTTATTTTTTCTTTTTCTGTATTTTCTTTACATCACTTACATGTATACCAAAACCTCCACCGGGAACAAAATACATAACATTTTTTTTTTTTTTTTTTATCTGAAAAAGTGTTTATTGAAACGTAAATAAAAACACAAGGGAACCATTCAAGAATGCAAACTTACACAATACAATGTGCAGCAGAAAGATTACCGGGTACAGACCGTATCCTAACACATTTTTCACATATAAACAGGTTTCAAAACAAGGTGTACTGTACCCACACACAATAATTGACAATGTCATACATAATGCTGTACTACATCACGCCCAAACATTTCTCCCTTTTTCCTCAACATAGGGAATACATAACATTTATAAATACAAACAAAACAGATACAAAAAACAAAACAAAAAAAAACAAAGGAAAAAAAAAATAAATAAATAAAAGTGTCCTGCCAGTTGCTACAGGCTGAGGCAGAAGATTAGGAGCCGAGGAGCAGTGAGGACAGCGACAGCTGTGTGAGCGAGGGGATAATAAAAGGGGACAGAGGAGGACACTTATGTGCCTGTGTGGACAGAGAGGTGACAGGGGCACAGGAGGAGCCTGGAGGACACGCGTTTCGTCTCAGAAGACATTCCGTCGGGACGCTCTGCTTTTTTGAATGGAACAAACGCGGCGACATCATCGACTACAACGAACATGCGCTCGTCACATTCGATGCCGACACCGCCATCTTGCTACACCCTTCCTATGCCCAGGAAGCTACCGCTTATGCGTCAAAGTCATTTTGAGAATGCACGGGTTTCCACGGCGACAGGTAAGTATACACACTCTCGGGTTTCTCGCCTGGAAAACACTGCTGAGAATCTCACGACGAGAAAATAGAGAGCAGGTTCTCTATTTTTCTCGTCTATATTCTGGACAGTTTTCTTGTCGAGAAACCTGAAAGCCTCGTACACATGCTCAGGTTACTCGGCAAGAAAAGCTCTGCCAGCAGTTTTCTTGCTGAGTAAACCGAGTGTGTGTACGAGGCTATATTCTGGTTAATCAGTGAATGCCCAATACTATTCTGCAAATACTGCAACTCTGGTTAAAAAAAAAAAAACATTTGAACCCCCATTCCCAACTTTACAATCCCCTTTCTTCTCATCTGAGTCCGCCGTCACTCGACTGTCCACAGAGCCTCTTCCAGGTGATAAGAATGATGATCCACTGCTGCAGTCTTGTTACCGCCACTCATTGTGACATCACATGGCTGGAAGTTCCTGAAACCTGCAAGGACCATGCCACTAAAGTTTTTAAAGAGATTTTAAATGATTGTAAATCGAAAAGTAATTTTTTTTTACATAAAAAATAAAATAAAAACATGATATACTTACCTGCTCTGTGTAGTAGTTTTGCAGATCCTGATCCTCCAAGCCATAAGACACACAGAGCGTCCCCGTACACTGCTGTGACTGGAGACATGTTTACCGTAGCTATTTGCGGGCTCCAGCCAATCACTGTGATTGGCCAGAGCCGCGACGACATCATGCATGCACGCGGAAGCCACCTGTCGCGGCACGGCTGCTGATGAAACGGCACGAGCGGATCGTTTCTTCAGTGCGCATGTGCCCAATGACGTCGGCACACGCGGATAAAGTGAATGTCTCCTAAACTGTGCACGTTTAGGAGATATTCATGGTACCTACAGGCAAGCCTTATTAAAGGCTTACCTGTATTTAAAAGTGGTGTAACGTGGTTTACAACCACTTTAAAGGTTCTCTTTTTTCTTTTTTTTATAACAAACATGTCATACTTACCTTGTGCAATGGTTTTCCCAAAGAGCAGCCCTCCATCCTCCTCTCTTCTACCCTTGCCGGCGCTCTCCTGCTGAGTGCTCTTAAAGCAAGCAACTAGTAATGGGGGCACCCAAGCAGGCTCTGCGCATCCATTCACATACAGAGCCGCGGGTCTTCTCCCACACTCCTCTCCTCATTGGCTGCGATTGCCATTGGTTCCAGCCAAATGAGGAGGGAGAGTCACCGTAGGGGTGAGGCACTCGTGCATATTGCTGGAGGAAGATCGGGCTCAGGTAAGTATTTTTGAGGGGGGGGGTCTCCTGCATAGAGGAGTTTTTTTTATTACCTTCATGCCTAGAAAGCGTGAAGGTAAAATACCTTAAAGTGGTTGTACACCCTGTACAACTAGCTCATTAGCTCATTATGAGGTACTTACCTGAGATCAAAGCTTCCGCAGCGACTCTCGTTCACCTCCTCCGTCACCGCCACGATACCCGGAGTGACTTCTGGGTATCGCTGCTCCGGTGCTGTGACTGGCCGGAGAAGTGATGACGTCACTCCTGTGCGCATAGTGACGTCATGATCGCCTTCACTAGGGCCATGCTCAGTGCACCTGCACCTTTGTCTTCGGTGCACGTGCGCCTGTTTTTTGGAAAATATCTCCTTTACTGTGTAGGTTTTCTTGCACCTACAGGTAAGCCTTAATCTAGGCTTACCCTTTGGACTAAGTGGTCTGTAAGGGTTTACAACCACTTTAATCTCTAACCTTTATGCCTCGTACACACGGCCAGACTTTCCGAGAATAAAAGTCAGACAGGCTTTTTTTCTCAGAAAGTCCGGCCGTGTGTAGCCTGCCTCTGACTTTTTTTGTCAGAAGTCCGACGGACCTTAGATAGAGAACCTGTTCTCTTTCTTTCCGTCGGACTTCGGACAGACATTTGCACGGTCAAAAGTCAGACCATGTGTACGAGACATTAGAACCACTTTAATCCAAGCTCTGTAAAGTCCCTTGCACCCAGATTCCATAGAACGCCTTACGAGATGAGGGGGTCTGTCCTTTGTGTGAAAAGCTGGAGCGGTGCATGTTGTTGACATCTACTAACATTAGTATAAGCTCACGCGTTGGTGATTGGAAATCGCTGCCTTGAAAATGACAAAGAGAGAAAGCAGGCTTGTGATGAACAAAGAAAAGTGAGAAAAGGGGGAGAAGGAGAAGGATAAAGAGAAACAGAAGAGGCAGAAGAGGTCACTAAGAGTGGGTGGAAGTGAGAGGACAGGAAGAGTGTACAATAACGAGGCTGAAAGACAATATAAAACACAGAGAGACAAAGTGACGGCAGATAATCTCTGAGGTAGGTGAGGACATAACTTGAGCAATTAAAAAAAATAAAAATAAAGAGATTTTAATGTAAATATGGCCAAACCTGTTACTCAATAGTTGTTGGAGAATTACTAGTCCCGTCAAGCTGCAGACAGGGCCTGCTGAAACTTGTAGTTCCACTAGACAGAGTGTCTTATTCTACTCTAGTCTATCCTTGGAATTCCTTGTAGGGAAAAATAATAAAAAGAGAAGCACTGTAGCCCAGCTTTGGCAAAAGAAAAACTCCATCTACATATTTTATTTCCAATGCTTATCCTAATGCCGCGTACACACAGTAGGAATTTCCGACAGAAAAAGTCAGATGGGAGCTTTTAGGCGGATATTCCGACCGTGTGTATACCCCAGCGGAATTTTTCTGTCAGAATTTCAGACTGACTTAGATAGAGAGAGCAGGTTCTCTATTTTTCCGTCGGACCGTGTGTACGCGGGCGCCATAACAGTACAAAACGTATTAGTGCACCTTAAAGCGGAGTTCCACCCAAAAGTGGAAGCTCCGCTTATCTGACTCCTCCTACCCCTTCAGTGCCACATTTGGCACCTTTCTGGGGAAGGGCAGAGCGGGTACCTGTTTTTGACAGGTACCTGTCCCCAATTCCGGGAGATGGTGCTGTATGTGTAGCTGCTGACTTAATTTTTTTTTGCTGGGGGAGTGACACCACTTCAAAGGGGTTGTAAAGGCTCCTGTTTTTTCAATTTAAAGGGGTTGTAAAGTTAAAAAAAAAATGTTTTGAAACATGTTATACTTACCTCCACTGTGCAGCTCGTTTAGCACAGAGTGTCCCCGAATCTGGTCTTCTGGGGGCCCTCGGCGCCTGTCTCAGCTCCCCCCGCAAGGACTCAACACCTTAATGCGTGTATGCTCGCATGGTGTTGAGTTCTTGCGGGCGCGCTACCGGGATACAGCAGGCAGCTATTGCCACTCACTGTATCACTTGGCACCACCCCCGGTGCGCCGTTGTCATTGGATGTGTTTGACAGCAGCATGAGCCTATGGCTGCGCTGCTTTCAATCCATGCAGTGTAGCCAATCAACGGCCAGGCTCAGAAACGAGGATGACGATGGGGGCGAGCGCGGGACTTTCGAGGGCTCAGGTAAGTAAAACGGGGGCTCGGGGGGCGGTGTTGTCGGATGTTTTTTCAGCTTAATGCATAGGATGCATTAAGGTGAAAAAAAAAATTACCTTTTCAACCCCTTTAATGCATCCAATGCAATAAGGAGAAAAAACATTTGTCATTTACCAGCCCCCATAGCCCCCTGTTTTACTTACCTGAGCCCTGGAAAGTCCTGCATCGCGAACGCGCTCAGTCTTTGCCTGGGCTTCTCGGCTATTCATTGGATAGATTGATAGAAGTGCAGCCATTGGCTGCCACTGCTGTCAATCAAATCCAATGACGTGGCCGCCAGGAGGGCAGGGCTGAGTCATACCCTCTGCGGCTATGGATGCAGAGTGTATGACACGGGTGCGCACCCATAAGTTAACCCTCTCAGGAGAGAGATTTCCAGAGGGGGTTATCTATTGCTGGGAGGAGCCGAGACAGCCGCCAAGGGCACCCAAAAGAGGAGAATCTGGGCCACTCTGTGCAAACCAAACTGCACATTGGAGGTAAGTATGACAGGTTTGTTATTTAAAAAAAAAAATGGAACCCATAGTATCACTTTAAGACCCCTAAAATAATATCCCTTGCAGTGAGTCAGTCTAGCTGCAGGGAGGATTTGATAGGTACCTTTTCTTTTTTTTTTTTTGTTCCCCTTGACTTAAAGGAGTTGTAAAAGGAAAAACATTTTTTTGCTGAAATGACTGTTTACAGGGTATAGAGACATAATAGTTAACCGATTCCTTTTAAAAACGATTAAAAATAGATAATCAATCATATAATGTACCTACAGTTTCAGTTTCGTTTTTGCATGCTGTTTCTGTCTCTCTGATGTACAGAGTCACAGAGACAATAGAGGGCAGTGATGGTTTGGAAAACGAAAGTGATTGGTGCTGAGGGGTTTTAGACACACAGTAATCACACCTCCTTGATTAGTGACCACAGAGAGAAAGCTCCCAGGACTGTGGTGATCAGGAAACAGACAACCAGGAAGTGTGGAGATCAGAGAAGAATTACAGCAACTTGAGAGCAAAAAACGAACAATGGGGACATGAAAACAGCACTGCATTAAGGTAAAGGAAGCTATTAAGATAAAAAAAAAAACTTTACAAATCCTTTAAAGAATAACTAAAAGGTTCAGTTTATTTTTTGTGTTAAGCAAACATATTATACGTACCTCCTCTGCGCAGTTGGTTTTGCACAAAGTGGCCCCGAGCCTTCTCTTCTCTAGGGTCCCTCAGTGGCGCTCCTGGCTCCTCCTCTTTTTGATTTCCCCGTCAGAGAAGCGCTCTCCCTCTGGACACCCGTGCGCGCACGCTCTTGTGTCCTGCTGCTGCGTCCATTGACACAGACAGCAGGACTCGGCTCCCGCGTCATTGGATTTGATTGACAGCAGCGGTAGAGAATAGCTGTGCTGCAATCAATCTTCACAATTGGGACCCGAGACACCGGCTGGAGCGGGTATGCTCGTCCCCGGCACAGGAACGATCGGGCACAGGTAAGGGGGGCTCTGGTGGGCTACAAGAGGTTTTTTACCTCAATGCATAGAATGGGGGGAATTATGGCCCCCAAGGGCCGGATAACAGCCCGGGGCCGCAGTTTGGAGACCACTGCTCGAAGTCATAGGGAAGGATCTGAGCCCCTGCCTCCTCCACAAGGTTCTAGCCCGGGCACCCTGTTAAACATCTCCAGCTTACCCCCTAGCACAAGCCTGGCATAAGATCTTGTGTTGTATTAGCGCTGTCTGCGTGGGACTCTCATAGGTTAATTTGTCATTGGAACAATTTCTGCTGTCAGGTGAGAATGACAGACACTAAAAGTTCCCCGGGACACCAAACTACTCCTGGAGAAAAGAGGTGGGGGGGGGGATGCTAGTGGGTGGCTGACTTGTAACCGATACTGTCATGTGTGCGGAGGAACAGAGCTAATATTAGGTGAAGCACCCCCTCGTTCCCTTGTAGCTTTGCGAATACAGAGATGCTCTGTCAAAGCAGGCTTTTACAGAACAAAAGCACTCTGCAATATATCTCAGTATTAACGGATAATGGTAATAATGCGATTATGCAGCCTTCAGAGGAAGAAACCACAAAACAGGCCTATGGCTGACGAGGGAGATCTCTGACCTTCCATGCTTTACATTGGGCTTTATGTACAGAAATAAGAAAATCAGAATCACCCAGCGCTGTCACATTTTGAATGACAATTGCGCGGTCATGCAACACTGTACACATATGAAGATTTTATCTTTTTTTTTTTTTTTTTTTAGACAGATAGAGCTTTATTTTGGTGGCATTTAATCACCATTGTTTTTTTTTTTTTTTGCTAAACAAATGAAAAAAGATAGAAACTTTTGAGAAAAAAAAAAAAAAAAACACAACCTTTTCTTAGTTACGATTATAAAATTTTGCGAATAAGTAATTTTTCTCCTTCACTGACATACGCTGATAAGGCGGCACTGATAAGAAGGACTAAAAAGCAGCTTTGATGGCACTGATGAAGCAGCACTGATGGGCAGCTTTGATGCCACTAAAAGGGCTGCACTGATGGGCACTGATGAAGCACTGATGAAGCAGCACTGATAAGAGTTTGCATGTTCTACCTGTGTCTGTGTGGGTTTCCTCCGGGTACTCCAGTTTCCTGCCTCACTCCAAAGACATGCTGGTTGGTTAATTGAATCTTGTCCAAAATTAGCCCAGTATATATGTGTACGAATGTGTGTCCCAAGCGCGTCGAGATCCTATGGGGTAAATGACCGCACTAGCCAGGCAGAGACTGGTTGCAAAAAAAAGTGCCTTGAGGTGATTCAGTTCACATGTGTAGTGCTATACACGTTACTTATTCATTCAACACACTCCTGACCCTGCAATCTGAGCACAACGCACTCCTGATCCCTGCATTCTGAGCACAACGCACTCCTGATCCCTGCATTCTGAGCACAACGCACTCCTGATCCCTGCATTCTGAGCACAACGCACTCCTGATCCCTGCATTCTGAGCACAGCGCACTCCTGATCCCTGCATTCTGAGCACAGCGCACTCCTGATCCCTGCATTCTGAGCACAACGCACTCCTGATCCCTGCATTCTGAGCACAACGCACTCCTGATCCCTGCATTCTGAGCACAACGCACTCCTAATGCCCTGCATTCTGAGCACAACGCACTCCTGATCTAAACCAACGCACTCCTAATGCCCTGCATTCTAAACACTCCTGATCTCTGCACGCACAACGCACTCCTATCCCTGCATGCCCGCACTGCCCTGCATTCTGAGCACAACGCACTCCTAATGCCCTGATCTCACAGTGCATTCTGATTCTGCACAACGCACTCCTGATCCCTGCATTCTGAGCACACGCACTCCTGCCCTGCACTCCGACGCACTGATCCCTGCATTCTGAGCACAACGCACTCCTATCCCTGCATTCTGCCCGCACTCCTGCCCTGCATTCTGAGCACAGTGCACTCCTGATCCCTGCATTCTGAGCACAACGCACTCCTGATCCCTGCATTCTGAGCACGACGCACTCCTGATCCCTGCATTCTGAGCACGACGCACTCCTGATCCCTGCATTCTGAGCACAACGCACTCCTGATCCCTGCATTCTGAGCACAACGCACTCCTGATCCCTGCATTCTGAGCACAACGCACTCCTGATCCCTGCATTCTGAGCACAACGCACTCCTGATCCCTGCATTCTGAGCACAACGCACTCCTGATCCCTGCATTCTGAGCACAACGCACTCCTGATCCCTGCATTCTGAGCACAACGCACTCCTGATCCCTGCATTCTGAGCACAACGCACTCCTGATCCCTGCATTCTGAGCACAACGCACTCCTGATCCCTGCATTCTGAGCACAACGCACTCCTGATCCCTGCATTCTGAGCACAACGCACTCCTGATCCCTGCATTCTGAGCACAACGCACTCCTGATCCCTGCATTCTGAGCACAACGCACTCCTGATCCCTGCATTCTGAGCACAACGCACTCCTGATCCCTGCATTCTGAGCACAACGCACTCCTGATCCCTGCATTCTGAGCACAACGCACTCCTGATCCCTGCATTCTGAGCACAACGCACTCCTGATCCCTGCATTCTGAGCACAACGCACTCCTGATCCCTGCATTCTGAGCACAGCGCACTCCTGCCCTGCACTCCAGCGCACTGATCCCTGCATTCTGAGCACAGCGCACTCCTGATCTCTGCATTCTGAGCACAACGCACTCCTGATCCCTGCATTCTGAGCACAGCGCACTCCTGATCCCTGCATTCTGAGCACAGCGCACTCCTGATCTCTGCATTCTGAGCACAACGCACTCCAGATCCCTGCATTCTGAGCACAACACACTCCTGAATCTCTGCATTCTGAGCACAACGCACTCCTGAACCCTGCATTCTCAGCACAACGCACTCCTGAACCCTGCGTTCTGAGCGCAGTGTTTAAAATCTATTTTTTTTGGGGGGGGGGCAGCATTTTTTTTTCTTAGAACCAGACAGCACAATGTCTTAAGCCAGCCCTGCCTGCCACCTATTACATCTCTTGTTTTTATACAAATACTTTTGGGGTGGGCACTGATACAGCTACTACCCAACACACACGTGTCTATGTTGCGTATTTGGTCATCCTGTCCTACAAGTAAAACTTCCGCCAGCTAATTTATATCACACAGTTCCGATAGAGCTTTCACTTATTAGACAACACACAAGCTGTATATAAAAGCAATTACACCTAACCCATCTGTCCTCTCGTAGCTTCTCTCTTCTCTGCATCGTCTGATTCATTCATGCTGATGCTGACAGCGCCACTAAATATACATTATAGATCTCTCCTTTCGATTGCTGTTATGTGCTTATTGTCACGTATTACCTGGTGATGATAGTATTACCAGGTGATGATATATGGGGGGTGGGGGGGGGGGTGAGAACTCGGGGGAGTGTGAGAGAGGGACTTAAATAAGCCTTGGGGTTAGTAGTGACTCTGTGGTCACTAAAGTAATGCTGCGGTCTCTAAGTTATACTAATGAGGTACGTTTAGGAGTGTGTGGGAGGTAACCCTGCATGGATATGTGAATCATTCTCCAAAAGTAACTCATTCATGTCCACTATACAAAGTCCCTGTAATATATTACATGAAACTGCTTTTACTGTGTCTTTTTTCCTCCCAGTAGCATCCTCAATAAGCTCCCAAACCTCTCCTTTTCCTTGAGCAGTGCTTGTTGGAGGGAGGTATGGAGGGAAAACTTTTTTTTCAATACTGCGGAAGATGTTGACATAATCATGTTAGCGTTGCTCCCTGTGTTATTGAAAAGCAGTTTTTTTTTTACCTTATACCAGGGGTGTCAAACTCAATTATATCGTGGGCCACATCAGCATTATGATTGCCCTCAAAAGTAGGGTGACCAAACATCCCCGATTTCAGGGGACAGTCCCCGGATTGGGGACACTGTCCCCAGACCAAGTCTGTCCCCGGTTTTGTCCCCGGATTTGATTTGAACAGGGGCTGGGGCAATTTCAAAGACATTCAGTGCAGAATAAAAAAAATTACACACCTCCACTCCACTGCTCCTACTAGCATAGGGGGGTATATTTTTTCCCATTATCTGTGCCCCTTTCTAATGATCATGTGCTGGTCGGAGAGGAGGGAAAATGTCTTCAGTTTCGGGCGCATGTCCATTCAGCTCCGTACCGCATGCCCATTCAGCCCTGCGCCCTGCTCCCTGCTCCCTGCTCTTCTGCCTTGGCTCAAGTCCCGGCCAGCCTCCTGTCTGTTTATATCCTTGCCTTCCTCCTCACCCCATCCAGTAGAAGTCGGGGCCCAAAGAGTAAGACTTGACAGGCTGTGAGGCGGGCGGCGACGGGCAGAGAGTAGTATAAAAAAAAATATGTCCCCTGATTTCCTTTTAAAAATTTGGTCACCTTACTCAAAAGGGCCGGTTGTATCTGTAAGATTAGATGTCCAGTGCATCCCCTCCCCTTACATTAGATGTTAAGAGCCACCCCACCATCAGAAGTTGAGTCCCCCACTCTCCATTACATCACAGTGCACCCCCCTTTCCTTATGCTGCTGCTGGGAAGAAGCTGGATGCATTGCATAAAAGCACAAGGTAAGGGTCTTAAAGAGGACCAGAGGAGGGCTGAAGCTCTCCTGCAGCTGCAGGAGAAGTGCGGGGGCCACATGAAATGGCCTGGAGGGCCGGATTCAGCCTGCAGGCCTTGTGTTTGACACCTGTGCCTTATACATTGTAGCACCCTCTAGTGTGCTACTAGTGTGACTGCAGGCAAACGTATGCCTGATGCATACTTAACCACTTAGGGATCACCCCACGTATGTTTACTGCAGGAGGGCGGCCGCTCTGTGCCAGATCGTGTACCTAGTACACGATCTGGCACTTCCGGATCTGGGGCACGCGAGTGCACCCCTGGCGACCCACTGTGATTGGACACAGCGGGAGCCAATCAGAGGGTCTGGCGGACTTGATGTCTGCCCGGGACCCGTCGATCATTCGGGACACTAGCAGAATGACATCTATGTAAGCAAGGCAGATTGTCGTTTGGTCAGCGGGGGAAGGCTTCGATCCTGTGTTATTGCAAAGCAGGAAAAAAGATCTTTGTCTTCCTCTAAACCTAGAACTTCACCCACAGTGAGTAAGCACAACCTAGGCACACAGTTAACCCTTTGATCGCCCCTGATGGTAACCTCTTCCCAGCCAGTGTCATTAGTACAGTGAAAGTGCATAGTCACTGGTCCCCAAAAAATGTGTCAAATACGTGTCGATTTGTCTGCTGCAATATTGTAGTCCCACTATAAGTCGCTGATCGTCACCATTATAAGTACAAAAATAAAATAAATAAACAGATAAAAATATCCCATAGTTTGTAGTCACTATAACTTTTGCGCAAACCAATCAATATTCGCTTATTGGGATTTTTCAAAATTGTCGATCTTTTTTTGCTTATAGTTTAAAAAATAAAAACCGCAGAGGTGATCAAATATCACCAAAAGAAAGCTCTATTTGTGGGGAAAAAAGGACAGAAAATGTATTTGGGTACAGTGTTGCACGACCATGCAATTGTCAGTTATAGTAACGCAGTGCTGCAAAAAGTAGCCTGGTCATGAAGGGGGGTAAATCTTCCGGAGGTCAAGTAGGTAAACCTGTAAGAGTTCAGGGCTGGGTAACTCATATAGGCAGCTCTCTGGTTCCGTCCCCCAGTTCTGGAAAGTTGGAGAACATTCTGTAAGCTGGAGAGCGGAGGCTAGGAGGGCTGTTCTGTACGTTTAAGGGAGCTTAGCCAATCCCCGGGCGGTGGGCCTTGCAAGGGAACTAAGTGCTCCGTTTAAATATGAATGAGTCATGCCAGCAGGGGAGTCGGGTGGGAGATGGAGATGCAGTGCTGGGAGGACTGTCAGTGGCCCTTGAGGGACTCCTACTGGGAGGGGTTCCACCTCAGGCCAGGGCTCAGGTGCTGGCCTGGGAGGATCCTGACAACAGAAGGTTCAAGGAGTCTTCTCTGAAAGGGCAGCAGGAGCAAGGATGACAGTGTGAGCAGGGACCTACAATGGGAGAGACTGCCACATGTAGCAGGTCTCTCTGGAAAATAGCGGTGTACTTAAATCTTCCCGTAGAAAATTGAATACCTCTAAATGGGTGGGATTGTCTAGGCAACAAAAATTGGGGGTGACAACTGGGTCATAAAAAAATACTAATTTATTACAAAACAATTATCACATACTAAATATTACACTTTACATAGTATCAAAAATACCATAAAATACCAGTATTTTTGATACTATGTAAAGTGTAATATTTAGTATGTGATAATTGTTTTTGTAATAAATTAGTATTTTTTTATGACCCAGTTGTCACCCCCAATTTTTGTTGCCTAGAAAATCCCACCCATTTAGAGGTATTCAATTTTCTATTGATTAAGGGATGATGGCAACATCATGCCACCACACATGAGCCAAATTATTTCATACTTAAATCTTCCCTACCATGACCTGGGAAATCTCCAGAGAGTCAGTTGGGTAGACAGGTAAAGAGAGTCAGTTGGGTAGACAGGTAAAGAGAGTCAGTTGGGTAGACAGGTAAAGAGAGTCAGTTGGGTAGACAGGTAAAGAGAGTCAGTTGGGTAGACAGGTAAAGAGAGTCAGTTGGGTAGACAGGTAAAGAGAGTCAGTTGGGTAGACAGGTAAAGAGAGTCAGTTGGGTAGACAGGTAAAGAGAGTCAGTTGGGTAGACAGGTAAAGAGAGTCAGTTGGGTAGACAGGTAAAGAGAGTCAGTTGGGTAGACAGGTAAAGAGAGTCAGTTGGGTAGACAGGTAAAGAGAGTCAGTTGGGTAGACAGGTAAAGAGAGTCAGTTGGGTAGACAGGTAAAGAGAGTCAGTTGGGTAGACAGGTAAAGAGAGTCAGTTGGGTAGACAGGTAAAGAGAGTCAGTTGGGTAGACAGGTAAAGAGAGTCAGTTGGGTAGACAGGTAAAGAGAGTCAGTTGGGTAGACAGTAAAGAGAGTCAGTTGGTAGACAGGTAAAGAGAGTCAGTTGGGTAAAGGTAGAGAGTCAGTTGGGTAGACAGGTAAAGAGAGTCAGTTGGGTAGACAGGTAAAGAGAGTCAGTTGGGTAGACAGGTAAAGAGAGTCAGTTGGGTAGACAGGTAAAGAGAGTCAGTTGGGTAGACAGGTAAAGAGAGTAGTTGGGTAAGAGAGTCAGTTGGGTAGACAGGTAAAGAGAGTCAGTTGGGTAGACAGGTAAAGAGAGTCAGTTGGGTAGACAGGTAAAGAGAGTCAGTTGGGTAGACAGGTAAAGAGAGTCAGTTGGGTAGACAGGTAAAGAGAGTCAGTTGGGTAGACAGGTAAAGAGAGTCAGTTGGGTAAAGGTAAAGAGAGTCAGTTGGGTAGACAGGTAAAGAGAGTCAGTTGGGTAGACAGGTAAAGAGAGTCAGTTGGGTAGACAGGTAAAGAGAGTCAGTTGGGTAGACAGGTAAAGAGAGTCAGTTGGGTAGACAGGTAAAGAGAGTCAGTTGGGTAGACAGGTAAAGAGAGTCAGTTGGGTAGACAGGTAAAGAGAGTCAGTTGGGTAGACAGGTAAAGAGAGTCAGTTGGGTAGACAGGTAAAGAGAGTCAGTTGGGTAGACAGAGAGTCAGTTGGGTAGACAGGTAAAGAGAGTCAGTTGGGTAGACAGGTAAAGAGAGTCAGTTGGGTAGACAGGTAAAGAGAGTCAGTTGGGTAGACAGGTAAAGAGAGTCAGTTGGGTAGACAGGTAAAGAGAGTCAGTTGGGTAGACAGGTAAAGAGAGTCAGTTGGGTAGACAGGTAAAGAGAGTCAGTTGGGTAGACAGGTAAAGAGAGTCAGTTGGGTAGACAGGTAAAGAGAGTCAGTTGGGTAGACAGGTAAAGAGAGTCAGTTGGGTAGACAGGTAAAGAGAGTCAGTTGGGTAGACAGGTCAGTTGGGTAGACAGAGAGTCAGTTGGGTAGACAGGTAGAAGAGTCAGTTGGGTAGACAGGTTCAGTTGGGTAGACTGGTAGAAGAGAGTCAGTTGGGTAGACTGGTAGAAGAGAGTCAGTTGGGTAGACTGGTAGAAGAGAGTCAGTTGGGTAGACAGGTAGAGAGAGTCAGTTGGGTAGACTGGTAGACAGAGTCAGTTGGGTAGACTGGTAGAGAGAGTCAGTTGGGTAGACTGGTAGAGAGAGTCAGTTGGGTAGACTGGTAGAGAGAGTCAGTTGGGTAGACTGGTAGAGAGAGTCAGTTGGGTAGACTGGTAGAGAGAGTCAGTTGGGTAGACTGGTAGAGAGAGTCAGTTGGGTAGACTGGTAGAGAGAGTCAGTTGGGTAGACTGGTAGAGAGAGTCAGTTGGGTAGACTGGTAGAGAGAGTCAGTTGGGTAGACTGGTAGAGAGAGTCAGTTGGGTAGACTGGTAGAGAGAGTCAGTTGGGTAGACTGGTAGAGAGAGTCAGTTGGGTAGACTGGTAGAGAGAGTCAGTTGGGTAGACTGGTAGAGTCAGTTGGGTAGACTGGTAGAGTCAGTTGGGTAGACTGGTAGAGTCAGTTGGGTAGACTGGTAGAGTCAGTTGGGTAGACTGGTAGAGAGAGTCAGTTGGGTAGACTGGTAGAGAGAGTCAGTTGGGTAGACTGGTAGAGAGAGTCAGTTAGGTAGACTGGTGAAGAAGCAGCCAGGTGGGCTGGTGGAGAAGCAGCCAGGTGGGCTGGTGGAGAAGCAGCCAGGTGGGCTGGTGGAGAAGCAGCCAGGTGGGCTGGTGGAGAAGCAGCCAGGTGGGCTGGTGGAGAAGCAGCCAGGTGGGATAGCATTTTCTGCAGTGGTAGAGCAGGTACAAGTGTCTACAAGGGAGTTGGGAGGTACTCCAGGATGCAGTTCACAACACATTCTGATACTTTCTAAGGGAATGAGAATCAATTGGAGCTGTGAAAATTAGGAGGACATTGTCCCTGGTTTTGATACTATCAAGTTGGGCATCCCATAATTCCTATCCCCATCCCCCAAGTTATTACCCCCTATTAAAAACACAAAACAAAGCTCAAGCACTGTTCACTGTGTTCGGATGAAAGCTGAAGCAGTTGTGTGCCTGGCTGAGCAGCAGTGGGGAAACCTGTCATTTGCCAACCACTAGAGGGGGTAGTGCTACACATTCTATGCATTAAGGCAGGGGTCTCCAAACTGCGGCCCAAGGGCCGGATGTGGCCCTTTGCTAGCCTTTATCCGGCCCTTGGGGCAGTATTGCTCCCAACGATATGAGGAACTATTCTTCGCAATGACACAGACAATGGGGCTCTATTTCTTCCACTAATAGCAATGATGGAGCACTATTCCTCCTCCTACTGCCCAACAACACTGGGGCCATGTTTATTCTCACTGATGCTCAGCCCTAGGGCATTTTCTACCCCCATTGGTCAGGATCCCACCCCCCTGGAGTCTCAAAGACAGTAAACTGGTCCTTTGCTTAAAAAGTATGAAGACCCTGCATCAAGGTAAAAACCTTCTACAAGCAACTCCTCCACAGCCACCCTTATACTTACCTGAGTCCCATCTCGATCCAGTGATGTGCAAGAGAGCAGAGGCTCTCTAGGCGCTCTCTCTTCAATGGCTCACACACAGCAGGAGCCATGGACACACAAAGCTGACTTTGGAGCGAGCACGCACACCCCCATAGGAAGTAGCATGCTATGGGGGAACTCAGTAAGGAGGAGGGGCCAGGAGTGCCAGTGGGGGACCAGAAAAGAGGAGGATCGGGGGTGCTTTGTTCAAAACCATTACACAGAGCAGGTAAGTATGACATTTGTGTTTTTTTTACAAAATATGCCAATCACTTGAAGACCACCCACCGCCGACACTGGAGCAGGAAGTCATCGGCCAGATAAATGCTAGATTTATGGCAGAACCAATAGATAATTTTTAATGTACGGTACTTGCATCGTTTATAAAGGAACGACCCAACAACACATTTTTTATTTTATTTTTTGCCAGACACACACATTAAAGCGGAGGTTCCGCCGTTTTATTTTTTATTTTTTGTTTAAGTCAGCAGCTACAAATACGGCAGCTGCTGACTTTTAAAAAATGGACACTTACCTGTCCAGCGTGCCCGCGACGTCAGCAGCCAAGGCTGAGCAATCGCTCGGTCCTGGGCTGCTTCCACTGCCATCCTCGGTGAGGGAATCAGGAAGTGAAGCCCGACGGCTTCACTGCCCGATTCTCTACTGTGCATGCGCCTAGGATCGCGGCGCGCGTCACTGGTCTTCGCTCTCTCCTGGGAACAGTGTTTCCCAGAAGACAGCGGGAGGGAGTGACGTCACAGGCTGGATTCCCCGCGGGGATCAGACGACGCGGAAGTGGTGCAAATACCTGTCTCAGACAGATATCTGCACCCCCTTCCCCTGAAAGGTGCAAAATGTGTCACCGGAGGAGGGGGGAATCCAAAAAGCGGAGGTTCACTTTTTGTGTGAACCTCCACTTTAAGCCTTATATGCTATAAAAGAAAAGACCTTCTAGTCTATGCCACATTTGGCCCCTTTCACACGGGGTGGATTAGTATTGATCCGCCTCCGTATGTCCGTAAACTCAGCGGGGATCGCTCCGTATATCCCCGCTGAGGCGTCTGATGACAGGGCGGTCTCCGCACACTGTGCAGGGACCGCCTGTCTTTTCTCCACTCTCCCCTATGGGGGAAGCGGATGAACACGGACCGTATGTCCGTGTTCATCCGATTCGATCCGCAGACGGAAGAAAAAAAATAGGATTTTTGCAAAGGCGGACGATTACGGGTGTCAGGCTGTCAGCAGATATTCATCCGCTGACACCCGCAATCACATAGGGACCAATGTATGTCCCTTTTTCATCTGAAAACAGATGGATGAAAAAGCGGACATACAATCCGCACGTGTGAAAGGGGCCTTAGACTTTCCCCGTGTACGGGAGAAGTCATTGTCTGAATCCTTCAGAGGATCGCACCTTCCTCTCCAGTGGCACAGCATGGCACACTTCCATCTACCAAAAAGGAACCCAATTCATCCCAATGCATAGATCACATTGATGTATATACCCTGCTTGGCTGGACGGCAGGTGAAGTGTGGATGCAAGACAGATATTATCCCTCTAATTGCCAGTTTATCACCACTCTGCCAGAGAAATTAATAAGACCGTGATCTGCAGAGGCAGCAGAATGTGGAGGAGCCATCAATCTGAGATATGTCCACATGAAAACACAAGGAAGGAGGTAGCTCACCGGAGATATTGAGGTATGGCATAGAGGCGACAGCGATCAATAATCCACCCGGATAATAAACGTATGACAATATCAATCAGCGTTTATCTTTGACCAAAACAAAAGATAATGTCAGAGAGGCGTTAGTCTCCGAAGCGGGGGTTTTTTTTTTTTTTCCTTTACCTCGGCAGGGATTCTGGTAAAGCTATACTTCAGGATAAGCAATTATTATGTAAATACAAGAGGGCTGTAAAGTCTTAAACTGGATACACGCGATACAATTTTCTGCAGATTATCCCTTTATATTTAACAAAACCATTTAATATGAGATCAAACCTAAACACTTTGGCCGGGATTCAGAAACGATTTACGTTGGCGTATCAAAAGATACGCCGTCGCAATTCCAAATGTGCTCCGTCGCATCTTTGCGCCGATTCACAAAGCGAGATACGTCGAAAAACATGGCTTCAGCCGTCCGACGTAACTTGCCTACACCGCCGTATCGTGGTTGAAGGTACATCTAAAGGAAATGCAACAACAAAAGTTGTATAATGTGTATCCATCTTTAGTCTGCAGTAATCCAGTCTGAAAATGTCCTGTTGTAAAGACCAGTCACTGTCTCCTTGTGCAGGGTGACAGGTCTTGTCACCGCCCCCTGTAGTTTTTAACAGTGTAGTGGGTTGAGCTTGCTGGGCCCCTCCCAAAGCTCTGCCCTCTCCTTGTGCAGGGTGACTGGTCTTGTCTCCGCCCCCTCCCGTAGTTTTCTGCAGGCAGAGTGTAGTGGGTGGGACCTGCTGGGCCCCTTCCACAGCTCTGCTTTCTCTCCTTGTGCAGGGTGACTGGTCTTGTCACTGCCCCCCTGTAGTATAACAGTCTAGTGGGTGGAGCCTGCTGGGCCTCTCCCACAGCTCTGCTTTCTCTCCATGTGCAGAGTGACTGCTCTTGTCTCCGCCCTCTCTTGTAGTTTTCTGCAGGCAGAGTGTAGTGGGTGGGACCTGCTGGGCCCCTCCCACAGCTCTGCTTTCTCTCCTTGTGCAGGGTGACTGGTCTTGTCACCGCCCCCTCTTGTAGTTTTCTGCAGATGGAGTGTAGTGGGTGGGACCTGCTGGGCCCCTCCCACTCCACTTTTTTTGCATTACACCTGTAAGGGGTCAGATAGTCCCCAGGGCCCCTTACAGGCCCGACTGGCTCCCTCTTTTTTTTTTTTGCATTACACTTTTATTTTTGCATTGGGCCTCCCAACCCAATAACCACATCACCACCCCAACCCCCCCCCCCCCCCCCCCCCCCCCCCCCCCCCCGCGAAGAGATTACACTTGTTTTTTTTTCGTCAGCAGTCCCCCGCCCCCGGTTCTCTGCTCCAGGGGGCATCACAAAATTTGTGATGGCTGCCCTGGGCACCATCTTTGGATGCTTCTGCTCATTCCTTTGGACACCATACACAGCCTACCCCCCCCCCCCATTTGGCTAGTAGGCAACACAGCCACTATATCATTCCTTCTGCTTCTTACCATCTCACCCTTTACATTTTGGTCCTGTTAGTCAACTTTTGTGGGGGCTCTTTCATCTTTCTTGGCCTTCTCTGATTTCTGGTCTATTTCATACACTTAAATTCACTATTTCCCCTTTTCCCTACTATGGAATCTCACGTCCCATAACGCTCGTAGATTGGATAATCGCCGGCAATTGCAGCGCCACAGAACCGCCCAGTGTGAGACTATTACATCGTTTTGTAAGATCAAAGGTTGGTTGTACATAGATTGTATGGTCAGATTGTAATGCGTATAGTGAGTCTTAACTACCTCCTCGCCCGCCAATCAGCGGCATCTCCTCGCAACAGAGTGTGTAGAGGTAATCAGGGCACCGATGACTGCCCTGACCCAAGATTTACACGATTGTGTCATCTCTGCCCAGGAAGTAGATGGTGACCCCTGGATGATGCCTGAACAAAGATGGTTCTGTATGGTCAGGTGGAGACCTGTGATCTCTATGAGAGGTAAGAAATGTTACACTGACACATTCCTTAGCATGCATTTAATTAACGTGATACAAATCTGATAGCTGGTGTCGTTTTTCAAACCTGCTGTCCAAGCATCACAAATGTCGTGGTCATAACAGCCCTGTGGGAAATAAAGGCGCTCGATCCCAAAAGAGTCTATAATCCGTTTGTCCTTATTCTTATTTTTATCTTGTCCTCGGCGCGGAGAGAGAACAGGAAGTTTCGTGAGGCGTGAGGTGTGTTTACAGAACGCTGGATTAAGCGATGGACACGAGGAAGGGCACAACAAGGGTCAGCGACCCGAGACCGAATCTAATCTGGAGAGTCGTGCAACCGCCGGTGTCCTGTCGGATTTACTCCGTCAGCTTATTCATCCGCCGCATGATCTTATAGGAAGGAACGGTTCTATAAGAGATCGCTTTGTGGTGGGTCAATGAATTCTGTATTCTGACAACAATTTACTGTAGGGACGGAACATTTGTACCGTAATGCACTTACTGTGATAATGCCGATGTTTGCAAACATCTGGAATATGGAGTACGGGTTATAGCACCAGATTACAGAAAAATATTATGATACCGGAAAGAATACTACATTAACCGCTTGCCGACCGCATTGCGTATATATGTATGTATATATTAAAAAGAAAAAAAAAAGACAATTTGGGAGAGAAGGACACTCCTCCAAATTAGGGGATTTTAATTTGAGAGGTGTCAAATGCTGTAAAAAGGCAAACACCCTAAACACAGAGGGCCAGATTCACGTAGGAGCGCGTATCTTTGTGCGGGCGTAGCGTATCCTATTTACGTTACGCCTCCGCAACTTTTACAGGCAAGTGCTGTATTCACAAAGCACTTGCTCCGTAAGTTGCGGCGGCGTGGCGTAAATTGGCTGGTGTGAGTGAGCGTAATTCAAATTGGGCATGTAGGGGGGCGTGTTGTATTGAAATAAACGGTGACCCCACGTAAATAACGTGCCGAACGAACTGCGCATGCGCCGGCCGTGGACGTATCCCAGTGCGCATGCTCCAAATCACGTTGCAAATAGTCAATGAAAACGACGTGAACGTAACTTGCGCCCAGCCCCATTCTGAATCGGCTTACGCAAACGACGTAAAACTTATAAATTTCAA
The DNA here is from genome assembly GCA_029574335.1 of Rana kukunoris. Classification (NCBI taxonomy): domain Eukaryota; kingdom Metazoa; phylum Chordata; class Amphibia; order Anura; family Ranidae; genus Rana; species Rana kukunoris. The sequence goes on from CM056060.1 coordinate 10,502,539, forward strand.
CGCGGTCCCGACGTCCATACTTAACATTGGCTGCGCCATCTTTTTGTTGGAATATCTTTACACCTGAAAAAGGCCTTACGTAAACGTATGTTACTGCGTGTCATGAATCAGATGTGATCAGAACTGTGCGGACTGCAACAGAGGGAACCCAGACGTGTTTTAAGTGAAAATATGGTTTAAAAAGGATAGTGAAATAATATATTAAAATAACAACGTCCAAAAACACTCCAACCAACACCAACAGGAACCACAAATAATAACAGTAATATACCAATATGTACAAGTAATAGGGACAAACCGGAATCACAACAGGGCCAGGCCAGGATCGTCAACGGGAGGTCAGTAGCTGGGGAAAGGGAGGACAAACAGGACAAGGAGAGGATCGATGGATGGATAACAGGGGGAACAGGTAAAGGTACAAGCACCGGATTCAGGGTTCCAGGTTCCAGGTTCAGTTTCAGGTTACAAGAGAGCCAGATTGTCAGAGCCAGGTATTTATACACATCCCTGCAATCAGGCTCAGGTGACACCTGATCGCAGGAGATGTCGGCCCCACACTGCCAGGAACCCCCCGCTGGTGGATGCCAGTACTGCGGCCCAAAGATCATATAATATCACCAGGGAAGAGCTCCCCTGGCAGTTCCAGACCGCCAGGAGACACCTGGTGGTGGACCACAGTACTGCACGGCACAAATCACGCAGAACCACCAGCGGTAGGAACCTTTCCTGACACTGCGACGGCTGGGCGTACGTACGTGAATCGGCGTTTCTAGCTCATTTGCATATTTGACGCGTAAATTGGAAGCGCCACCTAGCGGCCAGCGGAAATATGCAACTAAGATACGACGGCATAGGAGACTTGCATCGCTTCTCGGCCTTTTGGCTAAGATTATGTGTAGTATCTTTTCTTATCAGTTTAGTATCTGATACGTCCCCTATCTGGGGACCATATATTAAATGGATTTTTAGAACAGGGAGATGGAAGAAGAGCTTGCTATGTCCACTCCACGCATCGATCTAGTATTGCAGTACCTCCAGGACCGGTGCACCAAAAAAAAAAAATACACTTACGCCGCTCGTATCTTAGCTCAATCCCGGCATATCTTGTTTTCTGAATACAGAAAAAAAGATACGCCGGCGCATTTTAGAAGTTACGCGGCGTATCTCGAGATACACCGCGTAACTTCTTACTGAATCTGGCCCAGATTGTTTTATGAAAATATATCAAAATGTAATAATAATTGTTAAAAACAATTTCCAACGATTAATATGGACCACAGTAGTTACAAAAGCAGGATATATGACGGTATGCAGGTAGCCAACAAGTTTCGCACAGAGGTGCTTCGTCAGGGCCTTGCAACTTTTCTTTTGAATAATGTAGTCAATTCTGCTAATTAACTGAGTCATATGTACCAGAACGCAGCCCAAAGGTCTTACTGGCAAGAGGAACAAACTGCCAAGGCAATGTCCAGTGGTAGTCAGATCCACTAGGTCAGAAGAGACCCCGGCAACAAGACAAGAGTCTGGGAATGATAAAGCTAGTATTTGGTTTCCAAAATGGAGGATATCCCATTCAATACAGCTCATAGTATATATGCTACCAAGCAGCTAGATAAGAACTTATGCCTCCTTCTCTCAAGGCAGCGTCTGAATATATACACACGTGATCCTGCGCTTCTGGGTATCTGGTGTGAGTGCATGCCTCCGGTGACTCGCTCCTGCTGTAATTCCATTCAGCTAAAGCTGATCAGCGGGACCCGTGGACCCGATGTCCGCATGAACCGGCAGATCATTCGGTAAACAGGTAGAACGGTGCCTATGTAAAAAAGACAGATTGCCGTTCTGTCATTTTATTAGTGTAGTCCCCAAAAAAAGTGTCAAAAGTGTCAGTTAGTGTCCGATAAGTCTGCCGCAATATCACAGCCCCGCTATATGTCGCTGATCACTGCCCTTACTAGTAATAAAAAATAAAAAAAAGACAAAAATATATCCCATAGTTTGTAGACGCTATAACTTTCGTGCAAACCAATCAATATACGCTTATTGATTTTTTTTTTTTAAAACAAAAAATTGTAGCAGAATCAATATTGGCCTTAATTGATTAAGAAATTATATTTTGTAAAAAAATAAATAATCGGATTTGTTTTAGAGCATCAAGTAAAAAATATATAATTTTTTTTCAAAATTGTCAGTCGTTTTTTGTGCATAGCGCAACAAACAAACAAAAAAAACGCAGAGGTGATCAAAAACCACCAATAGAAATCTCTATTTGTGGGGAAAAAGGGACATCAATTTTATTTGGGTACAGCATCGCACAACAGCGCAAATGTCAGGTTAAGTAACGCAATGCCGTATTGCAAATATTTGGCCCCATGCACCCTGCCTAGGATCGACCCTGGCTACATGAATTTAACATATGTAGGTGAAGGAAACCTGTAAAATTTGATGTATATCTATGAATGGTATTGGAATGTTATACTTTATTTTCTTTCATTTTTTATTTTTAGAATACACACTATTCTTGCTCAATTATACCCCTGAAGAAGGAGATACAGATACACTCTGAAACGCGTCGGGTACAAGAATTTATTTAAACCTATATTCAATTAATATGATGATGTCCATAACATTGTAAATATGTTTGAACATGCTGTATGTACATATACATGTGTTTTATACATATCTCTTTTTATAAAAAAAATATTTAATAAACAATTTAGTTTAATTTGTCCCTTAAAGGTCCACCACAAGGGGAGTTTTGTTTTCCTCTAATTTTACTGGATGTGGCATTATAATGCTCAACATTGCCAACTTACACCCCCTTTTAACCGCTTAATGACCGCCGCATGTAGATATATGTCCACAGAATGGCACGTACAGGCAGATGGACGTGCCGGCACGTCCCTGCCTTCCCGCGGGTCGGGGGTCCGATCGGGACCCCCCCCCCCTCGGTACATGCGGCGGTCGGTAAGCCTCTGGGAGCGATCCGGGATGAGGGGGCGGCTGTTCGTTTCTGTCCGCCCCCTCGCGATCGCTCCCAGCAGAGGAAGTGATGTAACCTCTCCTCTCGGCGGTCTTTTCGATCCGGCGAGAGGAGAGAAGACATCACAAAGTGAGTTGCACCTAACACTACACCGACACCATACACATAGGCACACTTAACCCCCTCAGATCACACCCCCCCCCCCCCCAGCCCCGTCACAGTGTCACTGATTGCAGTGATCATATATTTACTGATCACTGCATTTAGTGTCAGTGTGACAGTTAAAAGTTGCAGGGCAGTTAGTCTTAGCCCCCTACCCCCCTAATAAAGGTTTAACCCCTTGATCACCGCCCTAGTTAACCCTTTCACCCCCTATTGCCAGTGTCACTAAGCGATCGGTTTTCTGATTGCTGTATTAGTGTCACTGTTGCCGCTAGGTAGCTAGTTTTTTTTTATATTGCGATTTTTTTTACTAAAGACATGTGGCTGAATACATTTTGGCTTAAATGTTTCACAAAAATTTAGTTTATTTGATTTTTCTTATAACAAAAAGTAGAAAATATTATTAAGAAAAAAAACAAAAAAAAAAAAACGTTTTTTCTGTTTATATCGCAAAAAAATAAAAAATAAATCGCAGAGGCAATCAAATACCATCAAAAGAAAGCTCTATTTGTGGGAAGAAAAGGACGCAAATTTTGTTTCTGTACAACATTGCATGACTGCGCAATTACCAGTTAAAGCAGCGCAGTGCCAAATTGTAAAAACACCTTTGGGCATTTAGCAGCATATTGGTCCGGGGCTTAAGTGGTTAATAAGATAAAAAAAAAAAAAAACGCAGACTCGATGGACTACTCTCTCTTTCTGCCATCACTTTTCTATGTTTCTATGATAGTGTGAATGTATTTTACAGGAGATCAGATAGGAAAGGCAAAACCTCACTGTGACAGACCACGAGTGTCCAAGGAAATCGGGGACTTATAGGAACTCTGTTATTTGTGCTGAGGTGCATTAGCGATGCCGGGGGGGGGGGTTCAGCGGAAAAGATGAAGGTTGAGCGCGATTGACAATGAAATGTAAACACCGTTCGGATACGGAGAATGAAAGGGTCTCGCAGCTTGTCACACGTCACCGATTCCCATCTCTCACATTGAAGGCAGCGATGTTCCGGAGCGCTTTCTCTCTGGCAGCCTGCGTCAGCCCAGGCACATTGAGAACGCCTACGTGTGTTGTTGGATTCATGTCAGAGAATAGAACGCTCCTGTGACAAAGACTCTGGCCTTGACAGAGATGTCCCCTATAGAAACCTGTCACCGGCTACACGCTTCCTCTGCCACCTGACAATGCTCCGCGGGCTGCTGTGGCTGTAAAAGGGTTAACGTATTTGATCCCGCTCGGAGGTAGCGGAAATGCTGCGCCTGCATCTAATGATGAGTCCAACAGGGGGGGGGGGGGGCACTTATTAAAAATGAAACCCTATTAAAAAGGATTGCAGGCTATTGTATATAAGGTGCTGAAACCACCAAATCCAATCAATTATTTTTATCTCCTACTTCCCTCGCGACCCAAGAGCAGTTAATATGCAATTTAGTACTTGACACCCACACAAACTAGGTACCTTTGCCATTGAAATGACTCAGGATCAGTGCGGTGAAACTACCATTACATTATAAGATGATGGGGGGGGGGGGGGGGGCACTGAACATGTTACACACTAAATATGAGTGTAACATGCTCAAAAAGTGAGCGCTTTGGATTACAAGCATTCTCCTGGGACGGATTATGCTCCAAGGTTCAACTTGTATCCACATTTAACACTTCATACAGATCACTGTCGCCCTGAGACAGAGAAATCTAAAGTTGTTGTAAACCTCAGACATGAAATGTGAACAAAGCCTATCCCTCTATAGTGTGTACTTGTCTCAGTTAAGAGCACTAAGTGTGACCTCTGCCTTATGCCTCGTTCCTCTGCTATCAGCATGAATTACTTCCAACAATTTCTCCTGACACCAAGAGAAAAATGGTGACGGGAGGGACCTCCAGAAGATTGACAGTTTCAGCTCTGTTCCTGTGTGCGGTGTCCCTTCCCTCCAATCAGCTCTCAGAGCTCTCCTCACTGAGCTCTGCAGAGTGTAACTTCAGCTCTCCGCCCTTCCTTTTTTCTGAACTCTCAGACAAGCTTTAAAATTCAGCACTTTGAACAGATGTATTATAGAGAAGAATGCAGATAGACAGGCAGGGATGGACTGGCCATCGAGACTGGAGATTCTCAGTGGGCCGGTCGGAGGTCTCGATCTACCTGTCACGGGGCGCCGGCTGTCGGCGATTGACGGGTAGATCGAGATTTAGAGAGCATGCAGAGTAGTGCAGGAAGCATGTGTAATACGTTCTCTCTCCTGTCACGGCACTCACGCTGCTCTCCGGCGGCACATCCTCTCGTCCATCCCCATTTGCTTGTGACATCATCTGAGAGGAGGGGCCGTGGGGGAGCTGAGTGAGTGCCGCGACAGGAGAGAGAACATATTACACACGCTTCCTGCGCTACTCTGCATGCTCGCTGGTAAACGATGTGCACCATAATGTGCCCGTGCCCCGATGTGCTGTGCCTCAATGTGGTGTGCCCTGATGTGCTGAGATGGGCTCTGATGTGCCGTGCCCTGTACATGTTGTGCCCTGATGTGCCCTGTGCACTGATATGTTGTGCCCTGGGCCGGTCTGGATGAAGTCCAGGGCCACATTTTTGTTCCAGTCCAGAGCTGTAGACAGGCACAACATATGTAGGAGGATTTGCTTCATCTCTGTGCATCACCTGAGGTCAGTCACTTCACTGGGTATAAATAAGGGTTTACAACCACTTGTGATGGTAAGAGTCCCTGCCTCGGGTAAGTTAGGTTTTAAAAAATGAAATGAAATGACTAAGCACTGATTAGTGTGAAACGCGTCGGCTGCTCTTTTTTCCAGATCCTTTTGGCTGTATTTTGTGATGCATTTCTATTGATTTTATCAATAAAGACAACTTAAGAAGTTTTTTTGGAATGCGGCTGTCCACCCCTTTTGAATCTTCGCGTTTGTGTGTCTGTTGACTGCTGGGCTACAGAGCAGTTATTATGAGAGGAGACAACTGTTCTGGCAGCTTTCCCTGGATTTTGCTATTTCCAGATGGGGCTCTACAGTTTGGAGATTTCTAAGAGTCTTGGGTGGGACAGAATATCCAACCCTATGTCCGGGTGTTGGGGACAGCCAGCGGGGCAAGTGCCCAGGTGCACACAGCCCATGTAACAATGGGCTGATGAGAGCAGTAGGCTGTAGGAGTTGGAGCCGTGGCTGCCGTTTGGAATCAGAGCCCTGCCAGAGATCCTGGTTGTCTCTTTCTGAGAAAGCATCCCTTGCCGAAGGGGACTTTTTACCTGAAGGATAGGGGAAGGTCAGGAAGGCTACACGGGCCTGGGAGACCCAAAGAGGGTCTGGGGAAGCCAACATGGCTAGCAATTCCAAGGGGGCTGCAAGATATTCAGGGCGAGTGCTGATGAGGGACCCGAGAAGAGGAGGATCGGGGTTGCTCTCTGTATAATCATTACACAAGGCAGGCAAGTATAACATGTTTGTTATTTTTAACCACTTGCCGACCAGCCACTGTATATATATATATATATATATATATATATATATGGCGGCAGTTTAGCTCGATTGCGCAAATGTGCATGCATTCCATGCACGTGACTCTATGTCCGCCGGCGACCCACGATCGCGGTATGTAAATAAGGAGGATGCCTGTTCTAAAAGGAAACCTCATGGAGATCAGCGATTCCAATTGATCGGGAAAAGCGATCTCTGTGGTGTTCCAGTGAGCCCAGCCCCAACACAGTTTAGAACATCTAACTTTTATGTCTCTATACCCTGTAAACAGTCATTTCAGCAAAAAAAAATGTTTCCTTTAGTGACCCTTTAAGAGATCAGGGAATTTGTAGGTTATATTTAGAGTTTATAAAATCTCTACCATTAAACCATAAAATAAAAAATCTGCATGGTCTTGAAGCTCCCAAGCCAATAATCTCTAACCATGTAATTGTACTAAATATAGTTGTTTAGCACTTAAATCAATACATTTTCCCCACTTTCCTGCACAGCCAATGCCAATTTTAGTGACTCAAAAGATCTGAGCCTGACAAATCGTCTCATTCGGTGTCCAGACTTGACACCTTGGGGTAGCGCAGCTTCTGTCATTATTACCGATCCCTCCCGGATGTGACTTTGAGAATAGGCTCCTGATTGTAATCAGCCCCTCCCCTGCATTTCTGCCCCGGCACTAGCCAAAATCTGCCCAGTGTTTTATTACAGAAGTATTTCCACCTGTTACGGACAAATACCTTCAGGAGCAGCTACAATTCAGAACTATTGGCCGAGTGCATTTGCATTATGGAGTTACATATTATGTGATGACCCCTACAGGGGACATTTAGAGGGACAATCTCTCATGAGGACTCTTGGACACAAAGTGAAAAAACATCCAGAAGCCACCAAGATTCTTGACATTTTATATCCTGGTGAATAATGGAATTTTAAATTTCTGCTCGGACCATTATGCAGGATAAGGACCTTGCCCCTTTTTGCGATTCGGCACTGCGTCGTTTTAACTGACAATTGCGCGGTCGTGCGACGTGGCTCCCAAACAAAATTGATGTCCTTTTTTTCCCCACAAATAGAGCTTTCTTTTGGTGGTATTTGATCACCTCTGCGGTTTTTATTTTTTGTGCTATAAACAAAAATAGAGCAACAATTTTGAAAAAAAAATCAATATTTTTTACTTTTTGCTATTAAAAATATCCCCAAAAAAGATATAAAAAATAAATGTTTCCTCAGTTTAGGCCGATACATATTCTCCTACAGATTTTCGCAAAAAAAATATCGCAATGAGCGTTTATTGATGGGTTTGCGCAAAAGTTATAGCGTCTACAAAATAGGGGATAGTTTTATAGCATTTTTATTAACATTATTTTTTTTTACTAGTAATTGCGGCGATCTGCGATTTTTATGGCGGACACATCGGACACTTTTGACACATTTTTGGGACCATTGTCATTTTTACAGCGATCAGTCCTATAAAAATGCACTGGTTACTGTGAAAATGACACTGGCAGTGATAGGGTTAACCATGAGGGGGCAGTGATAGGGTTAACCATGAGGGGGCGCTGTAGGGGTTAAGTGTTTGGGGTGGAGGAACTTGACTGGCCTGAGCAGAGTCCTGACCTCAACTCGATAGAATACCTTTGGGATGAATTAGAACAGGGACTGCCAGCCAGGCTTTCTCGTCCTACATCAGTGCCTGACCCCACAAATGCTCTTCTGGAAGAATGGTCAAACATTCCCATAGACACACTCCTAAACCTTGTGGAAAGCCTTCCCAGAAGAGTTGAAGCTGTTATAGCTGCAAAGGGTGGCCCAACTCAATATTGAACCCTACGGACTAAGACTGGGATGCCACTAAAGTTCATGTGCATGCAACCAGAACACCACGTGCCTAGAGTTCTCCCTGTGCCTGTGTGGGTTTCTTCCAGGTACTCTGGTTTCCTCCTACACTCCTAAGACATGCTGGTAGGTTGGATCCTGTCTAAATTGGCCCTAGTATGTGGATGTATGAATGCGAGTTAGGGACCTTAGATTGTTAGCTCCTTGAGGGTGGGGACTGATGTGAATGTATAATATATACCGTGTATACTCGAGTATGAGACAAGATTTTCAGCCCTTATTTTGAAAATGCCCCCCTCGGCTTATACTCGAGTCAGTGTACCTGGAAATATTGAGAGGCTGCGGGCGTCCATCGTCTAAAACTCGCGGTCTCCTCTGGTCCCTTCTGTGATAGGCGGAAATCTGTCTGCTGAGAAACGACCTATCACAAACGTTCTCTCATCCCCACCCATCCCAGCAGACACTGTGTTCAGTGTTCCGCCAATCACGGATGCCTTTTCATCCTCGGACGTCCGTGATTGGCGGAACACTGAACACAGTGTCTGCTGGGAAACTGAGTCCGAGGATGAGAGAACGTCCGTGATTGGCGGAACTGTGTCAGCTGCCTTATCAAGGAAGGGACCAGGAGGAGACCGCGAGTTTTAAACATTGAATGGACGCCCGCGGCTTCTCAATTTCAGGTACAGTGATGACGGGCACAGTAACAGTGGGCACAGTGACAATGGGCACAGTGAGGATTGGCACAGTGAAAATGGGCACAGTAAGGATGGGCACAGTGACAAAAGGCACAGTGAGGATGGGCACAGTGAGGTTGCAATGGGCATAGTGAGGTGTGCAAATGTTTTGCTATTTTTTTTTGTGGTAAAATTAGGTACCTCGGCTTATATACGGGTATATATAGGTAAAGTGCAGTGTAAATTGACGGCGCTGTACCTGAAATAATAATAATAATAATAATAGTGTAAAGGCAGGCGTCCCAATACTTTTGACAATATAGTGCATATTGTTACATCATGTAAGTAATATATTCATACAAGCATGTAAACTTACTGACAGGTTCACTTTAAATCACTGCTTTCTTAACAGTGACAGATCTATTAATCTGAGGAAGTTAACATGGTAAGTGTCTGCGCTGTGCCCCATACTGAGAGAGGCGGCGTGCACGCTACAGCTGTCTTTCGGCTCACAGTGAGAAGCGTTGATGAACCAGACCATAAAAATAACATCATTTATTCTTCAGCACACCTGAAGAGGAAAAAGAGAAAATGACAAAGCCTCTGAAATTCAGCTGCTGGGGAAACCGGCCCGTGATTTCTACAGCCCAACAATTTCTGCTTTAATGCCCTTCTGGGCACACGTCAGTCACAGCAAATTCGTCCCTTGCTTCCAACAGGGATGGGCGGCCGACTGAGTCATTGAGCTCAGCGGGTGTGATGTACGGTGATGGGAGTAAAAGAATCGCAACCCGCGGTCCACAGGAATTTGCGATTCACGTTATATTAAATAAACTGATGTGTCAGTCTTGCAAAGGGGGGGGGGGGGTAAATTGCCAAGGAAAGATGGCTAACCGGAGAACGTGAGCAGAGGATATATTGGCTGTGCTATGGGGCATGAAGCGAAGACGTCAGGCCCAGCTCTGGAATCGTATGTTCTTCAGCAGATGAAAAAAGGATTTGTGAACAATTAAAGTATCTGTAAAGGTTCATTTATTATTTTTAATGTCATACTTACCTCCACTGTGCAGCTTGTTTTGCACAGAGTGGCCCCGATCCCCCTCTTCTGGGGTCCAACGGCGGATCTCTCGGCTCCTTCCTGCAAGAGCTAACCCCCCTATCGGAAGCGATCTCCCGAGGGGGTTACCTTGTGGACCCCTTCCAGTGTCATACACTCAGGACAGCACTGGCCCTTATTGAGAAGGTTTGGAGACCCCTGCCTTAGATTGATTCTTTTTAAAACTGGTAGCTTTTCAAACAAATTCTGGACAATGCTATATGATATACCTATATAAATGAATGAATGATAACTTATATAGCGCGGCACATGCGAACTAAATCGCCTCTGGGCGCTTTATACCTGATATACCTATATGATATACCTGATATAGAAATGTCATCTCTGGCACTTTTTGTGTTGTTTGATACATTGTATACTATGGAGTCCCCTTTTAAAGCGGAATTCCACCCAGAAGTGGAACTTCCGCTTAAACCACTCCTTACCATCTTACATGCCACATTTGGGGGGGGGAGTGGGGGCTTTAGTAGGAGTTGGACTTTGTGCCCCACTTCCTTCTTCCACCCAGGGACCGCTTAGGCAACTCGTCATATGGCATTAGGTGGCCCCTCCCTGTAGGGGGATCACCTGGGACACGCGACAGGTCCCAGGCGATCAGCCGGTCCACTCAGGGAGCGCAGCGTCACTCACGCATGCGCAGTGAGTGCCCAGCTGTAAAGCTGAAAGCTGTCACGGCCGGGTGCCCACAGTTAGAATGGAAGTGGCGGCGGAGAGAGGGGGGGGGGGGGACAAGCGAACCTCTGGGGTGGCTGCGTCGCTGGACCGTGGAACAGGTAAGTGTCTGCTTATTAAAAGCCAGCAGCTATGCTTTTTGTAGCTGCTGACTTTTAATAAACATAAAAAAGGCCGGAACGCCCCTTTAATTATTTAGGTAGCGAAGCGCAATTCTAACAGGCTCCTGTTTGAGATAATACATTATTACACAGTGTTAGAATGAAGCCCCATTAATAGTTTAATTGTGCAGCACAATGCTGACCTCTGCTGGTCAAACTTCATTACTACACAGCACTCTATCCAACATTATCTTTTACTTTCGCCGCAGGAAATCCTCGGCCTGTATTTAAAGCGGAGGTTCACGATAAATTACAACTTTCTCTTAATGAAACCACTACCCATCGACTATACACAATCCGTTGTTTTTTTTTTTATAATCGGAATCTTTACCTTTCTAATCCAGCAATCAGTGTTGTGTCAATCAGCCTTTCCCCGCGGGAGTGGGCGTGTATTAGCTTTTCCCCGCAAGCGCTATGTCTCCTGGGAGTGAGTGATGAGAATCCCAGGAGACGCGCTGTACTGCAATCCTGCGATATCTCGCGGGTCACCTGACTCGGCAAGCGGGTGATTTGACTCTGCACGCGGGTCATGTGACGTGGGCGGCTACGAATTCTTCACCGGATCACAGAAGGAACTCCAGGTGGGCTTCAGATTGCCCACAATCAAGATGGAAACGTCCATCTCTGGATTTTATAAAATATCGTTTTCGGAGCAAAAGAAATGCTGGCGGCTATAAGATTGGGACACACGAGTTGCTGTTTTAACAAGGTAAGAGCGGCAGAAGGATTAAAAAAAAAAAAAAAAAACTAAAACCCGCGCTTTAATGTCAGAGATTGCATGAGGAAAACACAATATTCTTAAAATTTTTGCTATAATAAATATCCCACATTTTATTTTCTCAGTTTAGGCCGATACATATTCTTCTACTGTACATATTTTTGGTAAAAAACGCTGGCCACTAGGTGGCTTTTCCGTCGATTTACGCATCGAATATGCAAATGAGCTAGATACGCCGATTCACGATGTAGTTGCGGCCGGAGTATCGATTTGCATCGTTTACGTTAGGCTTACGCCCCGCGTAAAGTTACCCCTGCTATAATGAGGCGCAGCCAATGTTAAGTATGGACGTCGGGACAGCGTCGTATTGTACGTCGTTTACGCAAGTCGATTCAGAATGGGCGTAAGTTACGCTCACGTGGTTTATATTGACTATTTGCAACGTGATTTGTAGCATGCGCACTGGGATACGTCCATGGCCGGCGCATGCTCCTTTCGTTCGGCGCATCATTTACGTGGAGTCACGATTAATTAACATACAACACGCCCACTACCAGCCTACTTTGAATTACGTGCGGTCACGCCGGCCCATTTACACTACGCCGCCGTAACTTAGGGCGCAATTTCTTTCTGAATACGGGACCTGCCGCTCTAAGTTACGGCGGCGTAGTGTAAATGAGATACGCTACACCGCCAGAAAGAATCTGGCCCAACATCTCCCTGTTCTGCCTAGGTGGTGACACTGTTACTGATCGTGTTCCCTGTCATCGGTAAGAACGATCAGTGATGTGTCACGGCAAGCCACGCCTCCTAACAGTTACAAGCACTCCCTAGGACACACTTAACCCCTTCACTGCCAGTGTCATTTTTACAGTAATAAGTGCATTTTTTTTGCAATGACAATGGTGTCAAAAATGTCCGATTTGTCCGCAGTCACAATAAAAAAAAAAAATGCTGATCGCCGCCATCACTAGTAAAAAAATAAATAAAAAATATTTAAATAAATGCCATAAAACTCCCCTATTTTATAGACGCTATAACTTTTGCGCAAACCAATCAATAAACGATTATTGCGATTTTTTTTTACCAAAGATATGTAGAGGAATACGTATCTGCCTAAACTGAGGAAAAAAAAGTTTATATATTTTTGGGGATATTTATTACAGCAAAAAGTAAAAAAATGTTTCATTTTTTTTCAAAATGGACGCTCTTTTTTTGTTTATAGCACAACAAATAAATACCGCAGAGGTGATCAAATACCACCAAAAGAAAGCTCTATTTGTGGGGAAAAAAGGACGCCAATTTTGTTTGGGAGCCACGTCGCACGACCTCGCAATTGTCAGTTAAAGCGACGCAGTGCCAAATCGCAAAAACTGGCCAGGTCATTTACCTGCATATTGGTCCGGGTCTTAAGTGGTTAAATGGTATGATGTATTAGTAAGTTGTGACTGGTTTATCTTTATTTTCAGCACTTGTCTTGGTAAACCCCTGTTCCAGGAGAGCTTGAAGTCACTCATGTGCTACAGTATATGCCTGATGACGTCTGCATCCGAGGCTGTGAGAATCTAACATGAGTTATCTCGACTGTCATAAGAGAAATATGGAGTTTGCCATTGATGACTAGTTCTTGAAGGCGCTGTCACCTCAATTTGTGCTTCACTACTACAAGAGTTGCTGACCTGGAACGAGCACGCAATCAGAATCATAGGAACCCTTCGTATGCATTGCTTGTTCCATGTCAGTGACTCACTAATTAGTAAGGCAGAGAGATAAATGACAGTCCTGGAGCTTGAACCTGTAAAAGCATGTTAGGAATGGCAGTTCCCATACTATCCTATTCTGACATTTCCCTTTATTATTATACAGGATTTATATAGCGCCAACAGTTTGTGCAGCGCTTTACAACACGAGGGCAGACAGAACAGTTACAATGCAATTCAATACAGGAGGAATCAGAGGGTCCTGATCGTTAGAGCTTACCAGCTTTTTCAGCTGGAAGTTGGACTCTGCACTCTGTGTGCAGCGCGCCCCCGGACTCTGCACTCTGTGTGCAGCGCGCCCCCGGACTCTGCACTCTGTGTGCAGCGCGCCCCCGGACTCTGCACTCTGTGTGCAGCGCGCCCCCGGACTCTGCACTCTGTGTGCAGCGCGCCCCCGGACTCTGCACTCTGTGTGCAGCGCGCCCCCGGACTCTGCACTCTGTGTGCAGCGCGCCCCCGGACTCTGCACTCTGTGTGCAGCGCGCCCCCGGACTCTGCACTCTGTGTGCAGCGCGCCCCCGGACTCTGCACTCTGTGTGCAGCGCGCCCCCGGACTCTGCACTCTGTGTGCAGCGCGCCCCCGGACTCTGCACTCTGTGTGCAGCGCGCCCCCGGACTCTGCACTCTGTGTACATAGCGAAACTGCAAACAATCCACATAGCACACCCTGTAACTCTGCACTCTGTGTGCACCCCACCCCTGAACTCTGCACTCTGTGTGCACCCCACCCCTGAACTCTGCACTCTGTGTGCACCCCACCCCGGAACTCTGCACTCTGTGTGCACCCCACCCCTGAACTCTGCACTCTGTGTGCACCCCACCCCTGAACTCTGCACTCTGTGTGCACCCCACCCCTGAACTCTGCACTCTGTGTGCACCCCACCCCTGAACTCTGCACTCTGTGTGCACCCCACCCCTGAACTCTGCACTCTGTGTGCACCCCACCCCTGAACTCTGCACTCTGTGTGCACCCCACCCCTGAACTCTGTACATAGCGAAACTGCAAACACTGCACATAGCACACCCTGTAACTCTGCACTCTGTGTGTAGTGCACCCCTGGAACTCTGCACTCTGTGTGTAACATCCTTCTTGCCCCCGAACTCTGAACTCTGCAATTAATGCACTCCTGCTATTTAATGCCCCTTTAAGACCCTTGCACGGTTAGTGAAATTTGACCACACCCAGTATTTGTTTTGCGGTTTGGAGAGTGTGTGTGTGTGTGTGGGGTACGGTTTTGGGGGTGTTGTGGTTGAGTTCCTGCACCTATTTTCTGAGAAAAAAGCCCTAGAGCTTACAATCTAGAAGGCAGGGTAAAGTGATAAGGCCCATATCTGAACATCGATGAAAGAAGCTAAACATGAGGGTTGCTGTTGGGCTGCCACCCTTGTACCTAACCATTGCTTGCAGCGCTGCCATATTATAACAAAGCCCAAATTCTCTGGCTAAATGCCGCTTGTGCGATTGCATTAGCTTTCTTATAACCTTTGAGATGTGAAAAAAGGAGAACGTCTTTCTCTGACGTCACTCCCCCCCCCCCCCCCAGGGATGAATCGTTCCTGCAGACCTTGCAGAAGAACATCGTTTTTAACACCAACCCTTCCTAATGCATACAGTGCCCAGAGGGCCAAATGCCTACATGTTTAACAGTGCACCTGCCCCTTACATAACTGAAGAGGCGGACACACTGTTCTGTTTATGAGATTGCTGGTTGTTCATTCTCACGTGTTTTACGAAAATCAAAAGGACGGCTCTCCTGCTGTTTGTGCAAAGCAGATTTAAAAAAAGGAATGCTAGGCAACTGACTGGTTGCTACTGGTTACAGCTATTTTTTTCGTGCAATAGTATTTTGAACTTGGTCAAATCAAATTAGTATTGATAAAAGTTAAATCTTATTCTTTTCCCTGCATTTTATGGTTACTGTTTATACCAGAGTATAAGCCAAAAATTTTAAGCACATTTTTTGGTGCTGAAAATGCCCCCCCTCGGCTAATACTCAAGTCACCTTTTTGCGCCTGATCTCCCGGTATTTGGGGACCCGATACCGGCCGGTCGTAGATCCCTTGACTTGTCACACATGTAGCCCCACTCTTCCTCTACAAGTGTGCAAAGTTTGTTGTCCGGGGGACCTACGGCCGGGGAGCACCGATTTTTCAAAGGCGGGCACCCCTTCCATAGACTCCCATGTTAAATGGTAATTTCTCCAGTAAATTTGGGGACCCGGTACCAGCCAGCCATAGGTCCGCTGGACCTCAAACTTGACACACATGTAGCCCCAGTTCTCCTCTACAAGTGTGCTGTCTGGAGGACCTAGAGCCGGGGAGCACAGATTTTTCAAAGGCGGGAACCCCTTCCATAGACTCTCATGTTAAAAGGTTAATTTCCCTGGTAACTTTGGGGACCGGGTACCGGCCAGCCGTAGATCATCTGGACCTCAAACTTGATACACATGTAGCCCCAGTTCTCCGCTACAAGTGTGCTGTCTGGGGGACCTACAGCCGGGAAGCACATATTTTTCAAAGCGGGCACCCTTTCTACATACTCCAATGTTAAACGTCAGTCTAGTCATGGGCACAGTGAGGCATGCAGATGGGCACAGTGAGGCATGCAGATGGACACCCTAGGCTTATACTCGAGTCAATATGTTTTCCCAGTTTTTTGTGGTAAAATTTGTTGCCTCGGCTTATATTCGGGTCATCTTATACTCGAGTATCTACGGTATATTTTTAATTTATATAAGTGGTCAAAATGAGTAAAAAGTTGTTCAAAATCAAATAGGGAACTACAATAAGTCGGTCAGGGAATAGGGCAATAGCAATGTATTAAGCACCATCCATCTTTCCCTCAACTCTGACCAGTTTCCCAGTCCCGACTGCTGAAAAACATCCCCAAGGCATGATTCTGCCACCAACATGTTTCACAGTGGGGATGGTGTTCTTTGGGCGATGTGATGTGTTGGGTTTGCGCCAGACATTGCATTTTCTTTGATGGCCAAAAAGTTAAATTTTAGGCTCATCAGACCAGAGCACCTTCCTCCAAACATTTTGGGAGTCTCCCACGTGCCTTTTTCGCAAATTCAAAACGCGCCATTTTGTTTTTTTGCTGAAAGTAAAGTCTTTCTTCTGGCCACTCTGCTATAAAGCCCAACCCTATGGAGTGTACAGCTTATTGTTGTCCTATGTACAGATACTCCAGTCTCCGCTGTGGAACTCTGCAGCTCCTCCAGGGTTACCTTAGGTCTCTGTGATGCCTCTCTGATTATTGCTCTCCTTGCCCGCTCCGTTAAATTTGGTGTGTGGCCCGTCTCTTAGCCATTTTATAAAAATGGCAGCTGCAGCTGGCTCCCAAAGGCTGATAAAACATGGAAATTATGAAATTCCCCTATGACTATGTATAGTATAGGAGCATGGCTTAAAGGGGATGTAAAAAGGTAAAAAAAAATCCCCTAAATAGCTTTCTTTACCTCAGTGCAGTCCTCCTTCACTTACCTCATCCTTCCATTTTGCTTTTAAATGTCCTCATTTCTTCTGAGAAATCCTCACTTCCTGTTCCTCTCTCTGTAACTCCACACAGTAATGCAAGGCTTTCTCCCTGGTGTGGAGAAAGCCTCTTGAGGGAGGAGGGGGCGAGCAGGAGTGTCAGGACACTCTCTACTTTGCAGATAGAGAAAAGAGCTGTGTGTTAGTGGGTGTCCTGACACTCCTGCTCTCCCCCTCCCCCCTCAAGAGGCTTTCTCCACACCAGGGGGAAAGCCTCACATTACTGTGTGGAATTACAGACAGAAGAACAGGAAGTGAGGATTTCTCAGAAGAAATAAGGACATTTAAAAGCAAAATGGAAGGATGAGGTAAGTGAAGGAGGACTGCACTAAGGTAAAGGAAGATATTTAGGGAAAAATAATAATAGTAGTACCCTTACAACCCCTTTAACGTTTTAAAGGGGGTTATTTACTAAAGGCAAATTCACTTTGCACTAAGTGCAAACTACAAGTGCAAATTCCAATTTTTATTCTCTTGTTTTTGTTACCCCAAAATTCGAAAACTATTGATGTGTAAGTTAACATTTACTTTAGTTTTAAACTAGAATATGTACTGATGTTGTTGCTATTCTTGTTTTCTCTCATTTGATATTACAATTCTGCTACCTATGTTACTTTATTTTATCTACGTTTAATTATATGTTTACTATGTTATTTATTCTGAAATACCAATAAAATCTTTTAAACGAAACTACAAGTGCAAAGTGCACGGGAAGTGCAGTTGCTGTAAATCTGAGGGGGACATGCAAGTAAAATAAAAAACAGCATTTTAGCTTACACATGATTGGATAATAAAATCATTCCCCTCAGATTTACAGCTAGGGTTAGTGTTTGGGTCAAGGTTGAGTCAGTATTTTTTGTACATGAGTTGTTTTTTGTTTGTTTGTTTTTCATTAGTATCAGTGTTAGTATTGGTGTGTTTTTTATTAGTATCATTTAAATATGATTATTTATCAAGTGAACGTATTTAACTTTACATTTGAATACATTTTTTACTTGTGACAACAGATGATAGAAAAAAAAAAAAAAAAAAAAAACTCAAACAACTCAAACAAAGCATACCTTCTATTATTAAAGGGCAGCTCCAATGAAGAAAGGGCGACTAGGCCTGATTGGACCATCCGATGAATGATGTCATCCTTCAGGGGACGGCAATAGAAAGTATGTCCTCAGGCTCCCTTTTCCCGTTCACAAGGATTGCTGTAACATTCGGTCTTTCTGGCGGGAGTCAGAGGCAGAAGGTAGGCTGATCTACGAAAGACAACATGAGAACGTGTTAGGAAAAATACAGACTAAAGCTGGCTATGGATAGCTCTGTTTGTTTTTCGATCAGCCAACCCGTTTTCAGCAGACAGCGAGCTAAAAGCCCTCTGTCGGCTGACGTCACAGAGCTGGTTGGGATCCGCCCACATGCCCTTGACTGGCACCCGGCTCAGCCTCCCGGCAACCCACAGAGAGCCGGAGCCAGCCACTCCCACCCCTTCTACAGCTCAGCGCTCCAGTGAGCAAGGAGGGGGGAGAGCAGACATCGGTGACTGACAGTCACCAGCTCTCTACTCACAGAGCACTGAGAATCGAGCGAGTGGCAGTGTTTGAGTGTTTGATCGCTCCGTTCTCAGTGTCAGGCCAGAATCACACTTGTGCGGTGCGAATTTCAGCTCTCTTATCTTTGCAGAGAGATAACAGAAGTGTTCAGCAGATTAGCTCTGTTTTAGCTGCGAATTTGGAGACCTGGGAGAAGTTACAGGGGAGAGGAGAGTGGGGGAGAAGTGTATTGAGCTGAATGAGACAAATCCTGAAGAGAAATGAACACATCTACGAATCAGCTGCGTACCCATAGAAGATAATGGGCCTGAATTCGCACCTGAGCCGCACCGCAATGCCTTTTTTTCGGCAGTGCGAATGCATCGCACATATGTGAACCAGCCTCATTGAAAACAATGTATTTAGAAATGTTCTGCGTATTGGATGCGGTTTAAGCCGCACTCAATTCGCATAGGTGTGAATCCTGCCTTAGACCTGTCGGGGGACAGATGCAGCATTGAATAGATGCTGCATCCAGCTAGGCAAGTATGATTTAAATAAAAAAACAATCCCATACTTATCTTTTTAATGAAAGGGTTCCCTTGGATAGAGTTAGACCCCTTTCACACTGAACGCTCATAAGTGTGCCCTCATATGTGTTTCTAACTGTAGGGGGGGCGGGGCTGGACATGTGACATCACTGATCGCCTTTCCCTTTATCAGGGAACAGACGACCAATGACAGCGCCACAGTGAAGAACAGGGAAGGTGTGTATACACACAGCTCTTTCCGTACTTCAGCTCCGGGGACCATTTGTGGGACTGCGGCGGCGATTGGGTCCGCGGTTCCCGTGGCCACAGAGTGACCCACGGCTGGGCACTTAAAGGCGACGTATCTGTACGTGCCTGTGGCCAGCCGTGCCATTCTGCCGACCTATATGTGCAGGAGGCGGTCCTTAACTGGTTGTCGCTTTGGGCGAAAATGACCAGCGATTCGACCCCCACTAACAGTTAGGCGGGGGTCACACTGGTGCGCTGCAGTAACCACAGCGATTCCTGTGCGGGTTCCCACATCGCATCTGAATCGCAG
This sequence comes from Rana kukunoris, assembly GCA_029574335.1. Taxonomy (NCBI): domain Eukaryota; kingdom Metazoa; phylum Chordata; class Amphibia; order Anura; family Ranidae; genus Rana; species Rana kukunoris. The sequence continues at coordinate 10,522,236 of CM056060.1, forward strand.
GCAGTTCACACTGCGCCCTGCTGTGGGTGTCAATATAAAGTTAATGACACCACCCCCAAATCGTTTCTCAGAACACAGCGCAAAACTCAAGAATTGCATCGGGTGGGTCTGCACACGCACACGATCCGATTCCAGTGATCACTGTGTAGAGATGGACCTGTCAGAGCCCAGCTCTCCTCTATGGGGAGATCGGATTGAAAACTGGACCATCGATCGACGGATAGGATCGGGTAGCGGCAGGTAAGGATCGGGTAGCGGCAGGTAAGGATCGGGTAGCGGCAGGTAAGGATCGGGTAGCGGCAGGTAAGGATCGGGTAGCGGCAGGTAAGGATCGGGTAGCGGCAGGTAAGGATCGGGTAGCGGCAGGTAAGGATCGGGTAGCGGCAGGTAAGGATCGGGTAGCGGCAGGAAAGGATCGGGTAGCGGCAGGAAAGGATCGGGTAGCGGCAGGAAAGGATCGGGTAGCGGCAGGAAAGGATCGGGTAGCGGCAGGTAAGGATCGGATAGCGGCGGATAGGATCGGATAGCGGCGGATAGGATCGGATAGCGGCGGATAGGATCGGATAGCGGCGGATAGGATCGGATAGGATCGGATAGCGGCGGATAGGATCGCGGCGGAGAGGATCGGATAGCGGCGGATAGGATCGGATAGCGGCGGATAGGATCGGATAGCGGCGGATAGGATCGGATAGCGGCGGATAGGATCGGATAGCGGCGGATAGAATTGGATAGCAGCGGATAGAATCGGATAGCGGCGGATAGGATCGCGGCGGATAGGATCGGATAGAATTGGATAGCAGCGGATAGAATCGGATAGCGGCGGATAGCAGCGGATAGCGGCGGATAGCAGCGGATAGGATCGGATAGCGGCGGATAGAATCGGATAGCGGCGGATAGAATCGGATAGCAGCGGATAGAATCGGATAGCAGCGGATAGAATCGGATAGCAGCGGATAGAATCGGATAGAGGCGGATAGGATCGGATAGAGGTGGATAGGATCGGATAGCGGCGGATAGGATAGCGGCGGATAGGATCGGATAGCGGCGGATAGGATCGGATAGCGGCGGATAGGATCGGATAGCGGCGGATAGGATAGCGGCGGATAGGATAGCGGCGGATAGGATCGGATAGCGGCGGATAGGATCGGATAGCGGCGGATAGGATCGGATAGCAGCGGATCGGATAGCGGCGGATAGGATCGGATAGCGGCGGATAGGATCGGATAGCAGCGGATCGGATAGCGGCGGATAGGATCGGATAGCGGCGGATAGGATCGGATAGCGGCGGATAGGATCGGATAGCGGCGGATAGGATCGGATAGCGGCGGATAGGATCGCGGCGGAGAGGATCGGATAGCGGCGGATAGGATCGGAAAGCGGCGGATCGGATCGGATAGCGGCGGATAGGATCGGATAGCGGCGGATAGAATTGGATAGCAGCGGATAGAATTGGATAGCAGCGGATAGAATCGGATAGCGGCGGATAGGATCGCGGCGGATAGGATAGCAGCGGATAGAATCGGATAGCGGCGGATAGGATCGGATAGCGGCGGATAGGATCGGATAGCGGCGGATAGGATCGGATAGAATCGGATAGCAGCGGATAGAATCGGATAGCGGCGGATAGGATCGGATAGAGGCGGATAGGATCGGATAGCGGCGGATAGGATCGGATAGCGGCGGATAGGATAGCAGCGGATAGGATCGGATAGCAGCGGATAGAATCGGATAGCGGCGGATAGGATCGGATAGCAGCGGATAGAATCGGATAGCAGCGGATAGAATCGGATAGCGGCGGATAGGATCGGATAGCGGCGGATAGGATCGGATAGCAGCGGATCGGATAGCGGCGGATAGGATCGGATAGCAGCGGATAGGATCGGATAGCAGCGGATAGGATCGGATAGCAGCGGATAGAATCAGATAGCGGCGGATAGGATCGGATAGCAGCGGATCGGATAGCGGCGGATAGGATCGGATAGCAGCGGATCGGATAGCGGCGGGTGTCAGTGGACATGTCACCGCTGCCGCATAGGGGAGACTGGAGGGTCGATCAGGTCCGCCTGATAAACTGACAGGTGGACATGATCGGAAAGCCTGTGTGAAAGGGGCCAAGCGTGAAGCCAGCCTTAGGCTGCTTTCACACTGAGTCACTAAAAATAACGCCTTCAATGTGCCCGGAAAGAGCCGCTCCTTTCTATCCAGTGTGAAAGCCTGAGGTGGGCTTTCACACTGGAGCGTTGCGCTGGCGGGACGCTAAAAAAAAAAAAAAAAAAGTCCTGCCAGCCGCATCTTTGAGGAGCGGTAAAAATACCGCTCCTATAGCGCCCCCACCCATTGAAAACAATAGGGTAGCGCCTCCAACCCTCCAGCAAAGAAGGCGTTTTTGCAGGGCAGTTTTAACCCCTTTTGCAGCAGTTAGCGGGGGTTAAAACCGCAAAGCGAGCAGCCGAAAATCGCAGGAAACTAAAAATATTGGCTTTTACCGCCAGCGCTTCAGTGTGAAAGTCGCCTTAGAGCAGCCCCCCACCCCCCCACTTTTCACATATTTGTAAAAAAAAAAAAAATGAAAACCATTTATAATTTTCCTTCCACTTCACAATTATGTGTCATTTTGTGTTGGCCCATCACATAAACTACCAATAAAATAACATTTTTGGTTGTAACATAAGAAAATGTGGAAAACTTGAAGTATATAAATACTTTTTCAAGGCACTGCGTGTCCTGGAGATAAGCGACCATTTCCCTCACTGAGGAGATTTCCTGTCACTTCCTGTTGTACTTCCACGACCGGAAGTGAGTGTAAATTCCCTCCAATCCCCATATAATCCCCTCATAGGGAAGTCCCACATTATATAACTTTTATATAAACATTTTAAAAACAAACAAGACCGCTCTAATCTCCTCCATGACGATCTCTCCCCTCCTCCCTCTTTCTCCCGCCATCTGTCACTTTCTCTCCCCTCACACTGCACCACGTGACCTCCTCCAATCGCCGTCGGCGCGCTTTATGATCACGTGACAGGCGAAAACTCATGCAGCCTGGCCGGTCCCACTAACAGCACGGGACGGGGGGGGGTGGTAGCCGGACGCCTCGTACCGCCACATACCCCCACCGTGGCGTTTCCTTTCCCGCGCCTCGTTAATACTCCCGCCCCTATCTTCCAGCGCGGTGGGTGGGCTTTATTATGAACTCGCTCTTTACCGGTACATGTGACTCTCGGCCACCCCTGGAAGGGTGTTTGGTTCGCTCCAACAGGCTGTGTTTACACTCGGCCCCTCTGCGGAGCGTACCATGTCCATAGGGGAGGGCGAGTTGGGATTTTAAGCCTTTTTAGCTTCTGTTTTTGTTTTAATTGGAATCAGTGGAAATAAACAAGAAATATAATTTTTAAAAATGATAGAGGATGTGAAAATGAGTCTGAGTTTGCTGCGTGTGTTTGTGTTAAATATTATTAAAAGTCCGAACACCCCTTTTGTTTTTACAGTGATGGTACATCCCATTCTATAACTCTCTCCCAGGCTGTCGGGCTGCCCAGTATATGAAGAGCCGGCTGGATGGTGCTCAGCCCCTAGGGTGGGCGTGTTAAGTGACACACCGGCGATCATAGAAACGGCCTGATCCCGTACTGAGCCATGAGGACCGGCCATGGAAGCCGCTAAATCTTCCGAGCGGAAGCGGCGCCGGCGGCCCCTGGGTGAGCGCCTCCCCGCCCCCCTCACTGTGAACGGCAGCTGCCGGCCCGGAGAGGAGAAGGAGGAGGCCGGGGCCAAGCAAGTGGAGAAAAAGGACGAGGCCTGCGCCCGGCCCCCCGGAGTGGGAGGAGAGGTCTCCCGGCCCCGCTACAGCCTGCTGGCCGAGGTCGGACGGGGGACGTACGGCGTGGTGTACGAGGCGGTGGCCCGGAAGACCGGAGCCCGAGTGGCGGTGAAGAAGATCCGCTGTGACGCCCCGGAGAACGTAGAGCTGGCCCTGTCCGAGTTCTGGGCCCTGACCAGCCTCCGCCGCCGCCACCCCAACGTCGTCCGCTTCGAGGAGTGCGTCCTCCAGAGGAACGGCCTGGCCCAGAAGATGAGCCACGGGAACAAGAGCAGCCACCTCTACCTCCGCCTGGTGGAGGCCTCCCTCAAGGGTGAGACCCGGGGGAGACAGGGGGTGTGTCCGGGGTTGACATGGGGTGTGTCCGGGGTACCGGGGGAGACAGGGGGTGTGTCCGGGGTTACCGGGAGGGTGACAGCGCGAGGGGGTGTGTCGGGGGGGATGGGGACTACAGGCCCCGGTTACTTCTAGCTGGGAAGTTGCAGGCCCCAGTTGCCTCTGGCTGGGGGTGTCTGGGACATGCAGGCCCCGGTTGCCTCTGGCTGGAGGTGCCTGGGAAGTTGCAGGCCCTAGTTGCCTCTGGCTGGGGGTGTCTGGGACATGCAGGCCCCGGTTGCCTCTGGCTGGGGGTGTCTGGGACATGCAGGCCCCGGTTGCCTCTGGCTGGGGGTGTCTGGGACATGCAGGCCCCGGTTGCCTCTGGCTGGAGGTGTCTGGGACGTTGCAGGCCCCGGTTGCCTCTGGCTGGAGGTGTCTGGGACGTTGCAGGCCCCGGTTGCCTCTGGCTGTCAGTGTCTGGGACGTTGCAGGCCCCGGTTGCCTCTGGCAGGAGGTGTCCGGGACATGCAGGCCCCGGTTGCCTCTGGCTGGAGGTGTCTGGGACGTTGCGGGCCCCGGTTGCCTCTGGCTGGAGGTGTCTGGGACGTTGCGGGCCCCGGTTGCCTCTGGCTGGAGGTGTCTGGGACGTTGCGGGCCCTGGTTGCCTCTGGCTGGAGGTGTCTGGGACGTTGCGGGCCCCGGTTGCCTCTGGCTGGAGGTGTCTGGGACGTTGCGGGCCCCGGTTGCCTCTGGCTGGAGGTGTCTGGGACGTTGCGGGCCCCGGTTGCCTCTGGCTGGAGGTGTCTGGGACGTTGCGGGCCCCGGTTGCCTCTGGCTGGAGGTGTCTGGGACGTTGCGGTCCCCGGTTGCCTCTGGCTGGAGGTGTCTGGGACGTTGCGGGCCCCGGTTGCCTCTGGCTGGAGGTGTCTGGGACGTTGCGGTCCCCGGTTGCCTCTGGCTGTCAGTGTCTGGGACGTTGCGGGCCTCGGTTGCCTCTGGCTGGAGGTGTCTGGGACGTTGCGGTCCCCGGTTGCCTCTGGCTGGAGGTGTCTGGGACGTTGCGGGCCCCGGTTGCCTCTGGCTGTCAGTGTCTGGGAAGTTGCGGGCCCCGGTTGCCTCTGGCTGTCAGTGTCTGGGACGTTGCAGGCCCCGGTTGCCTCTGGCTGGAGGTGTCTGGTACATGCAGGCCCCGGTTGCCTCTGGCTGGAGGTGTCCTGGGACGTTGCAGGCCCCGGTTGCCTCTGGCTGGAGGTGTCCTGGGACGTTGCAGGCCCTGGTTGCCTCTGCCTGGAGGTGCCTGGGACGTTTCAGGCCCCGGTTGCCTCTGCCTGGAGGTGCCTGGGACGTTGCAGGCCCCGGTTGCCTCTGGCTGGGGGTGTCTGGGACGTTGCAGGCCCCGGTTGCCTCTGGCTGGGGGTGTCTGGGATGTTGCAGGCCCCGGTTGCCTCTGGCTGGAGGTGTCTGGGATGTTGCAGGCCCCGGTTGCCTCTGGCTGGAGGTGTCTGGGACGTTGCAGGCCCCGGTTGCCTCTGGCTGGAGGTGTCTGGGACGTTGCAGGCCCCGGTTGCCTCTGGCTGGAGGTGTCTGGGACGTTGCAGGCCCCGGTTGCCTCTGGCTGTCAGTGTCTGGGACGTTGCAGGCCCCGGTTGCCTCTGGCAGGAGGTGTCCGGGACATGCAGGCCCCGGTTGCCTCTGGCTGGAGGTATCTGGGACGTTGCAGGCCCCGGTTGCCTCTGGCTGGAGGTGTCTGGGACGTTGCGGGCCCCGGTTGCCTCTGGCTGGAGGTGTCTGGGACGTTGCGGGCCCTGGTTGCCTCTGGCTGGAGGTGTCTGGGATGTTGCAGGCCCCGGTTGCCTCTGGCTGGAGGTGTCTGGGACGTTGCGGGCCCCGGTTGCCTCTGGCTGGAGGTGTCTGGGACGTTGCGGGCCCCGGTTGCCTCTGGCTGGAGGTGTCTGGGACGTTGCGGGCCCCGGTTGCCTCTGGCTGGAGGTGTCTGGGACGTTGCGGTCCCCGGTTGCCTCTGGCTGGAGGTGTCTGGGACGTTGCGGTCCCCGGTTGCCTCTGGCTGGAGGTGTCTGGGACGTTGCAGGCCCCGGTTGCCTCTGGCTGTCAGTGTCTGGGACGTTGCGGGCCCCGGTTGCCTCTGGCTGTCAGTGTCTGGGACGTTGCAGGCCCCGGTTGCCTCTGGCTGTCAGTGTCTGGGACGTTGCGGGCCCCGGTTGCCTCTGGCTGTCAGTGTCTGGGACGTTGCGGGCCCCGGTTGCCTCTGGCTGTCAGTGTCTGGGACGTTGCGGGCCCCGGTTGCCTCTGGCTGTCAGTGTCTGGGACGTTGCGGGCCCCGGTTGCCTCTGGCTGTCAGTGTCTGGGACGTTGCAGGCCCCGGTTGCCTCTGGCTGGAGGTGTCTGGTACATGCAGGCCCCGGTTGCCTCTGGCTGGAGGTGTCCTGGGACGTTGCAGGCCCCGGTTGCCTCTGGCTGGAGGTGTCTGGGACGTTGCAGGCCCCGGTTGCCTCTGGCTGGAGGTGCCTGGGACGTTGCAGGCCCCGGTTGCCTCTGGCTGGAGGTGCCTGGGACGTTGCAGGCCCCGGTTGCCTCTGGCTGGGGGTGTCTGGGACGTTGCAGGCCCCGGTTGCCTCTGGCTGGGGGTGTCTGGGATGTTGCAGGCCCCGGTTGCCTCTGGCTGGAGGTGTCTGGGATGTTGCAGGCCCCGGTTGCCTCTGGCTGGAGGTGTCTGGGACGTTGCAGGCCCCGGTTGCCTCTGGCTGGGGGTGTCTGGGATGTTGCAGGCCCCGGTTGCCTCTGGCTGGAGGTGTCTGGGATGTTGCAGGCCCCGGTTGCCTCTGGCTGGAGGTGTCTGGGACGTTGCAGGCCCCGGTTGCCTCTGGCTGGGGGTGTCTGGGATGTTGCAGGCCCCGGTTGCCTCTGGCTGGAGGTGTCTGGGATGTTGCAGGCCCCGGTTGCCTCTGGCTGGAGGTGTCTGGGACGTTGCAGGCCCCGGTTGCCTCTGGCTGGAGGTGGCCTGGGACGTTGCAGGCCCCGGTTGCCTCTGGCTAGAGGTGTCTGGGACGTTGCAGGCCCCGGTTGCCTCTGGCTGGAGGTGGCTTGGGACGTTGCAGGCCCCGGTTGCCTCTGGCTGGAGGTGGCTTGGGACGTTGCAGGCCCCGGTTGCCTCTGGCTGGAGGTGGCTTGGGACGTTGCAGGCCCCGGTTGCCTCTGGCTGGAGGTGGCCTGGGACGTTGCTTTCCTCTCGGTTGCCTCTGGCTGTCGGTGGCCCGGGACGTTGCCGGCCCCCCCGGTTGCCTCTGGCTGTCGGTGGCCCGGGACGTTGCCGGCCCCCCCGGTTGCCTCTGGCTGTCGGTGGCCCGGGACGTTGCCGGCCCCCCCGGTTGCCTCTGGCTGTCGGTGGCCCGGGACGTTGCCGGCCCCCCCGGTTGCCTCTGGCTGTCGGTGGCCCGATCCCATTTTCAGCACAAAAAGTGTTGAAAAACTTGCCTTATACTTGCGTATATACGGTAAATTACAAATTCTTCGAATGAACCCAAAGATTTTAATCGATCTGAACAAAGCCTGTGTGATCGGCTCAGCTGGCAATGTGGAGAGGAGGCTCTTCAGGCGGGGCAAGGCCCTGCTTTGTTTGCCGATTATGCTGTGATATGAGTGACTGTTGCTGGGGGCTAATCACAGGCAGGTGTTCCCCGGGGCCCGTCATCTGTCAGCTGTGGGAATGGAGCCAAGGGGATACTGGAATCAAATACTGTATGCATGTTTGATTTTCCTTCTGTTTAGGGGCATTGCTTTTATACAAGACTTCAAATGGGTTTACCAAGAGTTTACGTCCTTTTTTTACTTGGTCAGAGGTGTGTTGTCCTAGGACCTAGGCTCAAAATTTAACTTTGATTTGGGGGGAGGGATCCAGCCTTTGTCTGGGGCTCCCACTTTTAGGTGTCCCCCCCCCCACCCCTTTCCCCCCCGGTCGGGGTTGCAGATGGCCAGTGGACAGTTTGTAGAGAACTGGACTAGTCAGCGCTTTACAACATGAGGGCAGACAGTACAGTTACAATTCAGTACAGGAGGGATTGGAGGGCCAATTAGAATTTACAATCTGGAATAGACTTTTCTCCAGGGATACTCAAACTACGGCCCTCCAGCTGTTGAACTACTTATCCCATGAGGCATTGTAACACTGACATTCACAGACATAAATTGGCATGATGGGAATTGTAGTTCCTGAACAACTGGAGGGCCGTAGTTTGAAGACCCCATGCTTTACTCCATCAAACTCAGTGGTTAAAGGGGGTTGTAAAGGTTGAGGTCTTAACTACTTCGGCCCTGGACCATATTTCTGGTCAAAGACCAGGCCCCTTTTTGCGATTCGGCACTGCGTCGCTTTAACTGACAATTGCGCGGCTGTGCGACGTGGCTCCCAAACAAAATTGGTGTCCTTTTTTCCCCCCACAAATAGAGCTTTCTTTTGGTGGTATTTTGTGCCTTTAACAAAAATAGAGCGACAGTTTTGATAAAATTCAAATTTTTTACTTTTTGCTGTAATATCCCCCAAAAATGAATAAAAAACATTTTTTTTCCCTCAGTTTAGGCCGATGCGTATTCGGCTACATATTTTATTAGAAAAATCCCAATAGGCCTTTGGTTTGCGCAAAAGTTATAGCGTTTACAAAATATGGCAGTTTTATGGCTTTTTTTTTTACTAGTAATGGCGGCGATCAGCGATTTTTATCGGTACTGCGACTTTATGGCGGACACTTTTGACACATTTTTGGGACCATTGGCATTTTTATAGCTATTAGTGCTATAAAAATGGCACTGGCAGGGAAGGGGTTAACACTAGGGGGAGAATGGGGTTAGGTATGTTCCCTGGGTGTGTTCTAACTGAAGGGGATGGGACTAACTTGGGCAAATGACAGATAGATGTTCATACATTATATGAACAGACAATCGGGCATTTCTCCCCCTGACAGGACCGGGAGCTGTGTGTTTACACACAGCTCCCGGTTCTCACTCTGTAACGAGTGATAGCGGGTGCCCGGCCTTGATCGCATGTCGGCGTCAGGGGTCAACGTGGTGTGCGCGTGCTTATTGGCTGCTCGGCAAGATGACTTAGATCTACGTGATCTCGTCCAGCAGAGCCGACCTGCCGTCATAAAATTGCGGCGGCTGGTCGGCAAGCGGTTAATCATACTTAGCTCCACTGTTCATTTAGTTATGCGCCGATCCTCCAATTCTGGGGTCCCTCAGCGGTAGTGGTGCGACGGGTCACCATGTTCGGATCTACACACCACACGATCTGCGGATTGAGATCCATAGGAAAGGCCGTGGCTTCTGCCTAGCTCCAGAGCGGCAGCCATCTTGGTACACCCAGTGGTGGCCTAGGTAAGACTAAGCAAGCAGAGCAGTGGGTGAGATGTGGATATTACACTGGGGACTATATATGGTGGTGATCCGATCATGACTGATCTGAGAAATGAACCGTGAGTTTTTTGATCTGTTGCACCCCCTGCTCAGCGTTGTCCTGGCTCCTCCACTTTAGTGTCCCGTCGGAGAAGCGCACTCCTACGGGACACCCATGCGGGCGTGCTCCCGAGTCCTGCTGCTGCGTCTGTTCACACAGAGGGCAAGACTCGGCACTGCCCCCCCCCAGTGCTCACGTCGTTTATTTAATTGGCTGCAGCAGGCTCTAATTGCTGCAGTCAATCTATTCAATCAGGACACAAGAAACTGGCCAGAGCTGGTGTGCCCGTCACTGGAGTTGCGGGGCTCAGTTAAGTATAAGTGGGGTTCGGGGGTGCAGCTGCAGTAAAGGTTTACTACCCTTTTTAAGGTCCACCTTGCCAAGCCCGTTCAGTGTCTGCTACTGTAAATTCCTCTACTGGCTTCTGCTCACCCAACAAATGAAATTCTAAATACTACCAACTTACAAAGCCATCCATAACTTGGACCCCAACCTACTGGTTTTTGTTCCTCCCAAGACCTCCTGCTCTCTAGCTTCCTTGTCGCGTTCTCCCATACCTGCCCCCCTGGACTTTTCATGCACCTCTCCTATGGAACTCCTTTTTCTGGTAATGTATGTGCGTTCCACATATATTCATACATGCGTGCCATTGCTTCAGTGACTGTGCCGTTACCGGCACCTCCTGCGCACATGTGTGGGAGTGACGTTATCGCAGCTCCAGCCAATCACATTGCCGGAGCTGCGATACCCAGAGATGTCTCCCCTCTAGCGGCACTTCACCCAGGAGGTAAGGACTGCTGCGGGGGCTTCGATGTAAGGGAAGTAATTCATGAGCTAGTATGCTCTTACAGAGTTTTTTCCAAGGGTTTACAACCAGGGCTTGACAAATTTGCTTTGAATCTAGGAGCCAGCTAAAAAAGTTAGGCGCCATTTTTTTTTTTTGTATAACTCAGTGATGAGCCCCAGTGTCGTTACTAGGGTTGGTATCACCCCCCTCCACCAACTATAGACCCTCCTCTCTTATTAAAGACCCACTAAGTACAGACCCCCCTCCCACAGTATAGATCCCTCTCACTAAATAGACACTGATCAAAGCCCAGGCGCCAGGGTGAAATTTCTAGTCGCATTGGGGACCTGGCACCTGGGATTTGTCGAGCCCTGTTTACAACCACTTTAATGCCACCTACACACGATCCGAATATTGTACGAAAAATGTCGTCAGAGGAAGAATCGTAGGATAATCGGATCGTTGGTACAAGGCTGGACGAGCCGATCATTTTAGTTCATCCGATATTATTGGACATGCACGAATATTTTTCCTCGGACGATACCAGATCGTACGATTTTCATTTTGTCAGTACAGTTGTCATCCGAAAATACTACACATGACTTGCGATTTTTTTTTTTCCTTTGTCATACGTGAATTTTCGTGACTTTAGTAACCTATTCCATTTCTACTTGCGACTAGTAAGAGTTGGACGATCTGTCGTCCGATTTTCGGATCGTGTTTACATGGCATAAGTCAGGAGATGCACATTTTTTCGCTGTCCTGTCCTGCAGGTTGGCGTAAGACGGGAGGAAGGAATAGATTGTCTGGTTGTGTGGAGTGACCTGACCTAGTCTTGGAGGTGACGGGTTATCTACAAAGCATGTTGAGATTAAGCCCAGTCTGATCTCTAGTCTGCTTGGGTTTCATAAGGAGGAAATCCTTTATCTCTTAGGGAGAGCCTGGGTGTCGCTAATGTCTCCTTTTCTCCAGCGGCGGCTCTAGATGCGGCAGACATGTAAACACCTCTGTCCCTGGAGGCAGATTTGTTAGAGGTGTGATCCGGCTACTTGTTGGAGCAGAAGGTAAATCACCTCATCTGTCCCTTCCATGGTAAACATTGACCTTTGCTTGCTGATAAAAGCTCCCCCATGTTGGTAAATTTGGCTGATCCTGCTGTGGAGTAAGCACTGGGATAGTCCTGCCTAGATTTGGTTTCTATTAGAGCTTCGAAGAGACCCTAGTGAGTTGGCAATCTCCAGGGTAATGTGTTTACATATAGGTGTAATGTTAAGTCCCTTGGCTTTCAAAGGAAGGAAGTCTTCAGGAACCCAATGCATGCAATGTCCCAAAGGTAAAATTGTGTTTAACAGCCTATCTATATCTATATATATATATTTGGCCTGAGTTTATGGGAGGAGCCCAGAGGGTATTTATGCAGCCCACTCACACATGCTCTTTGTCGGTTCAGTGTGCGATGCTACACATCACTGATCCGACTTCCCAGCTCACCTCATGTCCGTGAGTCTGCTTATTCACTCGCATTGGACACCCTCCCGTCCTTCCCTTTTTCAGGGCACTTCTCAGCATATCCTTAAATTAACTACCCATTACTTACCTTGGGTAATGCCCCCTTTTCTTGGCATACTGACCAGACCAAAGCACACTTCAGGTCTATTTATGTTGTAAGTCTTGTCGCTTGTTTATGTGATCCACATCTCTCTTGGTCAGAGGGCCACGACCATAAACATATAAATATCTAGAAAGCTGCTTGCTGTCTAGGTTGAGGGGGGTCTGTGCTGATAATCGGCACATTATCAGTGCAGTGCCCATCAGCTGCCAGCCTGTGCCCCATAAAGCAGTGGTCATCAACCCGTCCTCAGGGCCCTCTAACAGTCCAGCCTTGATTCCACTTTAAACCTGTAAATAAAATAAATAAAGCCAATTAGTGGAAATTTCAGACACAGATCATCCCATAGATTTACAATTGTGTATTTTATGCATTTTCCTGTAGAAGCCCCAAGACTGCCGCCGTCTTGGATAGACTGTCAGCAGGCTCCGATCTGCCAAGTGGGTCATCAACCCTGTCCTTGGGGCCCACTAACAGGCCAGGTTTTATGTATTACCTTGGGAGATGCAGACTGGAATACTGCAATCACTGAGCAGCAAATGAGTGATCGCCATTCCCTATGACGGTGAACAGACGATCAGTGACAAACCACTTTCCCCGTTCTTGATCTCCTGTGGGACGCCGGCAGTGTGCTCGCGACCCACATGTACTTCCTTGTGCCTAGCCGTGCCATTCTGTTGCCATATATGGTCGTGCGGCGGTCCTCAAGTGGTTAACATTTGTTTTTTTTTAAAGTGTGAACAAAAACCGCGTACACTGTTAGAAATTTGTATATTTGCGATTTTTTTCCATCCTGTTCAGATTTTCTAGTCTCTGCATTTGAAAATGAATGTAAATTTGACCACAATAAAAAATAGACTAGTCTTGCAACGAAAAATTAGTGACATTCTGTTAGTGTACCCATCTTGACAGTGATCATTTAACAATAAGGGTACAGTAGGTTTTGTTGGACATTTAAGAGGTTTTTGTTTAACATAACACTTGTTTTTGTTTGTTTTTTGCAGGAGAGCGTCTTTTTGGCTCTCTGGAAGAAGCCTGCTACCTTTGGTTTGTCATGGAGTTCTGCGAAGGTGGCGATCTCAATCAGTACATCCTCTCCAGGAGGCCAGACCCTGCGACCAACAAAAGTTTTATGTTGCAGCTGACAAGTGCCATTGCCTTTCTGCACAAGAACCAGATCGTACACCGGGACCTAAAACCTGATAACATTCTGATCACCGAACGATCGGGCGCCCCGGTCCTCAAAGTGGCAGACTTTGGCCTCAGCAAGGTGTGCGCTGGGCTCACTTCCCGGGGGAAGGAAACTACGGGGGAGGAAGTGAACGAGAACAGGACTGTGAACGTCAACAAATACTGGCTGTCTTCAGCCTGCGGCTCTGATTTTTACATGGCCCCGGAGGTGTGGGAAGGTCACTACACGGCTAAAGCCGACATATTTGCCCTGGGCATAATCATCTGGGCGATGATCGAGCGCATCACGTTTGTGGACGCCGAGACCAAGAAGGAGTTGCTGGGGACTTACATAAAGCAAGGCAGCGAGATTGTGCCTGTGGGGGAGGCGCTGCTAGAGAACCCAAAGATGGAACTTCACATCCCACAGAAACGCAGGACTTCCATGTCGGAGGGCATCCGACAGCTGCTTAAGGACATGCTGGCCGCTAATCCTCAGGATCGGCCGGATGCGTTCGAGCTGGAGACGCGGATGGACCAAGTTACATGTGCTGCTTGAGGCATTGCTCTGGTAAGACAGGGCTTGACAAATTTGCTTTCAATCTAGGGGCCAGCTAAAAAAGTTAGGCGCCATTTTATTTTTTGGTTTGACTCGGTGATGAGCCCCAGTGTTACTAGGGTTGGTATCGCCCCCCTTCCAACTACAGACCCCCTCTCATTAAAGACCCACCCATTAAGTACAGACCCCCCTCCCACAGTATAGATCCCTCTCACTAAATACAGACACTGATCATAGCCCAGGCGCCAGGGTGAAATTTCTAGTCGCATTGGCGACCTGGCGCCTGGGATTTGTCGAGCCCTGTGGTAAGAGGCTTCGGCAGGCAGTCTGGGTAGAAATCGCTATAGGATATTTGTGAGGATTTTAAGGCACTGCTGAATAGTGAGCCATCAAGCACTTTGTCACTATCTGATCATTATAGGACAGTGGTTCTTCTCATCTGTCCTCAGGGCCCACTAACAGGCCAGGTTTTTTATGTATTACCTTTGGGGAGATGCAGACTAGAGATCTGCAATCACTGAGCAGCAAATGATATCCCCTGTCATGTATTTCACTTATCTTGCAAACCTGGCCTGTTGGTGGGCCCTGAGGACAGGAGCTGAGAACCACTGTTATAGGACAAGGGTCTTCAAACTACGGCTCTCCAGTTCAGGAACTACAATTCCCATCATGCCCAGTCATGTCTGAATGTCAGTTTTACAATGCCTCATGGGTATGTGTAGTGACGCAACAGCTGAAGGGCCGTAGTTTGAGGATCCCTGTTATAGGATGTTAACTCTTTGACATGTTAAGCAATTTATTTCAAGTTACTTTTTTATTGCATTTTGATGTTTTGCTCACTTTGTAGACCCAGAACATGCATATTGGGAGTTGACACTAGGGCTGAAACAACCAATCAACAACTAATCTATTATGAAATTAATCGATTATGAAAATTGTAATCTATTAATCGGCCAGTAACATAATGGGGTTAAAAAACCTACAATTAGCCTTTTATAGTACAAAAAGGCAAATCTCAACTGTAAATATTACTCACTGTCACAGTAAAAAAATGACCCCCTTACAGTAGTGGTTATTTGCTCTTTTGTACTTTTTGTTTTTTAACTCCATTATGTTACTAAACATCTCAGGCCGGGGTCACACCTCAGTTTTTTTTGCAGAAACACTACAGTTCATTTACATGTTTTCCTATGGGACACGTTCACATTCATGATTTTTTTTTTCCAGCTGCTGTGTATTTGGCAAGGACTTTTTAATGCTTTAATGTTTTTTGGTTCAATATACTTCAATGGAGAAGCTGCAGAAAAGCATGTAATGTGTTTTTGCGGCAATTTGTGTTTTGTAATCTGCCCAACAAATTGGCCCAATTTTTTTAAATGCAAACTTTTTTTAAGGCCTTTATCCGATTAATCAAAATGATAATCAGCTGACTAATCTATCTGCGTTCACTATAGCTGGTCTATCCCCCGGGAGCCTGCAGTCACTATAGCTGGTCTCTCCCCTGGGAGCCTGCAGTCACTATAGCTGGTCTCTCCCCCCGGGAGCCTGCATTCGCTATAGCTGGTCTCTCTCCCGGGAGCCTGCATTCGCTATAGCTGGTCTCTCTCCCGGGAGCCTGCGTTCGCTATAGCTGGTCTCTCCCCCGGGAGCCTGCAGTCACTATAGCTGGTCTCTCCCCCGGGAGCCTGCATTCACTATAGCTGGTCTCTCCCCCCGGGAGCCTGCATTCACTATAGCTGGTCTCTCCCCCGGGAGCCTGCGTTCACTATAGCTGGTCTCTCCCCCGGGAGCCTGCGTTCGCTATAGCTGGTCTCTCCCCCGGGAGCCTGCGTTCGCTATAGCTGGTCTCTCCCCCGGGAGCCTGCGTTCGCTATAGCTGGTCTCTCCCCCGGGAGCCTGCCTTCGCTATAGCTGGTCTCTCCCCCGGGAGCCTGCAGTCGCTATAGCTGGTCTCTCCCCCGGGAGCCTGCATTCACTATAGCTGGTCTCTCCCCCGGGAGCCTGCGTTCGCTATAGCTGGTCTCTCCCCCGGGAGCCTGCGTTCGCTATAGCTGGTCTCTCCCCCGGAAGCCTGCGTTCGCTATAGCTGGTCTCTCCCCCGGGAGCCTGCAGTCACTATAGCTGGTCTCTCCCCCGGGAGCCTGCATTCACTATAGCTGGTCTCTCCCCCGGGAGCCTGCATTCACTATAGCTGGTCTCTCCCCCGGGAGCCTGCATTCACTATAGCTGGTCTCTCCCCCGGGAGCCTGCATTCACTATAGCTGGTCTCTCCCCCGGGAGCCTGCATTCACTATAGCTGGTCTCTCCCCCGGGAGCCTGCATTCACTATATAGCTGGTCTCTCCCCCGGGAGCCTGCAGTCACTATAGCTGGTCTCTCCCCCGGGAGCCTGCAGTCACTATAGCTGGTCTCTCCCCCGGGAGCCTGCAGTCACTATATCTGGTCTCCCCGGCTTTACTTGTTCTGGTGAAAAGTTGGAGCGGGTTTTTCTTTGAAGAGATCCCTTCTACAGAAAGGGAAATCTAAAAAAAAGTATGGGGTTTTAAAATGTTGTACTTGGGTGGATGCAGCATAGTTCTGATTCTGCACCTGTCCCCCGCTGCTTTAAAGATAACGAGTCAAACTGCTGATCGGTACTAAATTTTTAGTGAGCAGTGATAGTCGATCTCCAGCTCTCTGCACCTCCAGTGCTCACTGGGCTGTGGAGGGGGGTGAGAACGGCTTGCTCAGGTTGTTGGCTGAGGCTGAGCCAGCTGTTCATGACATCTGGGTTGATCCCAGCTGTAAAGTCGGGATTTATCCAGAGCCTGGACTGAGTGACGCAAGCAGACAGCAGGCTTTATCCCTCTGTCAACCCAAAATGGGTCACTGAAGTGCAGAACTACACCCCTTTGATCCATTGCAGTCATAATTTAAAGTGGTTCTGTTTCTTTACCCTCATGAATTCAATGCATGAAGATAAACCTGTGTGCAGTGGCCCCCCAATCTGTACCTGAGCCCCTCTGATCCAGCAATGTTAATGATGGCTTTGGCAGGAGCCCATTGGCTCTCACTGCTCAGTCACCCCCAATGGGGGCAGAGCCACGGCTCTCCTATGGATGCAGAGCTGTGGCTCAAGAGCAAGCACACAGCACTGCCCCCAGGGGAAGCGGCTCTCCAGGGGCACTGCCCATGGGGGAGAGACCCAAAAAGTTTGGGGCTGCTGTGTCCCCAACGATTGTACAGAGCAGGTAATTAACATGTTTTAGGAAAAAACAAGCTTCAGTATTTGTGTGTGGTCATTAATTCAAGTCAGGCATATGCATTAAAGGCACTCTGGACTATATATTGGCCGATATTTGGCCGTTTTGAAGAAATCCTCATCGGTCGATTTTTATCCTAATCAGGCTGATATTTTACAATTCCCGCTAGCGGTGCCACGGATCCAGAGCTAGGCCGAAGCCGCGGCCTTTCCTGATGCTGTGACCGCGGCGGCAATCCGCGGATTTAGATTTCTAAATATTGGCATCGGCCAGAGAAAAATCCATATCGGTCGACCTCTACTCTAGACCAGGGCAGTCTGATCATGGACTTGAGTGTGGGCACAAGCTAGATCATTGGATTGTTTCCCAGGACTGCCAGAAAACTGACAATGTTGTGTAATCATGTGTAGCATGGTCAGTTTTTAATAGGAAAGCGGAGGGACTGGCAGGAACACCAGGTATTGCACACAAGGATACTGTTTCTGTAACAGCTGGAGGGCCCCAGGTTGCCTACCCCTGCTTTAAAGTGTTACTAAACCCGCAACAGTAAAATCGGTCTGTATATGCAATAAAGCATGCTCGTTATACTCCCTGTGGAACCTAAAAGGTTAATCTCTGCATTGTGTAAAAACTTGGGATTTTTGATCCTGTCTCCTCTGATTCTCCCCTTTCACTGTCGCCAGTCCATCTCATGATAGTACAGAGCCTTGGGGAGTCCCTCTGCACATGCTTAGTTTATGCATTGCAATTTTGTTGGGAGGGTGAATGTGATCACGGCCAACCGGCATTGTCCAGAGGATCAGGGATACTGCAGCCTCATAGGACAGTAGAATAACTCCTACAAGCTTTAACCAGACACTGATGGAAGTCACAAGACTGCTATATACTGCTGAGAAAGTATTTAGTGGTTTATATATATATATATATATATATATATATAATGTAGTGAATGCAGAGGCCTGGGTTTAGTAACACAACAGGGTTTTAAAGCTTGTGTCCCTATAGTTTGTATTTCCCCATCTATTGCTTTTTCAAGCAGTGCAAGGGTTAATCTATAGTGTTAAATGTTGCTCAATTGGCTTTGCATTCAGGCTCTTGCACACAGCCTTATGATTTTATATAGGCTCTTGAAGTACGATCCTACATAAAATGTCTGTACACTATGCATGTAGTGTCTGTGCTGATGTTTACATGCATACAGCACTATTGTTCCCTATTGGTAAGATGCTGGTGGCCTTGGCCTCCTAGCTTCCTTGGGTTGCTAGGATGCAGCAGCCAGCCCCAGTCTCCTAGCTTCCTTGGGTTGCTAGGATGCAGCCAGACATTTATGGCTCACATGTCAACCCAAAAGTGGAATCAAGTGGATTATGCCTCGTTTACATGTCTCCCCTGAGTAAGCCTGAGAAGCAGATTTGCAGTGTAGATATCTAAATGAAGGCACATGGGTTTACGTGTTTTGCAACCTTACTGTCTGTACAGCACTAATGTTCCTATTAAGATCCTGGTAGCCCCGGTCTCCTAGCTTCCTTGGGCTGCTAGGATGCAGCCAGGCCCCGTCCTAGCCGCCCGAGGAAGCCAGGAGCCGGGACCTGGCGGCTGCGTCCTAGCCGCCCGAGGAAGCCAGGAGCCGGGACCTGGCGGCTGCGTCCTAGCCGCCCGAGGAAGCCAGGAGCCGGGACCTGGCGGCTGCGTCCTAGCCGCCCAAGGAAGCCGGGGGCCTGGCGTCTCCTAGCTTCCTTGGGCTGCTGTGACGCAGCCGCCGGGCCCCGTCTCCTGGCTGGCAGAAATGTATGGCTGACAATTCAACCCGAGTGTGTAATTAAGTGCAGTACACCTAGTTTACATGTCTGCCCTGAGTAAGCCAGAGGAGCTGATCTTCAGTGTCGACATCTAAATGAAGGCACACAGGTTTACATGTTTTGCAACCTTAAATACCATCTGTGTGCAGGGCAAGTTTACTTATCTATACATGGACCCGTTTATTACAGATGTGCCCATAGACGATGCATCTTTCAGTGCTGATCTGCGGTGTTCTCACTGCTTTTTTGCAGCCATGTGCATGAGCCCTTAAGAGGTATATAATAGTGTTGCATGGCGTAGTGTAAATCTCTGCCTGTAGTGGTGTGATCCGGCATTACGTTCAGGTGAGATTACCATCCCCTGTATCTTCCCCCTACCAGTGAGAAGATGCAGTGTTTCCAGACTGCTCGGTTATGAATTCATCTGACCATCCATGCTTTAATAATGCAGCTTATATAACGTGCCCTGTGCCCGGGGGCTGAGCGGCGGATCGTACAGCTGCTTCCTGAGAGCTGCTACCTCTGCACATTCCTCTGCACAACCCCCCCCCCCCATTTTGTCCCCATCACTGACTGTCCTAAATCCTCACGTGTCTGTGCCAGCTTGCCCGTGCCATGTTGCCCCCCTCCACACGCTGAGAAACCTTTTATCATGTCGCATGTGCAAGCTCAGAAATGGGTCAGCCAGTCATTAAGGCCAGTGCTGATGCTGCTTCGTCGTAGTGCGATGCGGATGGGTTTTCAATGTAGTGCTCAATGGCCGCTACCTGGTAGGAATCGGTGAGAGCCGGGGGGGGGGAGGGAAGGCATATTTGGAGATTGAAGAATGTAATGGTACTGAAGCATGCTTTTTATAAAACGTGTCCTAGGTGTACTGTAGGGCTGGGAGAAGGTCGTGACGTTGACTGATGTGCGTTTCTTCTTTCCCACGCTGACCTATAAACCTCACACCTTAAAGCGGAGCTCCGCCCAAAAGATGCGCAGGAGTCAGCAGTCACGGCATGACCCCCTTTTAAAAAACGGCACGATCGCCGTTTCTCAAGTGCGCCGCCATTGACATCGGCGTCCGTCATTATTGTAAATATCTCCTAAACCATATAGGTGGTATTTTCAGCACCTACAGCAGCCATTCTCAACCAGGGTTCCGTGGAACCCTAAGGTTCCTCCAGAGGTGGCTAGGGGTTCCTTGAGCTGTGACTGATTTACCTCCTGTTTCATGGTGCCTACATAGTTCTGAGCCAATTCCACTTGGAGGAGCCAGTGGTATTACACCAATGATCTTCATAGTTCTCTGTAAGGGGGGCGTTCTTCCCACTACTGTAAAAAAGGCATTCTTCTCACTGACCACCAAAGTAAGGGGCGTTGTTCCCACTGACCCCCAATGAATGAGTTTTATCAGGGGTTCCCCGAGACCTAAATTATTTTTAGGGTTCCCCAGCGGGAAAAGTTGCGAAAGGCTGACCTACAGGTAAGCCTTAATTTAGGCTCACCTGTAGGTAATAGTGGTTGTACAGTGTGTACAACCACTTTAATTTAAGGACACTTCTCCAGGGAGCCCGCAATGTTGGCACCCAAACCTGTCCCTCGGCTCTAAGTGGAGGCGCCGACATCCTTGCTTGGGGAAACAGGAAGTGACGCCTTGCGGCCTCAGTTTCGCAGCCTGTTTCCTACTGTGCGAGTCGCGCTGCGCTTTCTGAGTGGTCCCTGCTGTATTCTGGGGCCTGCGTCTCCCAGAAGGCGGGGGAAGGAGTAGAAGGGGCCAGACATTGTGTAGTTCACCACACAAGATTGTGGAGATCTTTCAGTGGAAGTAGGAGCAGCTACTTGGATTTGACAGGTATCTGCTCCCCCTGAAAGGTGCCAAATGTGGCATGGGGGGGGGGGGGGGCTTATCTGCGGAAGTTCTATTTCTGTGTGAAACTCCTCTTTAAGGCTCAATTTAGGGCCAAAACAACTAATTGATTACAATTTTCATAATTGATCGGCCAGTAACATAATGGGGGTTAAAAAAAACGAAAATTAGCCCTTTATAATACAAAAAACAAATCGCTACAGTAAATATTACCATTGCTGCCCCACACTAATAAAATGAACCCTTACAGTAGCGATTATTTGCTCTTTTTGTACTTATTTTTGTTTTTTTAACCCCATTGTTACTAAACATCTCAGGCCGGGGTCGCACCTCTTGTTTTTTGGTGTTTTGCAGAAACACACTACAGTTCATTTCCATGTGTTCCTATGGGACACGTTCACATCCATGATGCTGCGTATTTGGAAAGGGCAAGGAGTTTTTAATGCAAAACGGTGCGATTTTGTTTTTCTGGTTCAATATACTTCAATGGAGAAGCTGCAGAAAAGAATGGAATGTGTTCTAGCAGGAATTTGTGTTTTTTAATCTGCCCAACAAATTGGCCCAAAAATTAATTTTTTAAAATATTTTTTAAGGCTATTATCTGATCGAAACAATAATTGGCCAACTAATCTATTATGAAAATAATCGTTAGTTGCAGCTCCGTTCACATCTAGGCGTGTTGGGCCTTTTTCTGCTCTAAGGCCCCATTCACACCTGAGCGTACTTTTTTCAGGCAGGAAGTTGTGCGATTTTTGTCAGCGGCTTTTGTACAGGTCAAAAGCAATGTGAAGCAGAGAAACTCCCAAATCTGGCCAAAAGTTTTGGCGCTTCTGGCTTCAGGCGTTTTGGCGCAGAGATGTGAACCATCTCCATAGAGAATCGATTATTTTTTTTTTCCCCTCCAGCGTTTTGTAGCTTCAGGTTTGAGCCCCATTCACACCTGGGTGTTTTGTAGCCTGAAGCTACAAAACGCTGGAGGGGGGGAAAAAATCTATTCTCTATGGAGATGGTTCACATCTTCACTCCAAAACGCCTGAAGCTTAAACAATTTCTGGAACTTTTTTAGGCAGATTTGTGTTTTTCTGTTTTTTACATTGGTGACCTTTTGACCTGTACTAAGTTGTGGGGAAAACGCAGCCAAAATCGCGATTTTCTGTCTGAAAATGCCATGCTCCGGTGTGGATGGGGCCTTCAAGTTACAAAACACTTAGGTGTGAATGGGGTCTAAACGCCCAACAAGACGAATCGCATTCATTTCAATGTTCATCTGAGCGTTCTGTTCCCTAAAGCAAGATGCTCGTCACTCAAGTACAGGAGCTTTTTTTTGCAGATTTTTCGTTATTTTTCTATTTGTGATTTATTTTTTACAAAAGCGCAGTAAAAATCGTGCGACTTTCTGACCTGAAAAACAATACCCCCAGGTGTCAACAGAGCCTAAATAAAAACGGTCTTAGATTTTTATGCCAAAATCACTTTTAAATGTTATCAAATCTGTTTTGATTTTTTTTATTAAAAAAAAAGATCCTCCCTGATTGAGACTACAGAACACCTCCCCACATTTCATGACTAAGGTGGGTGCTCTGTGGTTCAGGACAGGGCTGATAACATGGATAAGACTACTTGGAGATGCAAAAAAAAGCATTGATTGGTAAATTTCTATATAATGGCAGAAGGTTTTACATTGGGTTTTGTTTAACCAGAGGGAACAGCAGCATAATTTTATACCCTGCATGCTTTTTATCTCCTTGGACCCCTTGAATACCGGGGGGGTCACATGGTTTTAGGATTTGGGTAGATCATTCCCAGCTGCACCTGTAAGGAAGCCCGGGCTGCTGCAATCCACATGGGTTGGCTTTTCCTTTATACATAAGCTGGGTCACTATAGGGACGGAGTGTTCCCAGACATTGGAGATAACATGGATCTCCCGAAGTTATTTCCTGGGGATTGCACACAAATCCTCACTTTCCTTCTAAGCTCTTTGATATACAGTTATGCGGAATACCCCGTGGGCTTGTGCAGATTGATTCTTCAAACATTTCGTCCTATAAAGTAACGTGCCAGGTTGTTTACCCATCAATGTCCACTTTACCAGCTGGCAAATATATAGCTGAAGATGCAGGTTCAGTATAAAGCAAGGCGATGTGAACCACCTCTGTAATGCAGCACCCCCCCCCCCCCCCCATATGTTTTCTCTGAATGCTGCTTGTATTGAAATTCAGATTCTACCAGAAGTCCCAAAAGTATCTCTGCTTTAAATATTAGGGGAGCTCCAGGCTCTCCCCAAAAAAGTCAGCGGCTACAAATACTGTAGCTGACTCTTAATATTGGGACACTTAACCTGTCTAGGGATCGAGCGGTGTGTCCCCCCCAAACTGATTGTTCAATCAGGTGCTGGTACCACTTCCTGACTAAAGCAGCTTTGCTTTGTGAAGGGGCCGACTGTGGGGGACGGAGGGGGCGCTGCATTGCAGAGGTGGTTCACATCGCCTTGCTGTATACTGAACCTGCATCTTCAGCTATATATTTGCCAGCTGGTAAAGTGGACATTGATGGGTAAACAACCTGGCACGTTACTGTCAAACAGGTACCTGCTACCCCCCAAAGTGCCAAGATGTGACAGCAGAGAGGAGGGGCAGGCAAGTGGAGCTTCCCCTTTTGCAGTGGATCCAGAGTCTAGTCTCAGTAGGGGCACTACCAGAATTTTTTTTTTGGGGGCAGTTTATCAGGGAAATCACTGGTAGCTTAATGATCAAGGATGATCAATGATTACGGCACCATGGTTATGGTGTCAGGATGATTGAAGCGCATTTCTATTACATTATAGTATGTATTATAGTAATATAAAATTAAATGGTTTAACTTGCCATAATGTAGAATCAGTGGGAGCCCCGAGTGTCGCATGCCACCGGATGCAGCTTGTCGCTTGCCACGTCACCTGCCGCACGTTGCGGATTGTCGCTTGCCAAGGTAGTGTTTTGCTAGTCGGGGAGCAGAGAGATGTAATCTCTGCTGCCTGCGCAGTGAGGGCGGACCTTGCTGCAGGGATGCCAAGCGGGTGGTGAAAGGTCATTGCTCTGCTCCCTGGGCTTGTTGATTGACAAGCCACCCGCACACCCACCGAGCCAACCAGCTAATCGCCCACTCTGACTCTCACTCGCTGCGGAGCTGCCCGCTCAGACTCTGTGCCGCCCTCGGAATTCCACAACTAAATCTAATTTCTTGGGGGTGGCAATTGCCCTGTTGACTCCGCCCCTGAGTAGAGCTCGGCTTTAAGCAGTGTTGGCTCTGCCCACTACAGAACGCCTTCCCCCCTTCGCCATAGCATAAGGCAGGGGTAGGCAACCTTGATACGCCAGCTGTGGTGAAACTACAAATCCCATCATCACTTCCAAGAGTCATGCCTGTGATGGGGTCTTAAACATGATGGTAAATCTATGGGATGATTTGTGATGGGTCTGTAAACAGTACTGCTAGCTTTTTCTTTCTTTTAGCCTGCTTTTAATTTTCACTAATTGGCTTTCTTTTTTTTTTATTTACAGGTTTAAAGTGGAATCAAGGCTTTGTGCGATCTTTCCAGGACCTGGACCCACTGCTGCACCTCCCTCTGCCTGCACGCTTGTGGATACTCTGACTAGATCTGTAAAATGTTCTAGAATTTAAATATTTGGAGCCCAATTTCAACATCCTTAACCTTTCACTGGTGCTGGCTACCCAACATTACCTTCCATGGGAATGCCCTGTACCCCCTGTGGGCACGCACTGTTACTAGCTGCTGGTGAATTTTGTAGGGTTTTCAAAGATGGGTTGAAGCCCCCCTTGTGCTGCTGGTAGCATGAATCTGATGGGGCTGATTTATTGGGTTATCTTAGAGCTTTTTGGCCTTTTTTTGGGTGGAGTTGGCATTGTTTGCAGCCCAAGTTTATTTGGGGTGAGCTGTTCTGTGCCTGCACATGGTCCCACATTAAGACATATCCGTTTTTTTACAAACGTCCACTTATAAGTTTGGCGCTTGTAATATGGAATGATGTTTTAAATGGGTGTCATTGGCCCCTCTGTGTCTTTCTCCCACCATCCCTCTTGCGTCTTACACGCGGTCACCTGTGAGTGGGTACATTTGGAGGGTATTGGGCTCACGTCTAGCATTTCTCTCCTGCACTTAATGTCTCAGGGATGTTGGATTCTAGAGGGTAGTTGGACCCCCCCCCCCCCCCTGCTTTGATGCAGTCACACTCCTTTATCTGTGCCTCCTCACTTATCCTCACAGCACCTTTTTTATGTCTGCATGTACAGAGATGGCTAAACTTTTTGTTCTACCGAAGTGCCTATTTGTAGAGGGGGGGTAAATTAACCTACAGATGCAGTAGGTGACATGAACTAGTCAAAGGGGTATTTGGCGTGGGAGCTTGCACTCGCTATCACTAACACTTGTGTTTGGAACACTGTGCCTTATTTTATTCTTCCAATCCAATGTCACACAACCCCCTTCTGGTCCCTCTTTGCTCCTTTCCTATTGGATAGGCTGCGGACTGCTCACTTTTCGGATACTAATGACAAGATTGTAATCAGTAGCGGGAGAGGGGGGGGGGGTAAATTAGTCTATGCACAAATGTTTGGGCTGAGGGAGTGTTGTGGTTTTTCAAAGTGAACTGTATAGACCATATGTATACGGTATACACCTCTTGTAGAACGCTCCGGTGCCCTGAATATGCAAATGGTAAATTAAATTACCTAAAGTTGTACTTGTCCCTTCCTACGCTTGACTGTTCAGTGATTCTTCCAATGATAGTATTGGACCAATAGTAAGAAGGCTGTAAAAAGTAGCTTTTAAGTAGCCTCTCAATCAAATATGGAGAACCCAGTTTTGGGTCTCAGCGAATTACGATCTACTGTTTACAGTACATGAGCATGAACAGCAAGTTAAAAAATGAATTTAAAGCTGAGGTTCACCCTTAAAACTGTCATCCCATCCAGCATACTAGCGTCGGCATGCTGGTTTTTTCAATCTTTGTACTTACTGTTTAATAATTTTATTTTGTCCCTACCGCGGTTGAATGGGGCGTCTATGGAGCGTCACGGCTTCCGAAAATAGCCGACTAGCACTCGTGTATTCCCAGCGCTATACGTCGCCTGCGCACAGACCTAGGAGCTGACTGCGCAGGCGCCGTATATATCCGAGTCCAATGGCTATGGTGCTTCACGCCCTCCGAAAAAAGCCGAAATAGGACTCGGATATATACGGCGCCTGCGCAGTCAGTTCCTAGGTCTGTGCGCAGGCGCCGCATAGCGCCGGGAATACACGAGTGCTATGTAGGGAAAAAGAAATGGACAGCCGCACTCCAATGGATGAAAAAACGTAAAAATAGCGCCTGTTTATTCCAGTCAAAAAATATAACTAAAACAGCAAACAGCGGGGTAACAAAAGCTGACGCGTTTCACATCGACAACCGATGCTTAGTTGTAGCTATGACTAAGCATCGGTTGTCGATGTGAAACGCGTCGGCTTTTGTTACCCCACTGTTTGCTGTTTTTGCTGTTTTAGTTATATTTTTTGACTGGAATAAACAGGCGCTATTTTTGTTTTTTTCATCCATTGGAGTGCGGCTGTCCATTTCTTTTTCCCTACATTGCACTACGCATTTCCTGCACCCACTTGAGTTTTTGAACTTTACTCACCACTGAAGAGTGTCATCTGGAGTGGCGGTTTTCCCTTTATCTAATACACGAGTGCTTAGTCAAAATAAAATTATCAATTTAACAGTAAGTACAAAGATTAAAAAAACAGCATATTGGCGCTGATGCCAGTATGCTGGATGGGATGACAGTTTTAAGGGTGAACCTCTGCTTTAAGGAATGTGGCGTAGTTTGCATAGTTGACACCTACTTTGACTGTTTTAAGCGATCATCAAATGAACAATAGGGGCCAGAAAAAGTTAAACGTCAAGTTTCTCTTTCGTCCATGGACGGACGCAGCTTCCTTATACTCTTGACTGTAGGGTTATGTTTCTTCTATTAGAAGAGGAGTCCTCTCCTAATAGACGGGACATAACCCTACAGTCAAGAGTATACGAAAGCTGTGTCCATCCATGGACTTCAGAGAAAAGGATTTTACAGTGAATACGAAAATCCTATTTTTTCCATTGAGTGGTCAGTAAAGTCCTCCCTTGCACTGATTGGTGAAATGCTCCTTTGGGTTTTTAGTAGAGGAAGGGCCCTGTTGGACTTGGTGGGGTATACTTTACTAGGTTGGCTTTTGGTAGACTCTCTGCCCTAAATGGGGGGGGGGGGGGAGAGTCTCTTCCAGGCCCAACACTCATAAAATTACTCCAAAGCTAAGAGCTCACACTGGCCGCCTGACGGGTCGCGACTTAGAAAAAGGTTCTTGCACCACTTCAAGGGCGGCTCGGGGCAAACTGCATTGACTTCTATACAGAAGTCATTTTGCAGAGTCGCCCCCAAAGTCGTGCCGTGGCTGTGTGAACCGGCTCTTAGGGGGGACAAAAATGTTTATCCAACTGCAATAATACAAAACAAATTGCCAGTTTTGGGCCTTTTGGCTTTGTTGATTACCAAGGGATTTCATCACATCTTTGTAAACAGCCTTTTGAGAAACTTTAAATGAGAAAGCATTTCAGGTCTCGGTCTTAAAGCATGCTGCTAAACTGCAAGCACTTATTACAATTTAACATTAACTGAAATTTTTGTTCGAAGCGTGCCCCAGATCTTGGCGCTGGCAACTTCTGGCCAAGCCATAACACAAGTTGGTATTAACCGTAGAATTCATAATCTTTGGGACTGCAGGTTCTAAAGTGACTTCTCCCCCCCCCCCCCCCCCCGAAGGGAATAAAACCAAACCACATGTTATGCTTTCCCTCTAAGTGGGTGGCAAGATAAATTGTCACTCTTGGAGAGCTTTAGGTACTTTCATACTACACTTGGTGTCCTCTGGATGCGGTTTCCTTCTTATACCCTATGTCACTACAGTCCTAGTAAGGAATCGGCACCCACCAAGGCACATGTCGTCAACGTACCCAGAAGTGTTTGGATAGTGGTGCCCTAAGCTCTTCAAGAGCAAAGATTTACCTTCCCATTTGCTGGAAAGTGGGGTGTAAAGGCTGGCCTGCTTCCATCAAGCAAGGGTCATGGCTATGTTCTACCTGTTTATAAGCTGGTCTACCATTGATTTAAACCTGTATTGTCCATTTTGACTGTTAGGGGTGGCTTTAAACATGCACAGTATGTTAGGCAGTTGCACCAAGCCAACTATTGCCACAACGGGATCTCAAATCTCTGGGCAGATAATCAAAGAACCTGTCACTCTAGTCCGATTTACTCTAAGTATCTCATAATGGCATTTCTATTGCTAGAATGAGGCTCTCTACAGACAAGGCCATAACTTCAAAGAGCTCTTTAGACCATACTGAATCTTTACAGGCCAGGTTTCGGTTTTATTTTGGGAGGTGTGGGACTTGTACGTTAGAAAATGTGGACTGCTGTTGCCAGGTTATACTGCTGTCTAGAGCAGGGATCTTCAAACTACGGCCCTCCAGCTGTTGTGGAACTACACATCCCATGAGGCATTGTAAAACTGACATTCAGACATGACTAGGCATGATTGTAGTTCCTGAACTGGCGGGCCATAGTTTGGAGACCCTTGGTCTAGAGGACTGGATACTGTCAAACTGTAGGCCAGCTCAGGGTAACCCGTCTATTTGCTGGTATCCTGGAAAGGATGATGCCTATTGCACTAGTTTCTTAAATTTGTACCCAAGTTGTATAGCTGTGTGGCTGTCAGCCTGGCTTTGGAACTGCTGTTATTGGACTCTGCTGGCTTGGACCTTGCAGGGATAACTTGGCACTGGATCCATGTAGGGTGCTTTCCAAAACTAATTTCTGCTAACAAGTTGGCTGTAGAGTGCCCTCTTCTAGAGCCACTGGCATTACTGCCGCCCTTGCCCTAGCTTTTGAAAACTTTGACCAAAAGGGGTTTGAATTTTTTTCTTTTTTTGGCTGTGGGTCCTGAGCTGTCCTACCTTATCTGAAAGACTAACCTTCTGTTAGACCCAACTGGTAAGCAGTTAGAAAGTTGCTAAAAGTACCTTTTTTTTTTTTGCCATTCATCCCATTTTGGCTATTACTTGACCAGGGCAGGCATATCTAAATTCTTTAAAAGTAGTCTTGCCACTGCTCTGATTTCTTCTTTGATTTTGTAGAGGAAATAGCTAAAGCTTTTAACTTTAGCTGGGATGCCTCCAGCCTTACTAATCTTCCACCTGGGTCTTTTTCTGTCGGTAGATCTGCATAGGCTGCATTGGTTAAAGTTCTGAACTGCAAAACCTGCATCTGAGAAACATCTGGTCTTCATGGCCTTTGAGTCTCTCAGGATCTACTCAAGTGGGCTACTGGGGGCAAGCACACACAACTGAAGACCCTAAAACTGATGCCGACTGTCATACTGGAGCAATCTTTCAGGTAATTTCAGTACAGGGGCTTGGCTGGCTGTCTCCTGATCCCGATGACTGACCATCCTGCTGGGGGGGGGTCACCTGTTTATATTCAGTCACATAATACATGACAGTGGCATAAATTAACCAACAGGGACGGTTGTCCTTGACAGAACTTCCCAGCTTTGTTACGTACCACCTAGCCTCCAGGTTTATTATGTATTTGTATGTTCTCCAGGTACATGGAAAAGGGGGCGATTTGGCTCCACAGGATCGCCACACCTTCATTTGTAAGTCTCCTTCCCAGAAAAAAACCTTTAGGCCCCTTTCACATGGTCGGACCATTCAGGTCCACCTGTCAGTTTTTTTGGGCAGACCTGAAAGGCTGCCCCATGCTTCTCTATGGAGCGTCAGATGTCAGCGGTGACATGTCTGCTGATATCAGATGAATGGCGATGCGTCGCCATCCGTCCATATCGGATGAGATCTGATGAAAACTGACATGCTGTCCGATCTCTCATAGACGGCGACTCTTGACAAGCTCCTCCCCACTCAGTGAGCAGAGAGGGACCTGTCATCCACTGGCTCAACAGATCTCCCGCTGAGCTGCAAGTGGATTCGCCCCGTGTGGAAGGGGCCTTAAGATTGTTTTGAGGACTAGGACTTCCTTCTTGCCTTAGCTAGCGTTCTGCTTTTCACCGACGACTCGAGGCTTAATGGTCGCAAGGTCTCCTGGGAGTGACGTTTCAACACTCACAGGAGACCATTCGGAATAGCTAGGCGTGTAAGGTGTACTGATAGAAGGGGGTTAAAGGGATTGTAAAGGTACAATTTTTTTTTTCCCCCCTAAATGGCTTCCTTTACCTTAGTGCAGTCCTCCTTCACTTACCTCATCCTTCCATTTTGCTTTTAAATGTCTATTTCTTCTGAGAAATCCTCACTTCCTGTTCTTCTGTCTGTAACTCCACACAGTAATGTGAGGCTTTCTCCCTGGTGTGGTCGTGCTCGCCCCCTCCCTTGGACTACAGGAGAGTCAGGACGCTCTCTACGTTGCAGATAAGGGAGCTGTGTGTTAGTGGGCATCCTGACTCTCCTGTATTTCAAGAGGGGACGAGTACGACACTCCACACCAGGAAGAAAGCCTTGCATTACTGTGTGGTGTTACAGACAAAAGAACAGGAAGTGAGGATTTCTCAGAAGAAATTAGGACTTTTAAAAGCAAAATGGAAGGATGAGGTAAGTGAAGGAGGACTGCACTAAGGTAAAGGAAGATATTTAAGAAGAAATTGTACCTTTACAACTCTAACCTAGGCTAGTCTCCAGTTTGGTTTGCCAGTGTCCAGTTCTCTTGTAGGCAGCAGTATAACCCGAAGGATGTGGAACTGGACCGCCAGTACAGAAGTCCTATTTTCAGTAACAAGTTTGGTTTTACATTGCACTTACGGAGTTGTCATAGTGGTCCAAGCGCTGTATGGACATAAAGTGCTCAGGCATGACCAGCCCCTTTCTAGAAATAGAATGAACTGATCAATGAAGAGAAATCTGCCGTTGGAGGAAGCATCCCCTTAAACCTGTACTTGTAGGTTAGGAGTAATGAGGGGTGGAGATTACTTTCCTGGAGAAAATTATGCATCCGTTTCCCTCTGGTGCTGGAGAAGTGGCAACATAGGAATTTGGTCATGTGATTCTGCTTAAGGGGGGCAGTTAAAAATGTGATCCTTTAGCACAGAGATATGCAATTAGCGGACCTTCAGCTGTTGCAAAACTACAAGTGCCATCATGCCTTTGGCTCTGGGTATCATGCTTGCAGCTGTGAGTCTTGCTTTGCCTCAGGGGCGGACTGACCATTGAGTCAGTCGGGCACAGCCCAAGGGCCCCATGCTATCAGGGTTGCCAGGCTCAGTAAAACCAGGGAGAGTATGTAAAAATCATTTTTTTTTTTACATCTGTCCCTGATATGTCCGAAACCGACATGCTTTTGATGTGAAAATCCAGAGATTTTAGTTGCCCCGCCTCTGCACTGCCTCCTGGCGTAGTGGCCATCTGTAAGCCCCATAATCTTCTATTGCCTGGGGGCCCCATGAGTTGTCAGTCCGCCCCTGCTCATGGGTCTTGTAGTTCTGCAACAGCGGGGGCTCTGCTAATTGCATATACCTGCCAAATCGCATGACCAGATGCAGTATTTTCTCCAGGAAATGACTATTATCCCTAGTATTATTGGTCCTTGTAATGTAAAGTTTGTCCCAATCATCAGATTTATCTGAATCTGTTTCACAAACCCTGATGCCACTTGAGCTCTAAAGCTTTGTTCTGTTGTTTTACCCTGGAATGGTTTGGCTGTACTGTGCTCCATGCCGCCCCCTGTGGTTCAGGGTAATAGAAAAGCACGGCTGAGAAATAAAATGCAATTGTTGGGGGAAATGTTAAAAGTTCAAAATACAAGTCGTCTGTAGATGGCTTTGATGGCACTTAGTCTGGGTACTTCGGGATTGGCTGCTGAAGGCCTTCCTATTATATTGTGGGTGGGTGACCTACACATTAACCCTTCCCTTTCTGCAGGACTCAAGTCAAGGGCCCTTCTACACCTAGCCCTAGTTAGCTTGATGTGAACATTCCTTATTGCTGCTGTCTTGTGCTATATTCCATATTCCACTTATCTTCACCAGGTTCCTGGAGTAGTACGCCCCCTGGTGGGTGGGCAGACCCCCTGCCCTGTCCCTTGTTTTGCACATTTTGCTGGTGACAGGACCCTTTTTAGATTTTTTTTTTTGTTTACAATGTTATGTATTTATGTTCCTTTTACACTGTATCTCTCCCTGATGTTTGAATGATATTTTTGTTTATGCAAGATGTATGTTTGTTTTTTTTTTCTTTTGTGAATCGAAATAAAAAAGGTTATTCAAAATGGTGTGTGAACATTGCTTCTTTTTTTCTCCCTCGGAGGTGTGCAAACTTATGTTTGCTTTTGTAGCAAAATATTTGTCCGTAAATTGAAGTCTTAAAGCTACATTTCAGATACAAAATCAATACTTGTAACCAAGGGTGTATTTAGGTGTTGTGCTGCCCCTAGGCCTGACTAAACTTGTGCACCCCCTAATTTAAATATGACCCACCCCTTTCTGTCAAGGCCACACCCCTTGTGGTTTAGGACCCACCCTGAAATTTTAAAGTGGGGACACTAGTTAGGGGGGGGGGGGCAATGGATTCCCTTTGCATAGATTTCCTCTCACTTCCTGTTTGACTGTGGGACAGGAAGTGAAGGGAAATCTCTGCAATGGGACAGGGATGGTAAAAAAATTAGAAGCGACGCCCCCCACAGTTGCAGAATGCCAACTACCCACATACTGGAAGCAGTGAGACCGATTTATGGGGGTGCTAAACTAATTTTCTCAACAGTGTAGCACAAGCCGGTGGGGACACTGTCCATGCTGCCCCCCTGCAAAGTGCTCGCCTGGGCCTTGTTGGCCTAAGCCAGGATACAGCATTGCTTGTAACACGTTTGTGCCAACAGTGTAAAAATGTGACCCCATTGGGCTGGACTTTTTTCGTGGGGACACTTATTTTTTATTTTTTTTTAAACAAAATATATCGGTGTAAACTGAAAAAATATTAAAATTATTGAATCAAAAAGTAAAATTTTTTTCAAAATTGTCGCCCTTATGTTTATAAATGTTTGATTTTTTTACTTTTGGAGCCTGTAAAGAATTGCATCAGCAGATCACTGGTGCCATGCAGGTCTCGTCAGATCCAATCTACCAGGAAGCATGAATTGAACCACCGCGGTGCTCCACAGCTCTATGGTAGTAGTTAATTAAAAACTACAAGCCAAAAACCTCCAAGGCTGCTGCACCTTGTAGTTTGCCATGCGCAGAGCACTGTCAGTCGCTGGGTGGGCAGAACCCTGCTTTGCTAAGTTTTTTTTATTTTTTTTTATTGCGACAGCGGCAAGGGGAGAAAAACCCCCTCTAGCTGTCTCAGCGGGGATCAAGGAGGTGTGGAGGCTGGTTCGTCGGTAACATGTTACACCCTAAATGGGTGCAACATGTCACAAAAGGTGAACGTATCCTTTAACCTCTTGACCACTGGGCACTTAAACCCCCTTCCTAACCAGATCAATTTTCAGCTTTCGGTGCTCTCACAATTTGTATGACAAATGCTGTCATGCAACATTGTACCCATATGAAATGTGTGTCCTTTTTTTCACACAAATACAGCTTTCTTTTGGTGGTATTTAATCTTCGTTTTTATTTTTTTGCGCTATAAAAAAGACTGAATTCTGTAAAAAAAAAAAAAAAATCCTTTCTGTTATATTTAGAAAATTTGTAATTTTTGTTCATACATTTTGCCGAAAATTTATACTGCTTGGTAAAAACCCAAATTTGTGTTTATTTGGTCTTTGTGAAAGTCCACAAGCTATAGTGTCAATAGCTGAAAATTGATCACACCTGAAGTACTGACGGCCTATCTCATATCTTGAGACCCTAACATGCCAGAAAAGTACAAATACCCCCCAAATTACCCCTTCCAATGTATTTATAAAAAGGCATGGTGAGTTTTTTTTGTTTGTCTTTTTTTTTTTTTTTCAAAAATTCTTTGCAAAATCAAGATTATATTTTTTCACAAAATTGTCATTATTGGCAAGCTTTCCTGCAATTTGTGGTTGGCGTCTATGGATTGTTTTAAAGGGGTTGTAAAGGTTATGAGGTTTTTTTTTTTTTTCCCCACCATAATGCATCCTATGCATTAAGGTGGGAAAAACCTGGCAAGGATGGGCCCCCCCAGCCCCCCGCTTTACTTACCTGAGCCTAGAGCTGGGTGATTTCCCCAAAAGCTGCAATTTTTTTTTTTTTTTTAATAAAAACTATTTGATTCAAATAGATTTTTTTTTTTAAATTGTGTATATTGAAGTGCATCAACAAACAAAATGGCAAAGGCAAACCCTTTCTCTAACTGAAAAAGTCACGATGTATGTGTACCGTTTCCTCCTTTGCGTATCCTGGACTAGAGGGTGTGTTGAAAAGTCTGCCTGGAAAATAGACACCGTGTGACCACTCTGGTCCAGAGGAGCTGCGGGCAGAATTTTTTAGGCGAGGGCGTGGCTTCGGCCTAGTCTGCTGGCCTCACGGCCATGTGACCTTAACTCCATGCTGTCTTTTAATTTGGTATGGAGTTCCCCTTCAAGATCCTCAGAGCACAAGTCTCATGCCAAAGTCAGATCAGTTAAGGCGATATCTGACTTCAATGGGCTAAAGTAGGATCAAAGCAATTCAGGAACCTTTTTCAAAGTTGGACCAACTTGTGTTGAATTGAATGACTTTAATAGCGCTACACATGCAAACTGAATTGCCTCTAGGCACTTTTTGTAGCCAGTGTTTTCCTGGCTGGTGCAGTCATTTACCCGGTAGTATCTCGATACGCTTGGGACACAGTCATACACATATGCCCAATTTGGACAGGATCCAATTAACCTACCAGCTTGTCTTTGAAGTGTGGGAGGAAACCCACACAGACACGGGGAGAGCGCGCAAACTCCGGGGAGAGCGCGCAAACTCCGGGGAGAGCGCGCAAACTCCGGGGAGAGCGCGCAAACTCCGGGGAGAGCGCGCAAACTCCGGGGAGAGCGCGCAAACTCCGGGGAGAGCGCGCAAACTCCGGGGAGAGCGCGCAAACTCCGGGGAGAGCGCGCAAACTCCGGGGAGAGCGCGCAAACTCCGGGGAGAGCGCGCAAACTCCGGGGAAACTCCGAGCGCGCAAACTCCGGGGAGAGCGCGCAAACTCCGGGGAGAGCGCGCAAACTCCGGGGAGAGCGCGCAAACTCCGGGGAGAGCGCGCAAACTCCGGGGAGAGCGCGCAAACTCCGGGGAGAGCGCGCAAACTCCGGGGAGAGCGCGCAAACTCCGGGGAGAGCGCGCAAACTCCGGGGAGAGCGCGCAAACTCCGGGGAGAGCGCGCAAACTCCGGGGAGAGCGCGCAAACTCCGGGGAGAGCGCGCAAACTCCGGGGAGAGCGCGCAAACTCCGGGGAGAGCGCGCAAACTCCGGGGAGAGCGCGCAAACTCCGGGGAGAGCGCGCAAACTCCGGGGAGAGCGCGCAAACTCCGGGGAGAGCGCGCAAACTCCGGATTTGGACCAGCAACCCTTTTGCTGCTAGGTGAAAGTGCTAACCACTGTGCTGCCTCAGGTAGAGATAGCGAGATAGCTCTTCAGCTCACGATGTCGGAGCGTTTGTATTACAAGTGTGAACCCGGCCTAATTATACATCATTGCTGTTTTAAGGTGAGTTGTCATTGCTAGAATCTGAAATCTCACTAGCCCTGAATTTCCCATTACTGATAGCCATTTCACAGGCTGTGGACCCGACTTGTGTTCTCTCCTTTTTATCAAGCGTCTGATCTGTCCCTATTGTACTGTGCATGATCTTTGTCCTAAGGCTAGTCTGATTGGTTCTGACACCAAACTAAGCTCAATTACTTCAGCCTGGCTGCTCCTGAATAGGACCTGTCAGGTCCTGTGTCTTCATTATGCGTCTTCCCAGGCTTTATGAACACCTGTACTCGGCATGTACTCGTGTTGTTGGCGAGGTGTGGTGTTGTTGGCGAGGTGTGGTGCACAAATCACACTTGACTGGCCACACACCTGTGGCTTCAGGATGCCATCAATACCTGGGATCTCTAGTACAGCCTGTCTGCAGGGCATGGTGGGGGGGAGGGCCAGACACTCAGCCAACTTCTCACCCGTGTTTAGTGTGGAGTCAGCAAACATCGGCTGGTCACAAAGGACACAATACGTTGGGTCTGACTGCATTATCAAAGTGCTGAGATAGAGGAAAGTTCCCTTTTGTGTAGCAGGAGGTGAGGCTTATGTCCAACAATACCGTACAGTAAGGCTCAGAATGTTTGTAGGACGGGGCTAAATTTCCCAGACAGACGTTTCTTTTAAAGAGGAACTCTGGGGGGAAAATAATAAAATTCTCTGGGTGATCTATGTACATTGCCGGGATTTAAACAAACGCCGATTTCAAAACTCACAAATTTACGTAAACGGACCGCTGACTTTTTTTTTTCCCCCCCTACATCGTTATGTACAGCATTTCACAAAAGTCAGTACACCCCTTACATTTTTGTAATCATTTTCTTCTATCTTTTCATGTGACAACACTGAAGAAATGACACTTTGCTACAATGTTGTGTAGTGAGTGTACAGCTTGTATAAATTTGCTGTCCCCTCCAAAGAACTCGACACACAGCCATTATATATGTCTAAACCGCCGGCAACAAAAGTGAGTACACCTCTAAGGGCCCTTTCACACGGGGCGGATCAGTATTTATCCGCTTCCGTGTGTCCGTAAGCTCAGTGGGGATCGCTCCGTAAATCCCCGCTGAGCCGGCGGATGACAGGGCGGTCTCCGCACACACTGCAGAGACCGCCCTGTTTTTTCCCTCCACTCTCCCCTACACGGATATGTTCATCCGATCCGCTCTGCAGACGGAAGAAAAAATAGGGTTTTATTCCGTCTGCAAAAGCGGATGTTTGCGCAGGAGGGCGATTACGGGTGTCAGCGGATTTTCATCCTCTGACACCCCTATCCTATAGGGATACATGTATTATCGTATTTCATCCGAAAACAGATGGATGAAATACGCACGTCTGTAAGGGCCCTAAGTGAAAATGTCCAAATTGGTACCAATTAGCAATTTTCCCTCCCTGGTGTCATGTGACCCGTTAGTGTTAAAAGATCTCAGGTGTGAATGGGGAGCAGGTGTGTTAAATTTGGTGTTATCGCTCTCACTCTCTCATACTGGTCACTGGAAGTGCAACATGGCACCTCATGGCAAAGAACTCTGAGGATCTTAAAAAAAAAAAAGAATTGTTTCTCTACACATAAAGATGGCCCAAGTGCCAATTACAATCATTGAGGACAAACTACATATTGTAGAGTAGATGCGTGTTGCAGTGCATCGCTGCATATATGGGCTCCAAGTTCTATTTAGTAACAACAGTTTGGCAATAATAAAGAACTAAGATCTGTGTTTAATTACCCCAAAATGGTACTGGAGAGTTTTTAACCACATAAGAACCAGGCCTATTTTTCAAACTTGTTTACAAGTTAAAATCGTTTTTTTTTTTTGCTATAAAATTACTTGGAACCTCCAAACATTATATAAATATATTTTCAGACACCCTAAAGCAGTGATGGTGAACCTTGGCACTCCAGATGTTTTTGAACTACATTTCCCATCATGCACTCTGCAGTGTAGATGAGCATCATGGGAAATGTAGTTCCAAAACATCTGGAGTGCCAAGGTTCCCCATCACTGCTCTAGAGAATAAAATGTTGCAATACTTTGTCGCACCGTTTTTTGCGCAGTGGTCTTTCAAGCGTAATTTTTGGGGAAAAAAATAAGACAATAAAGGTAGCCCAATTTTTTTTTTTTTTTATATTGTGAAAGATATTGTTATGCCGGGTAAGTTGATACCCAACATGTCCTGTTTCAAAATTGCGCCCACTCGTGGAATGGCGACAAACTTTGACCCTTAAAAATCTCCATTGGCGACATTTAAACATTTCTACAGGTTAACAGTTTTGAGTTACAGAGTCTAGGGCTAGAATTCCTGCTCTCGCTCTAACGATCGCGGCGATACCTCACGTGTTGTTTTTATATGAGGGCGCGACTTATGTATGCGTTCGCTTCTGCGCACGAGCACGGCGGGATGGAGTGCTTTAAGGTTAATTTTTTATTTCCTTATTTATTTAACTTTTTTATTTTTACACTGTCTCTTTAAAAAATAAAAATTTGGTCACTTTTATTCCTATTACAAGGAATGAACACATCCCTTGTAATAGAAAAAAAAGCATGACAGGTCCTCTTAAATATGAGATCTGGGGTCAGAAAGACTTCAGATCTCGTGTTTACACTAAAATGCAATAATAAAAAAAAAAAAATAATAAAAAAAAAAATTCCCCTTTCAGACTATTGGGCAGAAGTGACGTTTGACGTCATTTCCATCATCCAATGTTATGGAGCCAAGTGGCGGCCATCTTCCCCCCCCCATCCCCCCCCCCCCCCACTCGGCTCCATGCTACTGAGGGGAAAGGATTGGATTGACTCCGCCGCTACAGACAAACCCGGAAAGCAGCGGAGACGACTTGAGGGAGGGAGGGAGGGGGCACCTCTCCTGCCACCGATAAGTGATCCCGCGGCGAATCTACCGCGAAGACCACTTTTATCTAAAAGTGACCCACCGTTGAAAAAAATACCGGTGTTATGGTAGCTATGTGCTGCCATAACCCCGGTTTTTCTACATCAAAGTACCGACGTACAATGACGCCGGTTTTTGGCAAGTGGTTAAAATGGTATTCAGCCCAAAACAAAGAATGTAATATTGCATCTTACCAATCATTCGATGTGGTGGCTGCATTCGTTTTCCTTTCTTTGGCCTTTTCTCCCTCTGTTTTCACCTGTCATCTGCCCAGTAACACCTCTCTAGTATTAGTGAGACACAGCTCTGGATGAACGAACACAGGCGGCACAGCAGACAGCAGCATTGTCATTCTGGGGGGGGTTACATGTATTAGCAGATTTAAAAACAGTAAGCCAAGCTGCAGATCACATTTTATAATTAATTACAGTTTTACATGAATAAATAAAAGCTGGTCCTTTTAACCACACCTGTCAGTGTTAAATGGTTTGTCTCATGCATGTAATCCTATACATTCTACTGGAGAGCTTGGAAACAAGACTTGCTGGCTGGATCACCAGATGAAAATAGAAGAAAGAAAGCCAAGAAAAAGAAAACAAATGCAGCCGTCACATCTAATATTTGGTAAGCTTTAATGGCTTCAAAAGTCCATATGGACCACAACATGACGTTAGGATCAGGGCCGTTTTTAATATTGGTTGGACCCTGGGCAAACATTTTCTTGGGCCCTCCCGAATCCACTTAACTTATTTTCGGGGCAGTGTGGGCTCAAGGGGCAGCTGCTTTGGGCCCCTTTTGCCCTGCATTAAAGACAGCTCTGCAGCCTGCCCATTAATGGCTTGAATCTCTGCCAGTTCCTGATGAACCCACCTTGATTTGAACCGTGTATGGCTGGCCTTAGATGTAGTATATTGTTCCAAACCCCATACAGCTTTATTTACATGGATGGTTACCTCGATGATAAGTTCTACCAAGATGGAGGCTGGCTTTGGTCGCACCGGTGACAGTTGCTACCAATCAGTGGCCTGACCGCACACATTTAAACCTGGAAGATGGTCAGTTGACTTTAACTGTCACTTCAGACTGCCTCTAGGACACGGACGGTTGGGCTGCCCTCTTATATTGGTGAGTTTTTCATGAGATCGGGTGAACCAATTTTGCCCATTTCTGGGTATTTAGTGCCAGAAATTGTAGATATTGGTCACATCTGATTACATTTTCTACCTTGCTGGAGAATCCATAAGGCTTGGTTCACATATGAGCCTGGTTCACAATTTTTAGGTCCAATTTCAGCCTTGCTGTGGGTGGCTGCTGCCTGGCACCTTGCTGTGGGTGGGTGGCTGACTTCTGGCACCTTACTGTCGGTGGGTGTCTGGCTGAACAGCCTCAGTGGCCTGGCACCTTACTGTGGGTGGGTGGCTGGCTGGCTAGCTTAGTGGCCTGGCGCCTTGCTGTGGGTGGGTGGCTGGCTGGCTGGCTGGCTGGCTGGCTTAGTGGCCTGGCGCCTTGCTGTGGATGGCTGCTTCCTGGCACCTTGCTGTGGGTGGGTGTCTGCTGACTGGCTGGCTGGCCTCAGGGGCCTCGCACCTTACTTTGGGTGGGTGGCTGCTGGCTGGCTGGCCTCAGTGGCCTGGCACCTTACTGTGGGTGGCTGCTTCCTGGCACCTTGCTGTGGGTGGCTGGCTGGCTTAGTGGCCTGGCGCCTTGCTGTGGATGGCTGCTTCCTGGCACCTTACTGTGGGTGGGTGGCTGGCTGGCTGGCTTAGTGGCCTGGCGCCTTGCTGTGGGTGGGTGGGTGGGTGGCTGGCTGGCTTAGTAGCCTGGCACCTTACTGTGGGTGGCTGCTTCCTGGCACCTTGCTGTGGGTGGCTGGCTGGCTGGCCTCAGTGGCCTGGCACCTTACTGTGGGTGGCTGCTTCCTGGCACCTTGCTGTGGGTGGGTGGGTGGCTGCTGGCTGGCTGGCTGGCCTCAGTGGCCTGGCACCTTACTGTGGGTGGCTGCTTCCTGGCACCTTGCTGTGGGTGGGTGTCTGCTGGCTGGCCTCAGGGGCCTGGCACCTTACTGTGGGTGGCTGGCTGGCTGCTTACTGTCCAGCTGACATGTCCGTCCGAGTGTCAAGGCGAGGGAGGCCTGTCAGACTCAGAACGTTAGGCCCCTGCGCATTGGGTCTGCAGGCTCCTGTTCCCCCAAAAAGATGGCCGTAGCCCATGGAGACCAATATTGGCAATATTGGTCTAGTTTGTGACTGATACAGATGTTTCGGAAAACGCTGATATCGGCCTGCAATTATGGGCCTTACCGATACTCGGTCCATCCCTAACCTACACACCAACTTCCCCTATGTTATGGTGATGAGGAGGGGGAGGAGTTTGACAGTTCAAACCAAAAACAATCCTGCCAGTAAGTCTGTTGTTTTTCCAGAACACGCTGTCCTGCCAATGTAGGAGTAAGACCTCTTTCACATTGGAGGCGTTTTTCAGGCGCTTTTGGGCTAAAAATAGCGACTGTAAAGTGCCTGAAAACGCCTGCCCTGCAGTCCCAGTGTGAAAGCCCAAGTGCAATGCTTTCACACTGAGGCGATGCGCTGGCA
This sequence comes from Rana kukunoris, assembly GCA_029574335.1. Taxonomy (NCBI): domain Eukaryota; kingdom Metazoa; phylum Chordata; class Amphibia; order Anura; family Ranidae; genus Rana; species Rana kukunoris. Next base: position 10,563,091 of record CM056060.1, read on the forward strand.
GCACGTTGAAAAAAACTCCTGCAAGCGCCATTTTTGGAGCGGTGGAAGAGCGGTGTATACATCACTCCAACACCGCTCCTGCCCATTGAAATGAATGGGCACCGCTGCCGAAGCGCCTACAAAAGCGATCAGGGCTGGTGCAAGGATTTTTGACACCCTAGGTGAAACCTCATTCTGCCGCCCCCTTGACCCCGCCTCTGACTCTGCCCACTTTGCCCTGCCCATGTATTCCCCACCTTTTTAATGAAGAGCCCATCAAATGCAGACTACCAGTACCCATCAATTAGTGTTTGCTTGCTTCCATTCATCCAAGAGTGAGGACACAGTCCTCCGCCACCACCAGCTGATACTGAGACTTAGATGCTTGCAGCAGAGAGAAGAGAGTAGGAACACCAGAGGCCAGGCGCCCTGGGCAGCAGTGCGCCCTAGGCGGCTGCCTAGTTTGCCTGGTGGTATCACCGGCCCTGAAAGCGATGCTACACGGGCGCATTTAACCCTTTATTCGGCCGCTAGCGGGGGTTAAAAGCACCCTTTTTACCGTCAACGTCCGCCCACCCGCCACAGTGTGAAAGCAGCCTTAGAGAGTTGAAACAAACCACGTACCACTGACAGGGGAGCTTACTATGATCAGCTTTTATTTATTTATGTAAAACCTTTATCCCAAAGAGGAAAAACTAAACTGTTTGCTGTAACTTCTTATAAAGTGTAAGTTGGAGTTTTTGCTTCGATTTGTTAGTGTATCTAAATCTGCCAGTACATCTAACACTCTACTCCAATGAAAGTTTAAATTTGCAGGCACATGACTGAATATAAAGAAAACTAAAGATCCCTAATCCTTGTGTTGAATCTTAGTGAATTGAGCTATGCTGACCGTTACTAACGATAACCATGTTGCTTCGCCAGCCTGTGCCCAGGGTCCGGCGCTGCCCTATTTTTTCCTGAACCCTCGGTAAGGACACATTACACTGATTGAGATTTGCACTCGGCGTTGGCGGGAGGGGAGGGATGACGGAGAGATGTTCTGATCCTTTATTTCTCCCCTAATGGGACCGAGCTCCTCTCTGGCGCAGATTCAGGTACTGTCTGTCCTGTGCAGTCTCCGGAAGAGATAAAGCCCAAATGTGCAGCCACCATAAAAGGGGGGGGGGGTGTAGACTGGCAGACCTGGCCTCACATGGCACACTGACCCACATACATTCCTAAATATAAACCTAGCACAGTCTGTCACATAGACATGGCATGATGACCCAGTTACCAGTTCTGAACATACTCTGCTGCCCTCTGCTGGTCAAAAAGCAAAATGCATTGCATGAGTGAATTCCATTTCTTTTTAGGTAAAAGATTATCTTTAGTGTTTTTTTTTGGGGGGGGGGGGGGTTATAATTCTCTGTGCTTTTCTTTAAAATCAAACCTCATCAAAAGAAAAACTTTACGCATAAATAAAAAAAATGAATAAAAATCTAGCAGACTTTCTACCGTATTTCCCCTAAAATATTATTATTATTATACAGGATTTATATAGCGCCATAGGCTCTAATAGGCACCCAAAAAGGTGAACAGCGGGCGCAATGCTGTACGTTCGCTGTTCACTCAGCTGTGTGCTAGTAAAGCAAGGGATTCGCTTTGCTAATACCGAACCGCCTCTTACCCAATCAGGTGCTTGGATCTGTGCTACCTGTCACCTGATTGGCTGAAGTGACAGGCGCTGTGATTGGATGCCTATCGGGCATCCTTTTCATAGGAGGGGATGGGAGGAGCGGGTGGAAGAAGACAACAAGGAAGCCATGGAGGACACCAGACACCGCTCGCCGCCGTCACCCACTGCCCACCCGAGACAGGGTAAGTGCCGGGGAGACAGCAGGCGGGTGGGGGGTACAGTGGCAGATTTATATTGGAACAGTGGCAGCACTTGGGGCACAGTAGCAGCATTTGGGGCACAGTGGCAGCACTTGGGGCACAGTGGCAACATTTGGGGCGCAGTGGCAGCATTTAATGGGCACAGTGACAACATTTGGGGCACAGTGGCAGCATTTAATGGGCACGGTGACAACATTTGGGTACAGTGGTAGCATTTGATGGGCAAAGTGGCTGCGTTTGTTTGTGCCCCCCAAAAATTTTGAGCACCAGCCGCCACTATTCGCAGTGGTTGCAAAATGACAGAATCCCCTCTATCACAGGATCACATAATACAAAAGGTGTGCGATTCTGCAATGCAACAGTGCAACTACCTTCTTCCCTGGCCTGCCTGTGCTGTCTTCCATCACTCCGAGCACTGCAGAGGGATGAGGGGCAAGATCCACTGACACCCGCTTCAATGGCCTGCCCGAGACCATGGCTACAATAAGTGCAGGGGGGGGGGTCGAGATCCCCCACTGACTACCAAGAGAAGTGGATATCAGATGAGCCCTGCTCGGCGCTTCCAAGCTGTCTTCCCTGCTCTGAGCAATGCAGGGGGGGGGGGGGGGGGGGGGGCTGAGATTCCCGGCTGAGAGAAGAGGAGATCAGCTGAGAGCCAAGCGGCGCCGCACCGAACTAGGGCTTACTTTCAGGGTGGGGCTTATATCACAGCCCTCCCCGAAAATCACACTAGGGCTTATTTTCTGGGAAATGCGGTATTGCAGATAATCAATGCTTCTTATAATCAGCTAGAAAATGGATGTCTTCCTTGGGAACGGGACTTTATAGGCAAAAAACATGGATGTCATGTACAATACAGCAATAAATACTTAGAGCACTTATTTTGGAGTATTTATTGCTGTATTGTACACTCAAATGACATCCATGTTTTTTGTTTTTCTATAGACATAATATTCTAATATGTATTGTCTTTTTTCACATTGTTAAAAAAAAATGTATTTATTTTACAATATTGGTGTTGTTGCTGCCTATAAAGTCCCATTCCCAAGGCTTTCTGGGATGTGGCTTCACAACACAGAGTTTAATTGATGGTGGAACTCCTTTTCTCTTATAATCAGCTAAGTGCACAATCTTGGAATGCTGAAATAAAACGGAACTAAAGCAGCAATACCTGAAGGAGAAGTACAGCCAAAGCTTGTTTGGCTGTACTTCTCCTGTGGATCACAGGAGTGCAGTTCGTTTTGCACTTCTGTGACCAGTTTTCAGCAGAGAGTGGGCTGAAGTCCGCTGTCGGCTGATATCTCAAAGCCAGTCCAAGCTCGACAAGGATTGCGCCCATATGAGCTGGATCTGCCCTCATGCCTGGACTGGCACCCGGCTCAGCCTCTCAGCGAGCCCCTGAGAGGCTGAGCCGGCCGCTCCCACAGCCCAGCGCTCCAGTGATTACTGGAGGGGCAGAGCAGAGAGCGGAGACCGACAGTCACTAGCTCTCTGCTTACGGAGCTGTGAGAACCAAGCGATCGGCGGTGACTTATATTTCAGAAATGTGAGTGTGGATAAATTCCTGAGTGAGAGTATAGCTCAGAGGAAACAAACCCTGCCTAATAAAGAACTGTTCAAAGGTTCAAATCCCCCCCGCCCACATTTTCTCAAAAAAATATTTTTTTCGTTTTCTCATTTCCTAATATTTTAATTCATTAGAATGAAGACTTGGGTTCATGAAAGGAAGTAGTAGCTCAAAGTGAATGTCTTTTGGCCAACGGCTAGTCACTTCACCTCTCAAGTGTCCTGATTTAGGCATCTTCCTTTCTTTCTAGTTGGCTAATGTCTTAAATTCCATGAGATTGAAAATGAACACTTCTTCTAAAGGAGAGTGTATAGCTCAGAGGATTGGAGATCAGGTTAAACATTGAGACAGCCGAGAGTTCAAATCCATCCAACTAAATGCTTTATGGTTCTGGACAAGCCGCTTAACCTCTGGAGCCTCTCAGTGGACATTGTTGATTTCTGTTACTTTAAAGATTTCTATCTAGATGGCAAACGCTTTATATTCCAGAAATAAAATAATAAACATGTCCATGGCTGGGTTGATTTGATAGCTCAGTGCATAAGAGCTCAGGGCAGGTATGTAAGAGACCAAGAGTTCAAATCCATTTGCCCCATTCACCTATTGTATAGTATAGTTGTGTTCCCTCAAATTAAGTTTTGTCTACGTGGCTTTTGTTCCAGAAATAGGAGAATAAATGCTTCTAATGGCCCGTACACATGATCGGATATTTCCGACAATTGTATGATGGAAGGGTTTTGTCGGATGATTTGACCGTCTGTACACTCCATCTTACAATTGTTGTTGCTCTCAAATTGTCCGACAACAAATGTGTTCCCGTCGGATTACACAAATCCGTCGGAATAAAATCCAAAGTACAAACACGCATGCTCCGAACCAATGCTAACCATGAGACATTAGCAGAAGTTGCCCAAAGGGTGGCGCTAAAGAGCAGAAAAACCACGTAGTTTTGTGAATGTTGGCTGAAAAAGTTCACAGCCAACTTTTCCCTTCGGACAAAAATCCACGGATTTGTCAGATGGAAATCCGATCGTGTGCACAAGGCTTAAGATGCATAGCTCTGGGCAAGCCGCTTCACCTCTAAGGTTTCCCCATGGATTAAGGTGTCTTTACTCAGTGTGTTATATTTCTGGTTGGTTAATATCCCAGAATTTGGCAAATTAACTGTTCTATCATGTAAAAGGGGACAGCACAGAGGATAGGCACTCTTTTTAGAGATGGAAAAAGCCAAGCGTTCAAATCCATCCAGTTAAATGCATTATAACCCTGAACAAGCTACATGACATCTTGATTCTCCCAGTGGACCTTGTTGTGTTCTCCTAGTTCTACAGTTTTGTCCTAGTTAGCTAACGCTTTATATTGCAGAAATAGAAGAATAACTTCTGTAACAATTGAAAGAATGTGATAGCTCAGAGCGTAAAGATGACGGCTGCTGTGTGAGCATCCAAGAGTTCAAACCCATCTGAGTAGACGTGTCGCAGAAGAAGTTCTTGTGTCCCCTTAGTTTAGTTTTGTCTAAGACTTATATTGCAGAGATACGAGAGTCAATTCTGTTATGGCTAGGAGTTTGTGATAGCTCAGCGGATATGGATGATAGCTACTATGTAGGAACGCAAGAGAGTTCATATCTGAGTGAAAGCCTTGTTGTGCTTCTCCAGTGATTATAGTTGTGTTCCCTTTGGGGTTTTTCTGGTTTATTGATGTCTTTATTCTAGAAATATGAGTAAACTCTCAGTTGCTTGGAAGGAGGTGATAGCTCAGAGGGTAAGAGGTTTGGCTAACAAAGAAAATCACTGAGTGTTCTAATCCCTTCATGGAAAAGTATTGTAGCCCTACTAAAAGCCACCTAAGCTCTCAAGTCTCCCAGTGGATGTTGAAACCTTCCCTTAGTACAGGTTTTCTTTCTAGATTGCTAATGCTTTATATTTAAGAACAATGACAATGAGTGCATACCTGTCTGTCCGGTGGTAGCGCAGCAAATAGCTACTCTGGCTACTATGCAAAAAGAGTTCAAAGAAATCCCCCTGAAGGCTGTGTGGCCTTGGACATAGTCTTCACCTTCCAAGTGTCCTAGTAGACAGACGTGTTATCTTGGTTAATGTGTTTTTTTTTTCTTGTAGACCAACAATCTTTATTCCTTAAATATGAGAACAAATGCATCAACACCCAGCAGGATAACTACATCTCTGGCTACTATATTAACCACTTTAGCCCCGGACCATATTGCTGGTCAATAACCGGGCCACTTTTTGCAATTCGGCACTGTGTCGCTTTAACTGACAATTGCGCGGTCGTGCGACGTGGCTCCCAAACAAAACTGGCGTCCTTTTTTTCCCACAAATAGAGCTTTCTTTTGGTCTTATTTTATCACCCTTTTCTTCTACATATTTTTTGTAAAAAAAATCGCAGTAAGCGTTTATTGATTGGTTTGTGCAAAAGTTATAGCATTTCCAAAATAGGGGATAGTTTTATGGCATTTTTATTAATATTTTTTTTTACTAGTAATGACGGCGATCAGCAATTTTTTTCGGTGCTGCAAAATTATGGCGGACACTTCAGACACTTTTGACAAGTTTTTGGGACCATTAGTATTTTTCTAGCAATCAGTGCTATAAAAATGCATTGATTACTATAAAAATGCCACTGGCAGGGAAGGGGTTAACGCTAGGGGGCGAGGAAGGGGTTAAGTATGATCCCTGGGTGTGTTCTAACTGAAGGCGGGGTGGGACTGACATGGGGAAATGACTGATCGCTGTTCATACATTGGATGAACAGAAGATCAGGCATTTCTCCCCCGACAGGACCGGGAGGTGTGTGTTTACCGGCATCGGGGACAAGCGGGGGGCACGCATGCGTATCCCTATTGGCTGCTGGAAGAGATGACATATAGCTACGTGATCTCACCCAGCAGAGCCGACCTGCCACCGTATAACTGCGGTCGGCTGGTCGGCAAGCAGTTAAGGACAAAAGTTATATTTCTAATTTAAGTGTGTTCAGGGCTGGTGGGAGGATTTTTGACACCCTAGGTGGAACCTCATTTTGCCGCTCCCTTGGCTCCACCGCTGACTCCGCCCCTTTTGTCCTGCCCATGTATATCCCACTTTTTTAACTAAGCGCCCATCAAATGCAGCCTACCAGCGCCCATCAATGCAGCCTCACCAGCACCCATCAATGCAGCCTCACCAGCGCCAATCAAATGCAGCCTACCAGTGCCCATCAATTCAGCCTCACCAGCACCCATCAATGTAGCCTCACCAGCACCCATTAATGCAGCCTACCAGTGCCCATCAATGCAGCCTCACCAGCACCCATCAATGCAGCCTCACCAGCATCCATCAATGCAGCCTACCAGTGCCCATCAATGCAGCCTTTACCAGCGCTTATCAATGCAGCCTCACCAGCGCCCATCAAATGCAGCCTACCAGTGCCCATCAATGAACGTTTGCTTGCTTCCAATTCATTCGGGATTCAGGACACAGACACAGTCCCCCACCATAAAATAAAAAAAAAAAAAAAACACTGACAATCCACCCCCCCCCCCCCCCCCCCCCCTAAAAAAAAAAAAAAAAAAATCACTGTAATAATTTTTTTTTATAAAATACTGTCACATGACATTAAAAAAAGTATTCGGTGTCGGCGAGTACTTGAAAAAAAAAGTATCAGTACTTGTACTCGGTCTCAAAAAAGTGGTATCGGGACAACCCTAATCGTTAGTATGCAAAAGCATTGGTTAAAGGGCCGCTCAGAATCAAGTCAACGCATGCATGGAAGCATTGAACTTCGTTTTTTTCGGCACGTCGTTGTGTTTACGTCACCGCGTTCTGACGCGATCGGATCATTAACCGATGGTGTGTAGGCACATCAGTCCATCAGTCAGCTTCATCGGTGAACCGATGAAAACGGTCCGTCGGACCGTTCTCATCGGATGGACTGATCGTGTGTACGCGGCTTTAAAGTTTTTTTCCCTAGTAGGTTAATGCATTAGGAGAATGAACAGCATAGCTTCTTAGCAAAGTCGATAGCTCAGGGGATAAGAACTATTGCTAATAGAAAGTTAATGACCAAGAGCTCAAATCCATTTGAGTGACTTAAGTTTTTTTTTTCTCCAGTTGGCTAATGCCCTATATTCCAGAAATAGGAGAATAAGCAGCACACTTTCCGAGAGAAGGGTTTAGATCAAAGGTTAATCTCCAATTAAGGAAGAAAAGATCCAGAGTTCAAATCTACCCAGGTAAAAGTGTTGTATTACTGTGATTTTTTTTTTCTAGCATTCTAATACTCAATATTCCATAAATATGAGACTGGGGGTCAGATTCTCAAAAGAGATACGCCGCCGTTTCGTAGGAAACACCGTCGTATCTCTGTTTTTTTTACTGGGTATCTATGCGTGTGATTCCTAGAATCACTTACGCATAGATACAGTGAAGATCCGACAGGTGTAGTAAAACAATTACACTGTCGGATCGTAGATGTAATGACATCGCCGGCCGCTAGGTGGCCTTTACAATGATTTCTCATTTGCCTATGCAAATGAGCCTAATCCGACGATTTCCGAACGTTTTTTTACGCCGCCCCGTCGTCGTTTACGTACGCGTAAGGTTACCCCTGCTATATGAGGGGTAACCTTACGAAGTTCTGTCGTTGCCATGTTAAGTATGGCGTCGGGTCAGCGTCGTCTTTTTCCGTTGGTTACGTTGTTCTACTAAGTCGTTCGCGAATAGAGATTAAGACGTTTGCCTCTCTATGTACAAAACAAAAAAAGTTAAAATTCTTATATAGTTCCCTATGTTTTATTTTATAACTAATTGACCAATTGCTTATACTCCAGAAATTTGTGAATTATAATTGGCCATAGACAGATCAAGGTTGTCACGTTTCCCCGCAAATCGCCATAGATGTAGGGCGCCCCCTTTAAGATCCATAGCAGGTGCGAGGCCCGCTGTCCACTCACAATCACGGGCACGAATGGGGATTTGTGCATGTAAACCCAAATACTGTTGAACCTCGGATTACGAGCATAATCCGTCCTAGGAGAATGCTCGGAATCGAAAGTATTTGCATATCAAAGCAAGTTATCCCATTGAAGTCAATGGAAACGAAAATAATTTGTTCCCCATTGACTTCAATGAGATGCAATACCGAATGTGGCCAGAGGTGGGCGCCAGAGAGCGCCAAAAAAACAAACAGAAAAGCCCCAGGACACTTCAACTAGTTTGCTGCGCCCTCGTACCTCAGGCCAAATGAGATACTGCAGGCCTATTTTTCCGCTCTGCTCGGCTTCTGCGCCTCCGTACCTCAGGCCAAATGAGGTACTGCAGGCAATTTTTCCGCTCTGCTCAGCTTCTGCGCCCCCCTACCTCAGGCCAAATGAGGTACTGCATGCCTATTTTTCCGCTCTGCTCGGCTTCTGCGCCCCAGTACCTCAGACCAAATGAGGTACTGCAGGCCTATTTTTCCGCTCTGCTCGGCTTCTGCGCCCCTGTACCTCAGGCCAAATGAGGTACTGCAGGCCTATTTTTCCGCTCTGCTCGGCTTCTGCACCCCCGTACCTCAGGCCAAATGAGGTACTGCAGGCCTATTTTTTGGCTCTGCTCGGCTTCTGCGCCCCTGTACCTCAGGCCAAATGAGGTATTGCAGGCCTATTTTCAGCTCTACTCGGTTTCTGCTCCCCCATACCTTAGGCCAAATTAGGTACTGCAGGCCTACTTTTCGGCCCTGCTCGGCTTCTGCGCCCCTGTACCTCAGGGCAAATGAGGTACTGCAGGCCTATTTTTTGGCTCTGCTCGGCTTCTGCGCCCCTGTACCTCAGGCCAAATGAGGTACTGCAGGCCTATTTTCAGCTCTACTCGGTTTCTGCGCCCCCATACCTTAGGCCAAATTAGGTACTGCAGGCCTACTTTTCGGCTCTACTCGGCTTCTGCGCCCCTGTACCTCAGGGCAAATTAGGTACTGCAGGCCTATTTTTCGTCTCTGCTCGGCTTCTGCGCCCCTGTACCTCAGGGCAAATGAGGTACTGCAGGCCTATTTTTCGGCTCTGCTCGGCTTCTGCGCCCCTGTACCTCAGGGCAAATGAGGTACTGCAGGCCTATTTTTTGCCTCTGCTCGGCTTCTGCGCTCCCGTACCTTTCCAGTGGAAAGATATATGTGTTAAATAAGAGAATTCAGTTTTGCTTCGTATTGGAAGTTACTCAGGCCAGTCGTACCACCAGTCCATGCCCATATACATATAGCCTAGAGAAGCCCTCAAATTTTTCACTCACCTACTCGCATTTTGCAAGTGGAAAATGAGGGCTTGCGAGCTGGGCTGCTTGGGAGTGGGGGGCGAGCATCGCCGGTGGGTGGGGTTGATTGGGAGCCGCTTTCCTAATGATCGCACCAATGGCAGAGAGCATGGAGGAAGAGGAGACCCGCAGGCTAAGCACACCCTTCTGACTGCATGCCCAAACTAAGGGCAGATGGATTCCAGGAAGCAAATACTGCATCGAAAATCTGCCCTTACTCAAGATGGCACTGGCTAGAAAGATTTTTTTATTCCCCACTATTCAAAACTAAACCGCAGGGGGTCCGGTGCATCCCTGTTCTCTGTATAACAGCTTACATTGAAATTGCCTCCACTCTGCTCGCCGTCACACACAGCCCTGCCTCCTCCCAAATCCTGTGCCTGTGATAGACAGAACGCATCCCTGCATTGGACCCACGTTCTGTCTATCACAGGCGCGGGGTCAGAAGGAGGCAGGGCTGTGTGTGACGGCGAGCAGAGCGGAAGCAATTTCAATGTAAGCTGTTATACAGAGAACAGGGATGCACCGGACCCCCTGCTGTGAGCCACATCAGCACTATGTGTGAACGCAACCTAAAACTTCTACGCACAAATTGTTATAGCTGACTTTTAATATTAGGGCACTTACCTGTCCTGGAGTCCATCGATCGCTCGTCACTCTGCTGCCCCCACCGCCATCCTCGGTGAGGCAACCAGGACAGGTATCTGCACCCCCCCTTCTGAAAGGTGTCAAATGTGACACCAGAGAGGGGGGGGGTTCCGATGAGTGGAAGTTCCACTTTAGGGTGGAGATCTGCTTTAATGTTGATTTAGAGAGTTTAGTTCTGCTCAAAGGAGAAGTACCACCAAAGCTTCTTTAGCTGTACGTCTCCTGTTGATCACAGGAGTGCAGTTCGTTCTTCACTCCTGTGACCTGATTTCAGCTGACAGTGGGCTGAAATCAGCTGTCTGCTGCCGCTCCAGGCTCGTGCAAGATCGCGACACTGAAGTCGGCCACTCCCACCCCCTCCACAGCCCAGCACTCCAGTGAGCACAAAGGGGGGCAGAGAGCAGAGAGTTTCTGAGAACCGAGCAATCAGCGGTGTTTGATCGCTCGGTTCTCAGTAGAGCCAGCGGGGGACAGATGCTGCATCCAGCTAGGTAAGTGTGATTAAAAAAAAAAAAAAAACAGATTCCCATCCTTCTTTTTTAAATGCCATGCTTGCAGAATACAATAACACCTTCATAAAAAAATAGGAAATGGCTACTTTGCCTACTTTTCTCTAAAACTAAAGACAGTCTTTAAATTCAATGTACCAATTACTAATTTCTATTTTTTTTATAAGGATCTGCTTCTCAATATGTCTTGCCTTTATCTTGAATAGGGTTACAGTGATCCAAAAAGGAAATGGCTGAAGCAGAACATCCTGCCGTTTCAAACTGTCGGAAGACCTATCTAAAGCTCCTAGAAGATCACATGAGTATGGACACACTCAGAAATTTTGAACATCGTCTGGAACTACTCAGAAAAAGTTCCTTTTTCATTAATATCGTGCCCAAAAAAATATTGTTTGGTCTACAATATACGCAAACCATTAGCACAATGCTTCTAGTAGACCCTGTGAGATTCAAACGCATGAAAGAAATGGGTACAGACCAGACAGTGATGCAGCTGGTTCTCCTGGAGGAATATTTGAAAGAGCTAAAGAGAAGCCGAGCAGAACTGGTAGAGATGGTCCTGTCAAACGATCAACAGTTCTCTCTGACAAAACAGCAGACCCTCGATCAAAAGTTGTCGGGGCTAAAGGACTTAGTAGACAATTTTAAGTACATCTTAGTGTCTGGGCCACTCTACATTAAAAACAAACTCATATCACCAACTACATTCCACCACCTTGTCTCCTTAAGGATGTTCTTGAACACTAAAAGACCAGTGATGTTTGATCGATCAGAGTCAATGGCGTTTGACAATTGGGCTTTTTTGAGTTGGCATGTTTCCAGTAATCGTCTGCTGACAGACAGTTTTGAAGTGCACTTTCAACAGCTAAATGTACAATCAAATGAGGATGCACACAGTGGTGTACATACTGTGGAGGGCAACACGTTAAATATCGACAATCTCCTGCCTGAAAAGTCGTACCAGTTTTCCATAAGGAGGACCAAGACATGCAACCTTGTGTACGACGAGTGGTGCGACATCATTACACTGAGTACAAGGAAAGTCTCAGCACCTACTGCTCCTAAATGCATTAGATGCCTACAAAACACAAGGTGACTCCAAGTAAAATGAATACAAGTAAATGAAAGAAACTTTTATGTCTGAGAGTTATTGCGCTACACACAGGAAGGTGGACGATAATAACTACCCTTTTCCAATCCCCTGATCCTGCTCCTACTTTACTTACCCGCTGCATGACTATATACGTTGGCAGCAGGGCTTTCTTACTAAGAGGGCACACCAGCAGCATGGGGGGCCCCTGCAATTTTCCCAAAGCAGCTGGTCCTTAAACGCACACTGCCCCAAAATTGGGGGGCCCATGATGGCACTGAGAGTAATGGATACACAGGGGAGGCAGGCTGGCAGTGGTGCGCCATGCAGGGCTGTCTTAATGAGAGGTCACAACTGGGCACTGCCCAGGGGTCCTAGGTGCATGGGGGGCCCCCCGCACTTTCCCCAAAGCAACTGGTCCTTGAGTCCTTGTCTCCAATGTAGGGGCCCCAGAGCATTACTTTGCCCAGGGGCCCATGATGCTATTAAGACGGCCCTGGCCCCATGCTGTGCAGAACGATACCTATTATTTTACAGCCAGTAGGGAGGGCAGGGCCAGAGCGCCAGTGATGCTCTGATCCCCCCCCCCTATGCACCTTGAATGCTCGGGACTCGAAGCCTGCGGGGTAGGAGCTGGAGTGAGAGTTGCTGAGTCGGCAGCACTGAGAGCCCATCTGCGGAAGTAGCTTTGTGGATGCTGTTTCTTTGCTGTACAGAATGATTGTTCATGTAGTTAATGCCGAGCTCCACCCAAAAGGGAAAGCTCCTCTTGTCTGCCTCCTACCTACTTGATATCTGTTTACCTGTACTGTCGCCATTGTAGGGGCCCCAGAGCATTACATGGCCCAGGGGCCCATGATGCTATTACGATGGCCCTGGCCGGCAGAATGGCTTGGCTGCGCATATGGACGTACCCGTACGTCCCCTTTAGGAGGCGGCATTACAGGAGCCTTTATTTTCTTCCAAATTTTCGATCTTTTTTTGTTTATAGCGCAAAAAATAAAAACGCAGAGGTGATCAAATACCACCGAAAGAAATCACTATTTGTAGGAAAAAAAGGATGTCAATTTATTTTGGGAGCCACTTTGCACGATTGTCAGTTAAAGCGGCGCAGTGCCGAATCACAAAAAGTGGCCCGGTCACTGGTCAGCCAAATCCTCCAGGTCCGAAGTGGTTATCAGGTGGATGATGACAACACATTTTCAAACCCAGCAATTCTTAAGATGTCACGCCACTACCCCACTTCCAATCTATTCTTTGGACTATTGGAGAACATAAGAACATAAGCACACTAAGAATGAACCCCCGCCCCCCCCCCCCCCCTCATCACGCTTAATTTCCACTTTCAGCTGGCACATGGCAAGTCAATATGTAGCACCCCTCCGACACCCCAAAGGCAGGAGGATAGCAACTCCAGAGGCAGGGGCAGGCTACCAATTAACCCCAAGGTCCATGGTGAAATTGGAAGGACCGAGAAAGTATATTGGCTCCTCCTCTTCTCCGAGTACACTTGAGTGTGCTCACTCCCAAGCCCCGCTCTGTGTGTCCCTAACACACACAAAACGGGGCTCAGCCCCGCCCTCTGCTCATTCCTCATTGACTCACTGGCTGTTATTGACAACAGCAGGAGACAATACCCCCCCCCCCCTGCTGTGACTTAGCCTATGAGGCGGCAGAGATACGGCAGAGCAGCCGCTTTCATGCAAATTGCTGGATCAGGACGGGGCTTGGGTAAGTATTAATGGGAGCTGCATACTAACGTTTTTTATCTTCATGCATAAAAACCTTCAACCCTGTTAACACTGGCACGACACGCGCTCTGACTTTAAAAGCACAGGTCACATCACAAGTCACGCCCTATTCAGTGCAATAGAACTTACGTTGCTCCAACTTAGAAAAAGGTTCCTGCACTTCTTTTGGTCCGACTTCAGCATGACTTGCATAGGCTTCTGTTATAGAAGTTGCATGCAAGTCCTGCAGAAGTTGCATCGCTTCTCGGCCTTTTGGCTAAGATCAAGTGTAGTATCTGTTCTTATCAGTTGCCAATAGGTGGTGCTAAACCGACTGTCCCCAGTACTCGGCGAGGGGGAAAGGGATGGCAGTCGGTGGACGCTAAGCCTGTTGGCGTAGAGGCGAAAGCCTTCTGATCGGGGCAGAGAGGCATGAGGTCGAAGCTGAAGGGCTGGGCCCCTGGCCTTTGGCCTGGATCCGGTGGTGTCTGCCCCAGTCAGTTGTTCGGCGAGGGAACCATTGCTAATCCTTTCGGGGAGAGGCGGGTAGTACTTCCCGAATGTAATTAGGTGGGAGAGCTGGGGGTTGTGGGTAGTAGTCGGCTGCGGCTGGCTCTCCCCAACCTCTTCTCCTACCTTCCTGGCTGGGAAGGGTGCTGCTGGTCCGGACCGGGGGTCAGGGTCCGTTGAAAAGCCTGTGGAGATAGTGCCCCTGGAGTGGCAGTCCAGGGGTGCCATACATTGCACTGTGTTGAGGGGCACTCAACGTGTGGCACCTTAGGTCACTGATCTCCACATACACCTTTTTAGCACCTGCCTCTAGGGCCGAGCCTTTTGGCTAGGACCAGAGGAATTTTTGTTCCTGGCCGGAGGGCCGGCCATTGTATTGCACAATGGCCACTTTCCACTCACCATTCCCACCTTCCTTTTCCCCCACTTTCTTTTTTATGTTACCCCCTGTTCGTTTTGTTTGTCACTTTTTTTGGTTGGAGCACGGTATGTGTGGCGAGTAGGGTGCTGGTCCTCGGGCTGGCTCTGAAAGTCTTGGGAGTAGGTGGACATGGCCTTCTGGTTTAGTTCACCTGCTCTCATGGGGTCTCCCTTCGGGGGAGCCTCACCGAGGAGGGTTCTGTCTCGGCAGTCCCTCCGAGGATGTTTGGCCATGTGGCTTCGGCTGCATGGGCCATAGGGGGTCCTAGTGGTTTCGGCTGCTTTGACCCCAATAACTCTTTTCCCTGTCTGGAGCCTAACGCCCCGGGGGATCAGAGCTGGGTCCTTTGCGGAGGACCAATTGACGATGGCACCCATCGCAGTTTTTTGTGTTTCACTCTTTATGTGTGTGCACATTTTTTCCTGCACCGGGTGAAGTTTTTGGGTTGTGTTTTGCACGCCACAGGCTTTTCAATAGAAAAAAAAAAAAAAAGAAGTTGCATTGGAATATCAGCTTTAAAGTCACGCGGAAGTCACACAACTTTGAAGTCGCGGCAGTAAGAACCACTTTAAAAAATATGTTAATCAGCGGGAATCGGCAATTCACGATCATATTCGGGCGCGACGCAGTGACTTTCCAACGTTTCCGTAAGCGATACGCGGCGTAAAGATAAAGCAGCCCCCTAGTGGAGTATCCTATGTTAAGTATAGCCGTCGTCATCGCGTCGAAAAAAAAAAAATCGCGTCGCTTGCGTAAAACTTTCATAAATGGGGATGTGACGTCATTGACGTTCACTGACAGAATTTGGAGCATGCGCACTGGGATGCATTGACACTCGACGCATGCGCAGTACGTTCGCCGCGGGATCGCGCTTAGTTTAAATAATACACGCCCCGTACCCGCCCAATTTGAATTCCGCCGGCTCATTTGCGATGCGCTGCCGCAACTTTAGGAGCAAGTGCTTCATGAATAACAGCACTTGCTCCTAAAATTTCGGCAGAGTAACGTAAATGAGAGCAAAGATGCTCCCATCTACCTGAATCTGGCCCATTATGTACTCATTATGTATCAACCCTGCCCAGTTCACTTCTGTGAGCTACAGTAACTTCCACTCTGTGTATGGAGATGAGTGGGAGAGATGTGCTCTCTGTCCTGTGCTGACAACACCGCTTCTCAATAACTACAGTACATTAAGTGTTGTCACCTTAAGAAAAGGAAGTGCAGAGGGATCACCAAGTGAAAAATACCTGGAAAAAAAAAAAGAAGATTAATGCAGACACCCCATAGATATGGGCAACGCAGACCACACCGAAACCAGTACATTTGACTTTGTAGGTAAATTTATTTCAAGAATTAAAACCTAAAAATACATTAAACATATAAAAACAAACAATAAACAATTGTGGAAAATATACTTTTCACAACTAGATTAAATACCAAATAAAATATACAAATTTCCAGATGCTGTCCTTTTGAGAAACGTGAACAGGGAGCTTTACAGTGGTTTAAAATCCGGAACTAGCCATGTAATCATAAAAAAAAGGCCAATAAAAGGGTCAATCCATCTGATATCTTTTGGAGAGATGCCTGTGTTTCTTTTTTTACAACTCTACCTACCTGCCCCTGCTAAAGGCTTCTCACTCTTTCTGCAACTTATAGAACAGAGTGGGTAAAAAAAAAGGTAGCCACTAACAGATTCGGCATTAAAAAAATCCACCTCTAACCCCATACGTTTTTGGTGGACTGACCCTTTAAGATTTAAAGGGACATGTCAATTCTGCGCAGAACATGTAGCTATCCTGTAGGTGGGTTAAAAATGTAACCTATTAATTTACTAGAAGCTATTTTTATTCTTGAGGCACTTTATGACATAGGCCAGTGATGGTGAACTGTTTTAGAACTGCATTTCCCATGATGCTCAACTACACCGCAGACGGCATGAGCATCTTTGGAAATGTAGTACCAAAACATCTGGGGTGCCAAGGTTCACCGTCACTGCCATAGGATGTTACATGGTTTAAGTTAACTGTTTTAGATGCTGCTGAAGTAAAAAAAAAACATGGCAGCAAACCCTGGTTGTCTTCAACATATACAAGTTTGAATACCAGGGATGGAAAGATGTGGACCTCTATATTAAGCAGCATGTTCCAAGTAAGTTCCGGTAGCAGTTTTATTGGCAAGGTGACCATTCTGGAATGTTGGTGACACACAAAAAGTATTCAGTTGGTCCTTCAGGAATGTATAAAGAGAGTCTGTGGTCCAAAGAACACAAGTGGTTACCAACTGTGCCCAACAAATAAGATAGGATCAGATTTAGCCTGTCTGATTGCAGTAAAAAATGTCAGGGGAGTAGAGGATGGGTGGTCAGCAAGGAAGCGTACAGGGGGCCAGCAGATTAGGGGTCAGTAGGACGAAGGACAAGGGCCCCCAAAATAGCGGAAAATATATTTTTGCTAAAAATACACAAAAATCATTATTAGAGGACACAAACGCAACATAACTTACAAAATTCCTGCTGAATCTAACAGATAAAAACTGCATTGAGTTAATAAATAAAGCTCTGTGTGTTACTGAGGTCTTGTTGTTCATGTATATGGGTGTGTCAGTGTTTTTTTTTTTTTTCTTTTAACCACTTGCCGACCTGCTGCCATCATTACATGGTGGCCGATCGCCTCGTGCCCGCGGACCGTCGTAGCTGTACGTTGGTCCCTTTATCACTCCCGCTGTGATTGGACACAGCGGGAGTCAATCAGCCGGTCTGGCTCCAACAGCCAATGTCTGTTGGAAACCTGGCGATCGTTCTGAGAGAGGCGGTCTGTCTATGTAAACAAGGCAGATTGCCGTTCTGTTAGTAAGGAAGACAGAGATCGGTTTTGGTCCCGCCCCCCCACTTTTTACTCCTACGTTTATGCTATGGTTAATGATTGTTTGAAGTAACCATGGTGTAACTGACAAGAAATACTCATTGAGTATGCGTGATATTTACCCGATCTTCACTTGCTTACTTGGGTTCTAACCCTGAAAGTGATGTATGCTCCTGACACTCTGATTTGTGAATTGATGCAATTTCTGTGACGTATCTGTAATGTAATGCTGATTTGTCTAATAAAATGTATTTCTGTTAAAAAAGAAAAAGAAAAGGGAAGACAGAGATCTTGTGTTTCTGCTAACCAGGAACACGGGTCTCTGTCTTTCTTCAGTTAAACCAGTGGTTCTCAACTCCTGTCCTCAGGACCAGCCCTTGGGGAAATCCATAAATCTATCCCATAGTTTGTAGACGCTATAACTTTTGTGAAAAACCGCTTGCTGGGATTGTTTTTTACCAAAAATATATGTAGCAGAATGCAGATTTGCCTAAATTGATGCAGGAATTAGACTTTTCACATTTTTTTGTATTGGATGTGTTTTATAGCAGAAAGTAAAAAATATATATATATTTTTTTCAAAATTGTCAGTCTGTTTTTGTTTTTTAGAGCAAAAATTAAAAGCCACAGAGGTGATAAAATACCACCAAAAAGACAGCGCAATTGTCAGTTAAAAACAATGCAGTATCGCAAAAAAATTCCTGGTCAGGAAAAAGGGGGGGGGGGGGGTAATCTTCCGGAGCTGAAGTGGTTAAAAGACCTGGTCAGACACACCCTTCTCTAGACAGCACTACCAGGCTGTGTGAGGACATCCGAGGTGTGCAAGCAACACAGAGCTTCGGAGGGGAACGCAAGAAGGGCAAATGTATTTTAAGTGAAAATTGCGATAAAATGATAAAACATGGCGGTACAAGACTACAAAGAAAAAAAAAGAAAAAACGTATCAGTACAAGACTACAAAGAAGAAAAAAAAAAACATGGCGGTACAAGAGTACAAAGAAAAAAAAAAAAACATATTGGTACAAGACTACAAAAAAAAAAAAACATATCAGTACAAGACTACAAAGAAAAAAAAAGAAAAAAACATATCTGTACAAACTACAAAAAAAAAAACGTATCGGTACAAGACTACAAAAAAATAAAAAAAATAAAAAATAGGGTAAGATTTGAATATGGTTAAAAATGTCCTCTATTGTACCCATCACCCAAACCCAGGAGCAGGAGCAGGTATTCTCAGAAGCAGCATCAGACATTATTGCACAGGTGACCAGCACCATTATTTTCGGGTTTTGCAGAAGCTGAGAATAGATGAGATTTTTTTTTTTTTTTAGCGTCGGCGGTTTTGCGCAACCATGATTTCAGCAGCAGGGACATGGGCCCCCCTCTGGATGTAGTGCTGCAGAAGTCTCTTCCACATAGGACAACACCATAACAGTTTAGAGTTTCCTGTGGAGAAGAATTGTAAACATTTTTTTTTTTTTTAATGGCACAAAAATAAAAATAAATCATAGCTCTCTCTGTGTTATAAATGGCATTGATAAAACTTGAACCTTTAATATCACTTTAACAACAAGGCTTTGATATTTGATAGCACTGAGCAATCACAGCTGGGAGGCAGTATAAGAGGCCAGGCAGATAAAAAGGAAAGAGTTTTCAAACTGATAACGTCTGACTTACAAACTGAAGATGAATCCTTAGATAAAGTAAAGCCCGATATAGTTTTATATGATAATTTTAGACATAGTATTTCAACTCTGGCACGAGACCAGCGAGTATTTATTCCTATATGGTGCTATATACATGAATATCTAAATGTGTCCCCTCTCACCTAGTATACAGAGGCCCTCCTTGGCTCTGGTCAGTGCCACGTTAATCTGGTTCGGATCACCCAGAAATCCAAGATATCTCCGCTGCCAGCCGATGGTGGGGCGACTGTCCAGGTCTTGAGCGGAAGCAGAACGCACAGTGGAAAAGATCACATATCGCCACTCGCTCCCTGCAGGAGTAGACAGTGAGGAATGAGGAATCATTGCAAAAGAGAAGAAAAATGATATTCCTTTTCAAAAGCGTTTAGAAAGCTTATCCTATATCTCAGTGGTCTCCAACCTGCGGCCCTTTGCTTGCCTTTATCCGGCCCTTGGGGCACTATCCCTCCCACTGATACGAGACACTATTCTGCCATCTGACACCGACAATGGAGCATCATTTCTCCCACTGACACAACTAATAGAGCACTATTCCTCCCTATGATACCAGCAATGGGGCACTATTCCTCCCTATGATACCGTGTTTCCCCGAAAATAAGACAGAGTCTTATATTAATTTTGGCTACAAAAATCACACTAGGGCTTATTTTCAGGGGATGTCTTATTTATTTACGGTATGTACAATAATCTACATTTATTCAAATACAGTCATGACGATCTTAGAGTGGTTGTAACCCCAAAACGAAAAAAATATATCCTGATCCTTTAAAGCATGATAGCCAGCACAGTGACACGCCGTAGCTCTTCTTCTCCACTCTGAGCACTGCAGAGAAAGGGGCCGATGACGTCGGAGAGGAGAAGATCTCCAGCCGGTCACGTGAGCACCCACCGCCACTCTAAGTAAGGTATTTTCCAAAACTAAGTTACAAAAGGTGACACATTGCACATTATATAATCTTTTTACAAAAGGCTTATTTTTGGGGTAGGGCTTATATTGCAGCCATCCCTGAAAATAACACTAGGTCTTATTTTCGGGGCAAACAGGGTACCAGCAATGGGGAACAATTCCTCCTCCTAATACCAGATGTATACTAACAATGATGCCAGGACAATTTCCACTTCCGCTGGCCAAAGTCCTGCCCTCCAAGAGGCTGAAGGACAATAAACTGGCCCTTTGTTTAGAATGTTTGGAGACCCCTGCTGTAGCTGGTTTTATTTCAGTAGCAAGCGTGCTAACTTTAGATTCAAAACCACCTATGGTCGGCTTTAGTCTTTGATCAAGGAAGGAGGAGGGGGGCAGGGCCTGGCGGCATGTCGCTAGAACATTGCCGGCTGAACCTGGAAGAGCCGGTGCACCGTCATACTCCGCTCCCCATCACAGACTGCTACGGAAGTGCTGTGGCGAGCAACTGCGCATGCGCGATGCGTTCCAAACGCATCTGCGATGCGTTTCAAGGCATTTACGACAGTGCACACCAGCGACATCTCGTTCAGCATCCAGGCTCTTTCCTTAACATCCCCCTGGATTGGAGGATGTTAAAAAAAGAGCCAGGAGGCCGAGCAAGCGGAGGCCGACTGGACACTTTCCCCTAAGTCCACGTCGCCCTGAATGACGGCTTCGCTGGTGTGCAGTGTCGTAAATCCATTTAGACGCATCGCAGATGCGTTTGGAACGCATCGTGCATGCGCAGTTGCCCGCCACAGCACTTCTGTAGCATTCTGTGATGGGGAGCCGAATATGTTGCGTCAACGGCAGCTTTCTGATGACGTCACCAAAGGAGATGGCGGTGCGGAACCAAAGGGAGGGGGAAGAAGAGCAGCAAATCTCAGCAGGACAATGCTGGATTCACTGGGCAGGACTGTCAACAAGGGAAGCGGGGGGGGGGGGGGGGGGGGGATTTAAAAAAAAAATGGTGGTTCAGAGACTGAGTGGAGATCCCCCTTCAGAGTTATGCAATAATATGTTTGTTTGCCTTACAGACTTACCTGTCCAAGGATGCCCTCCGATGCTGTGCAGTCATTGCTCGGGCATTTCCATCTTCTTCTGGTGTTCAGCCTAGAGTTGCCACCTCATCTTTTTAAATCTGAACACATAATAATTACATGGGTTCTGTGGCTGATTAATGCCCCTTTCAGACTGGGGCGGGAGCCGCGGTGGTGGTATAGCGCCGATACACCTTCGGATTTGCCGCCGGATTCGCCTGCTAGCGGTGCGGTATTAGCCCTCTGCTAGCGGCCGATAACGGGTTAATACCGCCGCAATGCGCCTCTGTTCAATGGGAAGGAGCGGTATACACGCCGCTCCTCTCACCGCTACAAAGATGCTGCTGATAGGAGATTTCTTTTTCTCCCACCAGCACATCGCCTCAGTGTGAAAGCCCTCGGGCTTTCACATTGAGGATGCAGTGAAGGAGTTTTTCAGGTGGTATAGCAGCGCTATTTTTAGCGATGTACCGCCTGAAAAACTCCTCAGTGTGAAAGGGGTCTAAGGCTCTGTGGCTTGTTGCCTTATCTGCGTATAATTAGCCTCAGAACCTGCGTAATTCATATGTATTCGAGTTTCAAGGTATGAGGTGGTAACCCTAGCTCAGCCACTTGAACGACTGCTTTTAGAATCACGGGTCCCCATACTCTTACTTGACAGGGCCCTGCACCCTCCCCTCCCCCCATAAAATCATATATTTTATGTAAAAATACACTAAAATCATTATTACATGACATATTTACTGTCCTCATTCCCCGTTCTCCATCCTGAAACATCCCCTTGTGTGCCCACAGCAGCTGCCCGTGGGAGAGGAGGGCAGCCGGCAACGGTGCAGGCAAAAGAGCCACACAAAGGCAGGGGTAAGGGGGCACGGATGTTAGAACTGACCACCCCTGCAGCACAGCTGGAGGGAGGAAGCGAAGGAGAATTCCGGCAGCGCTGCAGGAGGGGGCAGAAGAGGATCAGTGTCTGCAGTAGGTCAGCACAGCTAGCTCTCCTGCTCAGCAGGTGCCCGGGCCCAGTACAGTAGGGCTGCCTGTGTTGCCTTATCAGTGGCACTGCTCGCGTGTATGTGCACAGCAGTCAGGTCATCACAGCACAGAGCTGTAAATGTACTATGAGTTGCGCATTCGCGTCTCAGTGTACATATATACAGCTGACAGGCACGGGGATGCATTTATGACAGAAAAGACCATTAGGGTCTCTTCTGTCAGAAAAAAAACCCTGCCTGTCACTGTTTGATGTAAATTTATATTTAATACTGTTTTAACCACTTGCCGACTGCTGCATGCCGATATACGTTGGCACAATGGCAGTGGTTGGCAAACGGCCGTACCTGTATGTCCCTTTTAAGAAGCCACGCGGGGCCCCGCAAACTCGATGTTTGCCGGCGGCCTGTGATCGTGTCACTGAGAGGCAGAACAGGGAGATGTAAACAAGGCATTTTCCTGTTCTGCCTAGTGACAGGACAGAGATCTACTGCCCCCTAGTGTTTAACCCCTTTCCCTGCCAGTGGTTAAAGGTAACACTACAATAATCAGAGTATACGCTCTCTAAAAAACACACTATATACTTTTATAATGAAAATGCACAGTAGTATAACAATGACACACTAACCTTGGCTCTTCATTACGGTGGACACGGTCACATTGCCCAGTCTCATTGTCTGCAGCCTCTTGCTGATCTCTGACACCTGTGCATTGTAAGCGGTCAGGATGGCAATTTCACTCTGCTCTACAGACTGAGAAACCAGCAAGGCAGCCAAACGAACCTGGAAACAAACAACGATGCACTGATCAGGCTGGGAACTGGCATGTTAGCAATTACATGTTTACTATGGGGGTTATTTCCTAAAGGCAAAGTGCAAAGTGGATTTGCCTTTCGTAAATAACCCTCTAGATCAGGGATATGCAATTAGCGGACCTCCAGCTGTTGCAGAACTACAAGTCCCATGAGGCATTCCAAGACTCTGACAGCCACAAGCATGACACCCAGAGGCATGATGGGACTTGTAGTTTTGCAACAGCTGGAGGTCTGCTAATTGCATATCCCTGCCCTAGATGTTCACTACCCCAACATGCAGCTGAGCGAAAGATGTAGGAAAAAAAATACGATTTTCCTGTTCTTTACCACAATTACAGCTGCACATTTTAATTTCAAATAGCAATTGTGTATAATGACGTGTGTCATATACTCCAGAAGTATGTCTATTGGGGTTAATTGAGAGTCAGAGGTGGAATGTATATACTAAGACTTGTTTATAGCCCGCAAACAAATTGTACTTGGATGGATGCAACCTACGCCTCCTTCGAAGTGACAATGGCTTGGCGCGGTAAATCAAATCCTTCCATATGAGAAACTATTGTACGAGCATAGAGGAACACCCCAGAAATATTATAGAATTTGGGATGAGTGATTGAACTCGGGGTCAACCCTTATGCCGCGTACACACGATCACTTTTTGTGATGTAAAAAACGTCATTTTATCTCACGAAACAAAACTACGTTTTTCAAACTTCATTTAAAAAAACGATGTTGCATACACACCATCGTTTTCTGAAAATGCTCTAGCAAAGCGCGGTTACGTAAGACACTTTCGACGGCACTCTGTTCCATTGAAGTTCCCGTCTCATAACTTGCTTCTGAGCATGCGCGGGTTTAAAAACGTCGTTTTAAACGTCGTTTTAAACGTCGTTTTGCCCACACACGATCACTTTTTGTGAAACAAAAGACGACATTCTGAAAAACGACATAAAAAATTCAAGCATGTTCGAATTTTTTTTTGGTCGTTTTTTTGAAGACATAAAACGACGTTTTGCCCACACACAATCATTTTAAATGACGTTTTTTAAAACGTTGTTTTATTTCATCACAAAAAACGACCGTGTGTACGCGGCATTAGTGGTGAATAAGTAGAAGAGGGGCACTAATAGAAGGATATTCTGATTATTGGAAGTCAGTAAAGAGGGGGGGGGGGGGGCAGCTGCAACCAGGGTAATGAGGTAGTTTGTCTTTATTGTTTTGTTTCCTTTTTGTTATCTGTTTTTCTTTTCTTCTTCAATGTAATGTATAATGGTACTTTTTCTGTTGATTTGGTTGTATTTATGTAATGGGAAAAGATTTAATGAAGAAACATAATAATATTGAAGGATGTAGACATGTGAAAGAATAAAATAAAAACGTATAAAAAATAAATTAAAAAAAAAGTGTGTCATATATTGAGTGGGCAATCAATGCATGGGTCTTTGCATATCTTCTACCTTCTGTCTAAAGTTCTACCAGAACCCGATGGACTTTGATAACTCTGCAAATTAATGACTGATTACATGTGCAGATCCATGTCAACTGCAGATCAAACTAAGATGGCAGCTTCCATGGTTGTAAAGGATTGGAGGGTTTAGTTCTGCTTTAAACCTTTCCCTGCCAGAGACGTTTTTGCTTTTATTTTTTAGCACACATGTTTAAAAAAACATGATTTTTTTTTTTTTTGGTGCTTGGGTGTGACTTTTTTTTGCGTTTTGAAAGACTTGGTTTGCGAGTGTTGTTTCGCGAAACAAGCAGGATTCAAGCCTCTGCGGTGTTCAGGACCACATTTGGCCAGAGGTGTGGGGGCGCCGGCGACACTCGGAACGGTTCAGAGTCATTCGGAAATACTCAGAAACACTTGGAAATACTCCATTCCTGAGCCTTCCATTGGCATCTATGGGGAAACTCGCTTTGATAAGCGAGTGCTTTGGATTACAAGCATTCTCCTGGAACGGATTAAACTCGTAATCCAAGGTTCCACTGTATTGGAGAAAAGTAACAATACAACGTAACAGACATATACATACTGCTTCATTGGCCTCATCTAGGTTCGCCTTTGAGCTCATGTTCCCTTCTGCCGTGGTGACCATCAGGCTTTGCTCCTGCCCATTCACTTCCCCGAATACTATACGGTGAAACATTCGTGTAAAAAAGAGGCTGTTTGGCAGGTTATTCTGCTGGGGGCTGGTACGGAGGCGATTATCATAAAATTCCCGAGATGGAAACATGCAAATATCTAAATGCTGGAGATAAAGAAGACACAAAAACTGGGGTTAGCTACAATGCACAGTGACACATTTCCTCATCACCCAAAAAGTTTGTATAGCTACAATATATGGGATTTTTGGTTTGGATATGCCTTTAAAGTGGAGTGCCACCCATTTTTTTTATGTTTGTCTGTGCTGCATGCCCTAATCTCATAGTGTTCAGAATGGACAATTTTTATTTATTTTGTTGCTTGTAAATACCTTTATTTTGTAGTCCTTCATTACTTCCTCCTCCTTATTAGCCTAGGCCAGGGATCTCCAAACTATGGCCCTCCAGTTGTTCAGGAACTACAATTCCCATCATGCTTAGTCATGTCTGTGAATGTCAGAATTTTACAATGCCTCATGGGAAATGTAGTTCCGAAACAGCTGGAGGGCCGTAGTTTGGAGACCCTTGGCCTAGGCTATTAAGTCACATGGCTATTTGCAAGGGTTTCTGGGATTGGCATCATGTTTCCCAGTAGTCCTTGCAAACCTGACTGAAACCTATTACATTGCTTGTGCAGCACTGAGCATGTGCGAGATATGCAAAGCTGAAATCCAGGAAGTCATACAGTCTGGCTTCATGATGCCCACACTTAAGATGGCCACGGTCTATTTCTAGATTATAAACTAAATGCTGTAACAACCTAACAAAACGGACCTTAGTTTACAGACTAACTTTACTAGAATACATTAAGCTTGTGTATTACAGGGGTATTTATATTTAAAAAGTGAAATTGTGGGTGGAACTCCCCTTTAATAAATCAGATGTATGAACACAATTTAACCACTTGAAGACCAGGCCTATTGTGACACTTTTTGTTTACAAGTAAAAATCTAAATTTTCTCTTTTTGTCCATGGACAGACACAGCTTCTTAAATTTTGACAAGTGGCTTATGTTCTGTCTGTTAGGAGATTCTCTCCTAATAGACGGAACATAACCCACTTGTCAAGATTTAAGAAGCTGTGTCCATCCATGGATGACAGAGAAAAGGATTTTACGGTGAGTACAAAAAATCCTATTTTTTTGCTAGAACCCCCAAACATTATATATATTTTTTTAGCAGAATAAAATTGTGGTCATTGCAATTTTTTCATTTCACAAGGTATGTGGGTATTTTTAAAAAAAAAACAAAAAAACACAATAACCCATTTTTGGGGTAAAAGATAAAGGATGATGTTACACAGGATGAGTAAAAATATATTTAACATGTCACGCGTTAAAATTGACCATACCTCACATGTGTGGTGCGAATACTGTTTACATATGCGTGCGCGACCTATGTATGTGTTCGCTTCAGCACGCAAAGCAGGGGAGGGGTGTCGGGGGTTGGGTGCTATAAAGAAGGTTTAAATTATTGTTTATTTTATTTTATTTATTTATTTTACACTGTCCCTCTAAAAAAAATTTGATCACCTTTCTTCTTATCACAAGAAATGTAAGCATCCCTTATAAATAGAAATAAGGCGTAATACAAGAGTAGGTAACCTCAGCCCCTCCAGCTGTGGTGAAGCTACAAATCCCATCATGCCTCTGTCTCTAGGAGTCATGCCTGTGATTGTCGGGGTCTTACAATGTCTCATGGGACTTGTATTTTTACCACAGCTGGCGGACCGAGGTTGCCTATACCTGGCATAACATGTCCTCTTTATGGAGGAATCTGGGGAAAGCATGAAATACCAAAAAAAAATTGATTGAGCTTTCCGAAAAAAAAAGTCAGTTGGGTTGATTTACTAAAGGCAAAAAGACTGTGCGCTTTGCTAAGTGCAGTTGCTCCACAGCTTAGTAAATGAGCAGAAGTTCTGTCGACTTCCATCATCCAATCATGTGCAAGCAATAATGCAGCTTTTTTTTTTTTTTTTTCTTGCACGTGATTGGGTATGTTAGGGCCCTTTCCCGTATGTCCGTATTTCATACATCTGTTTTCGGATGAAATACGGACATACATATATCCCTATGGGGTAGCGGATGAACATCCGCTGACACCCGTAATCGCCCGCCTGCGCAAACATCCGCTTTTGCGGACGGAAGAAAACCCTATTCTTTCTTCCGTCTGCAGAGCGGATCGGATGAATATGGACACACGGTCCGTGTTCATCCGCTCCCCCATAGGGGAGAGTGGAGAAAAAACAGGGCGATCCCTGCACAGTGTGCGGAGACCGCCCTGTCATCCGCTAGCTCAGCGGGGATCAACGGAGCGATCCCCGCTGAGCAAACGGACACACGGAGGCGGATCGTGTGAAAGGGTCCTAAAGCGAAGCCTTACCTCATTAACCAAGCTCTGGTGCAACTGCACTGTATGCAATATATTTGCTTTTAGTAAATCAACCCCAATGTTTACATCTGCCCTAACCGGAAGTGGCGTAATGACATCGCTTCCGCCCTCTTAGACCATAGAGTTGGCTGGGGACCTTCCAGTTCTCAGCCAGCTCTATGATAACCCGGCAGCACCGCCAGGTCAGGAGAGCCGCGGGAAAGCCCAGAGAGGGCAACATTTGTAAACGCATGTGCGTTTGTGCTCTGGGGTAGACACCCCAGAACCTTTAGTTATGAGGGTAATAAGAACCCTAAAATGTTCTACACCCCCTCCTTCCTTTGTTATGTACATAAGATACAGACATGCTTCTTACCATACGATACTGAGTGTCCAGAAACAGAGCCCTTTCCTCATACCTCTCGAACAGCGAACGATCCATTTTAAGAAGTTTACAAACTTCATTTATCACTACAGGGCGAAGCTGACGATGGTCCCCAATCAGCACAATCTGGGGAAAAAAACAAGGTAAAAGATGAACTTTCACTGTTTTAGAAGGTCTTAATACGTCCCCATCCCCCCCACCTTTATTTTCATCTAGTGATCCTGCCACTGTTTTGTAGTTTGCAGAGATAGCTGGCAACAGTATCACTGAGAAGAATGCAGCACAGTCAGAAATTACTGGAAGTTTATTTACAAGATTTTTAAAGGATCAAGGTAATTTTTTTGCACAGTCAGGTGCAATAGAAGACTTGTATTGAAGTAATACAACAACAGATAACGACAAACCCAGTGGGAAACTGCCTAACCGGGTACACTCAGGGTTTTCAATAATGTGAAGAGCAGGTTTCGGCCGGACAGCGTCTGTAAAGAAGGGAGAATGCAGCCTGGCCATCTCAAACAGGAAGATATCCAAAAGAGTTGTGACCTTACACTTTCCCTCCTCGTCTCAAATGCTAGTACTGTCCCTATCAGGCAGGGTACCTTTCCCTGCACTATTCACTCGCATAAGGCATGCCAAGCCTGGGAGCCAGGGACCTAAATAGGTTCTGCCTAACCCAAGATGGCTGCCAGAGTCACATGGGGCTCAGCATCCTACCCTAAACAGGCTAGGGTAGTATATAGACAGGGTAAGGTAGCATATGAACCAGCTAGGGTAGTTAATGGGCATGCTAGGATAGTATATGGATGGGCTAGGGTAGAATATGGACAGGCTGGGGTAGTATATTGGCAGGCTAGGGTAGTATATAGACAGTCTAGGGTAGTATATAGACATGCCAGGGTAGAATATATACAGGCAAGGGTAGTATATAGACAGGCAAGGGTAGTATATAGACATGCTAGGGTAGTATTTAGACAGAGTAGGGTAGTATATAGACAGGCTAGGGTAGAATATAGACAGGCTAGGGTAATATAGGGGTGGGCTAGGGTAGTATAGGGGCAGGCAGAGAGGCACGGCCCGGGGGGGGGGGGGGGGCAGTTGTCATCATGACACACAAAATTGCTGGGAAAAAAATCTTGGTCATCAATTTGTTGGGTAAATAGAAGAGAAGGAGAGGTGGCAGTGGCTTAATTTGCTGCCCATCTCAAAGTGCTGCCTGGGTCCAATGGACCCACTGGGAGGCATGGTAGGGCCAGTAATTTAGGACTGAGTATTGCACGAAATAAACACCACAGTGCATGGCATTTCCACTTACCGACTGTACACCTTTGTGGCTGACAAGTGGCACAAGAGACTCCGGCTCGGTGCACATCCCGCACTCATCAATGACCACCTGCGTGATGGGCACCGCTGTCAGCATATTACTGGAAGATGCCACGCAGGTACACAAGATGATGTCATGATGTTTCAGCTCCACTTTGCGGGCATCAGCTATCAGACCCTTGTACCTGAAACAGAAAGAGGAAGATGAGAGACACCAGACCCAACAATGCAGACGAGCTGAAGGCTGCTATCATAACAAAATGGGCTTCCATAACACCTCAGCAGTGCCACAGACTGATCCCCTCCATGCCACGCCGCATTGATGCAGTAATTCATGCAATAGGGGCCCCAACCAATTGGGTTCATACTATACTATGCATGGAAATACTTTTCTGTAAGCCAAAATTCTTTTTTATTATTGGTCTTATGAAATATTAAAATTTTCGGAGATACTTACTGAATTTGGGGTTTTCACTAGCTGTAAGCCATAATCATCAATATTTAAAAAAAAAAATGGTTGAAATATTTCACTCTGGATTTTCTAATTCTCTGAATGGATGATTCGGCAATCACAGATGGAGGTGAATAAAACAAGATCTAAAAGTGTTTATCACTAATAAAGAAATTGTTTCACCTCAGTTGGGACCCCCTAATATTAATTGTATACTATATGTGAAGGGAGAGGTGGCAGCTTTGGTTTGCTTAGCAATGGCCACAACATCTTAACAGAGGTGGGTATAAAGGTGTCGAGACAAAGGGACAGCAAAACACAGAACACACAATGAAAGGAGACGTATGAGATACATTTAACCCTTCTTTCCTGACTGGCTCCATGGCAGCATACGTGTGGTAGGCTCCGCCTCCATGACTACCCATTAGGACCCCTCCCTATAAATTTCAGCTGTGGGCTCTCAGCCGTGTTCCTTTTTTGTCCTCCTCCGTAGGACCATGTGTTTGGTTCTCCTACCTGAAGACGATTGTTCCTACGATCAAGATCGGCCGATGATGATGATGATAATGATGGTGTCTCATCCCTCCGATAAGCCTTGACTGTTAAGCAGGGTATGGAGTGTATTGCAGAGTAGCGCTGAAGAGCTGGATTATGTCTTCCACTGGAGAGACGAGCGCGCACAGGCTTGAATACCTAGCAATGTACAGGTGGCCATTATCTGCTGAAAGCCCGGTGTGTATGGATGCGGTGTCCCTGGCCGAATCGATCGTAGGTGGTGGTAAGCAGTATCGCCTTCATGGCAGCAGTGTTTATGTTTGTTGTTTGTTTCTCTGTTTTTCCATATGCTGTGCTTTTCATGATTGCATGCCCAGTGAGCGTCTGGTTCCTGTGCGTTCCAGCCGCCGCTCCCTCTTACTTCCGGGACTCCCGTCTGCGTTCTACGATCAGACGGACCCGGGAATGACAGCGAGGCTTGGTTCGCGCATGCGCGCGAGTATCCCCGTCTTTAAAAAAAAAAAAAAAAAAAAAAAAGTCGGGAAATCTGTGAAGCTCGGGATCGATCGTTCAAAACGTCGGTTTCCTGGTACATTTACAGAGTCTACCTTAGGTATGTGCTCGTTCAGAACAGTCGGATGTAGCATGTGTTTTAGTCGTTTGTATCTGGTGTTTGATTTTCCCACCTGCAATGTGTTTCTACTATAATGGATGCTTTGCTGCCCCCTAGTGGTCAGCCCTCTCTCAGCAGATAAAAAAAATTGGAAAACTATGTTTTTCTTTTTCTGTTGGGGGGGAAGAGAGTGGAGTGTAGGGCATTGCCATGACTATGCTTGTCTCTCTCTCGCTCTATTCTTTTTTTTTCCAGCCCTTCTAGGTCTGACCAACATCACAGCGAGTCCCGCAGATGCAGCGGGTCCTCCAAATCGCACCACCGGCACTCATCTTCTAGACACCACAATTTGTTTAAAATCCGGACATCCCAGTAGGGATACTCCTCACACCTCCTCATCTCACAGCACGAGTTCAGAGAGATTTTGTTGGGGATGCAAGGCTCCGGTTCCTGCTAGCAAGCCCCTTTGCGACTGTTGTTTTTCAAAGGCAGCCAATGAAAGGGAAGGTGCAGACAAACACCTAGAAGCATTGGTTAAGCGGGTCGTGGACAAGTCGCTACAGGAGAGAGATGCCAGAGTGCAGCATGATTCTCCTCCAGACCCAATGATTCCCTTGTTGGATCAGGGACAAATGCATGAGACTTTTGAAGTCGCTCAAACCAACCATCCCTCAGAGAGTGGGTCAGAAGTGGATGATCCAGGAATAGGCTCTGATTATGCCCTAGTTCCTGCTTTAGTGAAAGCAGTCAAGGAAGTTTTAAAATTGAAAGATCCAATTATCTCTCCTCTCAGACAAAGAAAACTTTTAAACAGCTCAATAAGGAGCGACATTATTTTCCATTTGTCACAAAAATAGGTGCAATTATCTCAGAAGAATGGGGTAAACCTGATAAAAAAAGCTCTATGCATTCAAAAATTGCAAAATTATATCCTTTTAAGAGGAAGACGTGAAACATCTTGACTCTGCTCCATTAGTTGATGCAGCTTTGATGCGTTTGGTGCGATACGTAACCCTTCACCCTGGGTGATATCGTTTCTTTTAAAGATCCTCTAGAGAGACGGATTGATTCAGACCTGAAGAGAATCTACCTGACAGCAGGATCAGTCTGTAAACCATTTCTGGCTTTAGCAGCCATCTCAAAAGCCTGAGAGGCATGGTCAGACAATGTGAATGATTCCCTCAGAAGTATCTCTGAAGAAATGGCCAAGAGCTCTCCTATCTAGCAAATCAGTCTAGCATCGGCCTTTCTTGGGGAGGCCTCTATTAATGTTATTCACCTAGTGGCTCAAGTAATGTTGTCAGCAGTCACTGCCTGTTGTGCCGTATGGCTTCATCCCTGGTCGGCGGATCCAGCTTCAAAGCAAGCTTGGTGCCTCATTCCCTTTAAGGGCTCTTCTCTCTTTGGCAATAAACTCGATAGTGCCATTTCCTTAGCCACAGGTGGTAAGTCGGGGTTCCTCCTTCAGGATAGGTGTTTACAAAATCAAAAACGCACTTCTTTTTTTCAGAGCACAAAATACAGTCCGTGCAAGGGAAGCACGCAGGTACAGGCCTGGTCATGAATCTTCAAGGCCCTGGAAATCCAGACAGTCTTCTTTCTAGAAGCAAACTAAGAGTACTCCTTCTAGTAATCAGGAGTCTACTGAAAAGTCTCTCTGAAATTGGGTGGCCTCAATTTGAGATTTTTGGACCGTCAAGACGGTCTCTTCAGGCCACACCTGGGTCTTCAACAGCAACCCCAGGTTCAGATTGAAGCCTACAAATCTCGTATGAACAGAAGAGAAGAAACAAGTCCTATTGGCTTATGCAAGCCCTTTAGTAACTCAAGGCGCAGCCATTACTGTTCCAGAAGGCGAACGAGGCGAAAGACATGTACTCCTCTTTGTTTATGGTACAGAAAAAGAACAGTACCTGGAGACCAGTAATAGACTCTTCTCATCTCAACCGATTATTCGGAAAGAAATTCGAAATGGAGTCACTATTGACAATCCAGCAGTCAGTCCATCCAGGAGATTGGTTAGTGTCAATGGACCTGTAAGTCTCATACTTCCACGTTCCAGTGGCAGGCAGACTATCAAATGTATCTGCGCTTTGCGGTAGGCAATCAACACTTACAGTTCACCTGCCTACCATTTGGTCTCACGACGTCACCTCAGGTGTTCTCCCAAGTTCTGTTAGCCGTGGTGGCTCTCCTCCAAGTGAAGGGAGTTTGTCTTCTTTACTGGACGATCTCTTACTTCTACCTCAAGACAGATGTTAACTCCTGGAACACAGGGACATAGTAGTTGCCACTCCCCAAGAATTCGAATGGCTATTGAATTTGGTAAAGTCATCTTGTTCCAACACAATCTCTGGTGTTTCTAGGTACCCTCTTCAACACAGTAGAAGGCACCATTTCATTGCCCAAAGAAAAGGTTACTATAGTTGGGGACAGGATCCGCAAAACACTCGCTGCTCCTCACCTATCTGCTCTTCAATGTTTGAAGGTAATTGACACCAAGGCAGCCACCATTCCTATGGTGAAGTGGGCTCAGTGGCGCACTCGCCCATTCCAAAAAGGGTTTCTCCAGCAATGGGACTCTCCCTGAAAGAGTCAATGCATCATGCTCACTCAACTCATGATAGAATCTCTTCTGTGGTGGCTTCAGGGGAAGAATCTCCGCAACTGTCATTCGATCCGTCCTATCATTTGGATTACAATAACCTCAGATGCCAGCAATCAGGGCTGGGGCGCTCATTGCTTGACAGAAATAGCCCAAGGCAGGTGGAACATACCTTCACAAGGAACTGTTTCCAATATTCTGGAGCTGCGAGCTGCCTTCCAGGCACTCAAGTCCTTTCGTCATCTATTGTCAGACTCCTCTGTGATGCCCAGACTGGACAACACAACTGCTGTTGCTTACATAAGGTAGCAGGGTGCAACCCACACCTGGTCCTCACTCCAATCATGAATTGGGTTTAGAAGAACCTAGCCAACATCTCGGCAGTGTACATTCCGGGGGTCCAGAAGGTTCAAGCAGACTTTCTATCACGTGTCCAATTAAACAACACCGAATGGTCTCTACACATAGAAGTGTTCAATTGGCTTCTGACTCTGGGAGTGTCCCCAGAGGTGGATCTGTTTGCATCCCCATGCAACCACAAGTTGACAAAGTACTATGCTAGGTTCCGAGATCCCCAAGCCTATGGGATAGATGCTCTCACAGATCGATGGAAATTCAGCAAAGCATATGCCTTTCCACCAGTGCCTGTGATCCTTCAATTTCTTTGCCGTCTCAGATCAGAGGATGCAGAAATCCTGGCAGTGATCCCATTTTGGCCCAACAGGCCATGGTTTTCACTACTAACGCTTCTCAGTTACCGGGACTCGATCCCTCTTCCCCCTCAGACCGGATCTCCTCTTTCAGGGCTCAATGTTGCACCCATGTCCAGCTCATCTGCATCTCAGGGTGTGGTGCTTGAGAGGGGAAGGCTTAAAGCGTTAGAATGTCCAGAAGAAGCCATTTCAACTCTTCTTAACACTAGAAGAAATAGTACCAACAAAGTCTGAGTGTATCTGGTAAAAATTTACAGATCACATGTCTTCCTGAGGAAAAACCTTGCAGTTCCCCAGAGGTCCAAGACTTACTCAGTTTTTTTTTACAAACGGGTTTGGACTTACTATTAGCAGTCAGTTCTCTCTGAGTACAAATCTCAGCCATCTCTGCATTTTTCTGGAATCTCTTGGGCCAATCATCCTTTGGTCTGCCAGTTCTTCAAGGGCGCCATCCGGCTTAGACCCCGGAGAATGCCGAGGTTCCCTAAATGGGATCTACCTCTTGTCCTGGACTATCTTACCACGATCAGCTCTGATCCGGATAAACCACCATCAGCTAAAGATCTTACTCTCAAAACTGCCTTTTTAGTAGCGGTCACTTCAGCTAAAAGAGTCTCTGACATCAGAAATCTGGGTTCAAAGGAACCATTCTTGACCTTCTTTCCAGATAGAGCAGTATTAATTCCTATGCTGGGCTCAAATCCTAAAGTTACATCCATTTTCCATGAAAATCATGAAATTGTGCTGCCCACTTTTTGGATTGTCTGAAGATCAAACTGTTCATCCCCTTGATGTAGGTCACACATTATGTCAATATCTGGAAACGACAGAATCTTTTAGGAAAACAGACTTTCTTTTCATTCTTCATGTAAAGAACAAAGGGAAACGGGCTTCAATCAGATCCATTGCAGCATGGATAGTTCAGACCATCCAGAGGGCATACAAAGCCAAGGGCATGGCTCCTCCAGAGGCAGTGTCTGCACACTCAACTCGAAGCATTTCAACTTCCTGGGCAGCCTCACATCATGTCGCACCTGATGTTATATGTAGAACGGCTTTGTGGTCGTCAATCAATACTTTGTTTCTCACTATTGTGTTAAGCCGGCTGCTTTATCTTCTCTAAATTGTGGTTTACAAGTGCTGTCAGTCGACAGTGTTAAATACAATTTTCTTGCCTCAGCATTTTGCCCACCCGGGTGTTTTTTGGCTAGTTATTTCCCACACGTATGCTGCCATGGAGCCAGTCAGGAAAAAGGAAAATTTATTATCAAATACTTACCGTAATTTTCCTTTCCTGATAGGCTCCATGGCAGCAGGAGTCCCTCCCAATGCTTGGAGTCGGCTAGTTACGGAACACGGCTGAGAGCCCACAGCTGAAATTTATAGGGAGGGGTCCTAATGGGTAGTCATGGAGGCGGAGCCTACCACACGTATGCTGCCATGGAGCCTATCAGGAAAGGAAAATTACGGTAAGTATTTGATAATAAATTTTCCTTTATTTTTTCCTTACATATCTATATCCTCTTGGCTCATCTCTTCTCCGTTGCGGATTCTTTGGTCCATTTCTCGAATTTGTTTGCTGTAGGGTTTTGAGGGCTCCCGGATCAAGTGGTGCAGGGCGATAGGTCTGTAGGAGACAAACAACCATCACTCGATTACCTAGTAGAACATTTCAACCTGAGCACTAATCCCTAAGGACTACAGCACTGCAGACTATTGCATTCTCTAGGTCTTGCAGAGCATTACACTCATTTATATCCAACATCATGCAAAATAGCCTTGCAGACTCTTTTTAGTAATGCAGCCTAAAAATGTTCTAAGGTACTACACGTTTAAGCTGTATTAACCCCAAAAACAAAATTTTCTTATATTGCAGCTTACCAATTCTTATCACATGTTAAAAGTACATATCTCACATGATAAATCCAAATTTCCACAGTCATAGTGTGCCCGTCCCCCAGGACCCGCTGATTATTGAAAACCATGGCCACTTGCAAGACTCACATGGCTGGGGGAGATGTAGGAAGTTTTCAGGACCCCTGTAAACCAGCTTGGAGCACACACGTAGGTATAGGGTGGAAGTGATGTCAGCTTGGGGGGAAGACTGCCTATACATCTCCTTCTGCCCTGTGAGCACCGCAAGCGGCTGTGGCTTTCCAGCGTTCGGCGGGACGGGGACACTATGACCATACAAATTTAGATTTGACATCGAGATATGCTCCCTGGTAGTATAATTACCAAAATCTCTCGTGTAACACACACGCTGTGACATCAGCAAATCCCTCCCCTATGCGTTGCACCACAGGGTCACATGGCTTCCTCAGGGGGATGTAACATTTATGGAGTGGTGGATATCGAAGAAGTCATCCATCTTTGTGGGGAATTCTGAGGAATGTACCGTATATTACATCTGCTAGATGTGGTTATTTATGATACACATTAAAGCGGGGTTTCGGGCATAATTTTTTTTTTGCAAGCTAAAATTAATCACATTAAATAGTCCCTAAAACAGGGACCAATTGTTCCAGAAATCATTTCAGACACTTGCCTTATATCCTCCAGCTCATATTGTGGCTGTATCCATCATATGTGGGGCATGTGAAGCCCAGTTCCTTTTTCTTCCTGGTTTTCAGGGAGAGGTGCATGCTGGGCGATTTCTAGGCACAGTAATACCCAGATGACACTCATTTCCCAGGAGGCAATGGAGGTCTTAGGACAGGAAGTTGAACCACCTAGGACTAGGGACTAAGCAGATTATGAAATGTGCCTAGTAACAGCCAGATAGAAGTGAGTAAAAAAAAAAAATGTTTTTTTTACATTAAAGGCAAGTTGTTAATAGGAAGTTCATTTTTAGGGTGGAACTCCGCTTTAAGGGACATTAAGAAATTTTATTTTATGGTTCACTTTTTATGGACACTTTAGGAATACATTTTGGATGCACATTTTTACATTGTGTTGATAATATTATCTGTTTCAAGGGATAGTAACAACATTGGTTAATGTTCACATTTATTTTCATGACAATATAGATTTAAAGGGACAAAAACAATTTTGGTTACTTCACAAAGGGCACCCTACACATAGGAGCCACCTGATTTATATATATTTTTTAATAAACTGTTTGCCCATTGTTGCTCTTAGATTGTGCTTCCCTGTCTTTCTATACTGGGGTCATACAGAGCAGTGAGAAAAACTGCATGTTATTCGGATAAGAATCGCACCGCATTTCTGTTCAAATTGCATGTGATTCTTTGCAGTGCAATTTGAACCCATTCATTTTGTATGGGTACACATCGCACAAAGATATCAGTACTTGGTTTTGGCTAGTACTTGACCGAAAGTATCGGTACTCATACTCGCCAGTAAAAAAGTGGTATTGGCGCAACCCTGGTTTTTGGTTTTGGCATTGATACTGCTTTCAAATCTTTCAGAGTGTTAAATTCTCCAACATTCAATTATCTGAAAAGCTGGAAGTCCTGTCCTGCACAATTCTATTCCATTTTCAAGTTCCCTCCCAGTAATGGTTTCAAACTCTGGTGGGAAATTTTATATAAATGTGTGTAAATGGTATAGCTCTTTTACATACTGACAAATTGTCTTGTAATGGTAGCAATATTGGACCATTACAAAGTATTGTGACAGGTTGAGTTAGCAAATTTAAAATGTGAATTTATCACAATGTGAATAGAATATCCAAAATGAAAAAAAAAAAAAGACGTACCGTATATATTCGAGTATAAGCCGGCCTGAATATAAGCCGAGGCACCTAATTTTACCACAATAAACTGGGAAAACATATTGACTCGAGTCTAAGCCTCTCTAGAGTGTCCATCTGCATGCCTCACTGTGTCCATGTGCATGCCTCACTGTGCCCATGCCTCACTGTGTCCATGACAAGACTTACGTTTAACATGGGAGTAAATAGAAGGGGTGCCCGGCTTTGAAAAATCGGTGCTCCCCGGCCTTAGGTCCCCCAGACAGCAAACTTTGCATACTTGTAGAGGAGAACTGGGGCTACATGTGTGCAAAGTTTCGGACTGGCCGAATCTGGGTCCCCAAATTTACTGGAGAAATTGCCGTTTAACATGGGAGTCTATGGAAGGGGTGCCCAAATTTGAAAAATCGGTACTCCCCGGGCGAAGGTTCCCCAGACAACAAACTTTGCACACTTATAGAGGAAGAGTGTGGCTATATGTGTGCCAAGGGGTACAGGGTTGACACTGGGCTGCGGGAGTGAAGCCGTGCGAGTTCAGCTGAACTCGCACGATTTCACTCGTGCTGGCAGTCCCGATTTCGGCCGTGATTATAGAGACATCTGTGCAGGTTTCCGATTAGGACGGTGGCATTGCCGAAAAATATGCGGCAAATACCGCCGTTTTGACATGTCAAAACGCACCAGTGTGAATCAGGCCTTACAGAGTAATCCCTCTCAACCTCCTATTTCTCTCCTTATGACTGTGTTGGCATGCACCTTTTATGGTGGTATCGCTAAAATCCTTACTACCACTGGTACCATGACTATTCCCCCAGACCTCTTACCTCAATGTTTCATTAGGCTTCCCTTCTCGGAGATATCCGGAAAGTTTGAGATTGCTTCCAGGATAAGGAAACTCACTTAGCTCCATCTGTTCGCTATACACGCGCACTGGGTGGAGCTTGTCACGTAGTGGGAGTAGCATTTCTGAAATAAAAGGAATAACAGAGTGATTAATGTAAACATGTGATAATTAGTAAAATAGTTACACAAATTCCTGTACAGATACACACAAAGGCTGGAGCATCTCTGACACAATGGGATTGACTTACTAAAAATGGAAAAGGGCAAAATCTGGTGCGGCTCTGAATAGGAACCAATCAGCTTCCAGTTTTTTTTTTTTTTTGTCAAAACTTTATTGAACAAGCTGAAGTTAGAAGCTGATTGGCTACCATGTACAGCTGTACCAGATTTTGCACTCCCCAATTTTAGTAAATCAACCCCCATTGTGTCTGGCAATCTAAAGACCCAAACCTCAAGTTCTATTGTAGAGAAAATACAGCTTCCCTTATAAATTCCTCTAGGGGAAAACACACAAAACCTTTCTAAAGGTAAAAAAGAAGAGTCTCTATGTAAGTTCGATCATAGGTCTGTTCCAGGTAAGGAAACTTATTATGGTACACTGGAAGGATGAGTCTCCCCCGACCTTGACAGAATGGATTGCTAATATTAGGACAATGCTGAGAATGGAGAAACTGATATATCAGCATAGGGGTAGTGCTCATAACTTCGAGAAGTTGTGGGCAAGATGGTTGGATGTGCCGGGATTGGCCCCGGTGGACTTGGTGTCTGATAGACTACTGGGCATCAATGTTGGGTGAGATATGTTATATGTGTTCTAATAAAAGGGAGAGTATTGAGTCTTATGGAGGGATGGTTGGCTCCGACTCCGGATTCGATTTGAAATGTATGTATGTAACGCTTTCTTACCCCGCACTGTAAAAGGGGAATATGTATGCCCTGTACCTCTGCAAGCTAAAAAAAACTTTGTTGAATAAAAAAAAAAAAAAAAAAAGTTTGATAATAGGAACTCTCCAAAGCCATGTCTTACCGCTTACAACATCCACTGACTTGTTTGATGGACCGCAGTACATGAGGACTCGTCGGCCATTCACTTCTTCTTCCTCTTCTGCTTCATTGTCCGCGGCTAATTCTGTAAACTGGTTTATGTGATGGAACCAGTAAGCAAGGTGAACACCGACCACGGTTTTACCAGTGCCTGATGAGAGAAAATGGCTGTCAGCTGAGTAATGTTCCTGTTCCCCACAGGGTCAAACTGGGGCACACACACACGACAATATATATGCACACACACGTGACAATCTAGGATAACATTTACCAGGGGGTCCTTGAATAAGAGTGAAGGGCTGAGTCAAGGCTTTGCGCACGGCTTCTGTCTGACTTTGATTGAGTGGACGGGGTTTCTCTGGGATGGTAAATGACTTCTGAGTTTTAAACTTTTTGTTCAAGTCTGTAAGAAAAAACTGAGCAATTGTAAAGAGAAACAGACACAGATCTATATTCTGATACTGAGAATCCAACAAAGGAAGTGGAAAGTCATCGGATCAACAAATAATAATACTATGTTATGGTGGAACCCAGAATAACAAAAACTCACCTTCTCGGGGGATCGGAAGGAATTTTTCCCCTGCTGTAGCAAATTGGAGCATGCTTTGATGTTTTTTTTGTGCCTTCCTCTGGATCAACTGTGGATGTAGGTTTGTGTATATGGGATTGTATTTATTTATTTATTTTGGTTGAACTCGATGGACTTTTTTCAACCTGACTAAGTATGTAAGTATGTATGGAAATATATATGCATAGGATGCATTAAAGGGTTAGTAAAGGAATTTTTTTTTTCCTTTAAAATAACAAACATGTTATACTTACATCCACTGTGCAGTTAGTTTTGCACAGAGTGGCCCCCGATCCACGTCTTCTGGGGTCCCTCGGCAGCGGTCTCTAGTCCTCCCCGCAAGTACTGACCACAGTCATGCGACAGAGCTCGCATGGTGGTGAGTAATAGCCGCTTACTGTATCACTCGGCCCCGCCCCTCGGCACGCCACTGGATGTGATTGACAGCAGCGCCAGCCAATGGCTGCGCTGCTCTCAATCCATCCGCTCTAGCCAATCAGCGGCCAGGCTGAGCGGCGAAGAGAATCTCGGGGACCGCGCGCGGGACTTTCGAGGGGTCAGGTAAGTATAACGGGGGCTCGGGAGGGGGGGGGGGGTGCAGCATCAGATGTTTTTTCACCTTAATGCATAGATTGCATTTAGGTGAATTTTTTTTTTTACTTTACAACTCCTTTAAGGTGAAAAAACATGTAGGTTTACAACCCCATTTAAGCTTTGGCTACAAAACCTAGAAGGTGATTGGTTTCTATGCAGAATTGTGACTAATTTTGCACTCTCTGGGCCAGATTCTCCTATCTGGAGGCGTAGCGTAGCGTATATGCTATTTACACTACACCACTGCAACTTACAGGAGCAAGTGCCGTATTCTCCAAGCACTTGCTCCGTAATTTGCGGCTTAAGCTTAAGCCAGGCGGATCTACGCCAAATCTATGCGTAACCGAGGGCTAGAAACAGAGATACGACGGTGTATCTGGAGATACACCGTCGTATCTCTTCTGAGAATCTGGCCCTCTAGCTTTAGTAAATAAACCCCCATGAGTCCACAATATTGAACTTTTTCACAATATTATAATGCCGCGTACACACGATCACTTTATGTGATGAAAAAAAACAACGTTTTTAAAAACGTCAATTTAAATGACCGTGTGTGGGGGAAAACGTCGTTTTATGTCTTGTGAAAAACGACAAAAAAAAATTGAAGCATGCTTCAATTTTTTGTGTCGTTTTTCAAAACGTTGTTTTTTGTTTCACAAAAAATCACTGTGTGTAGCAAAAAACGTTGTTTAAAACGATGTTTTTCAACCCGCGCATGCCCAGAAGCTAGTTATGAAGCGAGCTTCAATGGAAAAGAGTGGTGAACGTAACCTCACTTTGCTAGAGCATTGTGAAAAAACGATGGTGTGTAGGCAACATCCTCTTTGAAAATTGAAGTTTCAAAAACGTCGTTTTTTTACTTCACAGAAAACGTCGTTTTTTTCATCACATAAAGAGATCGTGTGTAGGCGGCATAAGAGAGATACTAAATTTGTGTTTTTACGAGCTGTAAGCCATAATCATCAAAATTAAAAGAAAGACATGCTTGAAATATATCACTCTGTGTGTATTGAATCTATATAATATACGAGTTTCACTTTTTAAATTGAATTACTAAAATAAATTAACTTTTTGATGATATTCTAATGTTTTTAGATGCACCTGTGAGTTCCTAGGCTCTGTTCA
The DNA here is from genome assembly GCA_029574335.1 of Rana kukunoris. Lineage (NCBI taxonomy): Eukaryota > Metazoa > Chordata > Amphibia > Anura > Ranidae > Rana > Rana kukunoris. The sequence continues at coordinate 10,605,040 of CM056060.1, forward strand.
TTTGTGAATGATTTTATAAACTGAGTTTTATGTACTTCACTTGTGCTGTTTTTATATCTGCATGTATTCCAGGTGGATTGCATGAGAGTACTCATAGTTACGCACCTACATCAGGAACCTGCTTTCCCAGCGCAATACTTTTTGTGAGTTCTGATGCTTTATTCAGGTCGTTAATAGCCCTTTCCTTCCGTCTGAGAAGAAAAATCAAGACAAATAAATAAAAGATGGATGGATGAATGGACACGGACAGGTAGATAATCAGGAAATGAAAAATAGTGACAAAGAAAATCCAATTTATGCAGGTCATAGAACAAGAAGATGTTTTATCGAGTAATAGGCGTAATAGGAAATTAAACATCTACCAATCCTCATTTGTGGGTGTGCTATGGCGTAGCACTGCCAATCCAATGTGCTGATACATGTGGACAGCTGCAGATCCTTTCAGCCTGTCATTGCTTAGTGCAGGTTGAGGGTAATGTGACAAAACTAAGGACTCATTGTTGGGGTTGTTACGTCCTCGATACCGATATGAGACATACTGTATATACATACAGATAGAGAGTAAGGGAAGACAAAAAAGACATAAAATATACAGTAAAACCTTGGTTTCAGAGTAACTTGTTTTGAGAGCGCTTTGAAAGACAAGCAACATTTTGAAATACATTTTGACTTGATATACAAGCAATGTCTTGATATAAGAGAAGTGTCATGTCACAACTGAGTATAAAATAGAAGAGAGGCGACTCTTGGGCCTCGTACACACGATGGAATTTTTCCGCTGGAAATGGTCCGACGGACTATTTCAGCCGAAAAATCCGCTCGTCTGTAGAGGCAAATGGACGGATTTGGACGGATTTGGACGGATTTCTCCGGCGGAAAAGTTTCAAAGCTTGCTTTGAAACTTTTCCGCCGGAGAGCTAGCCGTTGGATATGTCCGCTGGTCAGTACACTCACCAGCGGACATATCCTCCCGCGCAAGCGACGCATGCGTGGAAGTTGTTTTCTTCCTGGTGCGGTGACGTGGCGGCGTCAACGTCACCGCCACGTCACCGCGCTGTCTGCCGGCCGGCGATGGGTGTGTACAGCCATCGGACCAAAATAGCCCGGCGTACATATGCGCTGTAAACGCTTCGGGGACCGTTTGCATCGGATATGTCCGTCCGTGTGTACGAGGCCTAAGTGTAGCAATATGGTTACATTGAATGAAGGTACAACATTTAGAAACTCACATGGTTGATGATTAAAACAGGCACATCTAAGTATGCAGGGATCCAGGGTTAAGCTGTCCACATAGACTACATTTTCTTCACCACCATTAATGTCGTCCCTTCCACAAGCGGTTCAAACCTCGCTTTCAGATTACTCTACTGCAGGGTAGTCTTTTAATCATCAACCATGTGAGTTGCTAAATGTTGTACCTTCATTAAATGTAACCATATTGCTACACTTAGAGGCGCCTCTCTTCTCTTTTATACTCTGGAGCTCCTGCTGGATTTTGCTTCTAATCCCCTTGTGGAGGCTTCCATTTGTGGATGGACATTTTATGTTTACACAACTTATCACATTGCTATAATCTTTTTATATGGACTATAAGCGGAAGGACTTATAAATAAATGGTTGTGGAATGAATCATTTGCGTTTCCTTTATTTCATATGGGGAAATTACAAGCATGGTTTTGGAAACAAATTATGCTTGCAATCCAAGGTTTTACTGTAGTTGATATAATAAAAATTCTAAAGAAATAAATACATAAGAGGCAGATATACAGAAAGGTAGATAATCGTAATGCTTACATGTCCGGCAATAGCTTGGGTATGATCTCCATGGTAAAGGGGTCTGTGGATCTCAAAGCTTTCTCAGGAACTTCATGCATATTACACTGGTGTAACTTAAAGTCCACATCACCACCTTTATCTTTAACGACAGAACTTGTAATTTCTGTTAGACCATGGGCCACCCATGTGTAGCTCTGCACATCAAAAAGGTTTTGTGTCTTTTCTGCTGGTAGCCCTTCGAACCGCACGCACAGGTAGCAATTTTGGAAGTCCATCTCCAGATCACACTCTTTGATAAGTATAGGGGTCAAGGTAAAGCTGCCTTTTAGTCCCACAGATTGCTTGGAACCTCCTTCTCGCCTCCAATTGACGGGCACATCTCTCAGTAGTATAGATGCCCCCTCCTTCACAGCACACTCTGCTGCTTCCATGGCGCACAGTGGCACCCACACATTTTGATACTCTTTTACATTGCGGTAGGTTTTAAGAGGCGGACGGTTTGCCAATTTGGAGAAGCACTCAATGGGCCGAGATGTATGCTCCAAACAGAGATGGATTCCTGGGGCCAGAGTGCAAAGCTGGGGACTTGGGCTTGGCAAACCCCGTTCAGTAACAGTGCAGAATTGGATAGGAAGAGATTCCCCAGCCCGTAGTTCAAGAGATATTTCCATATAATGGCCACATTTGCTGCGAGTCACAAAGCTCATCTGTTCAGATTTCTCTCTACCATATTTTAAGGATGCTAAAGCTTCTTCTGGTTCTCCTTGACCAATGGATTTTATTGCTTCATGCCAGGCATAGGGATTAAACGAGACTATGTCTTTCCTAGCTAGATTGCTCAAAGGTTCATCCTTGTAATTAATGTAGGAGTACACACGACGTCTCCATGTCAAAAGCAAACCATTTTCAGTAGGCTCTGGCTGCTTATCTGGCTGAAGATGGCTGTAATCCAGATTCATTGGGCTGGAAAGAGAATCTCCATCTAATGGAAAAATTGCCCTAAAACTTCGATTCCTAACATCGATTGTCATGACCACTGCAAGCTTTTGCTGTACTACTTTGCGTAACGACAAAGCGAACTTCAGCGTATGCGCTTTCTTCTCATAGGATGATTCACGTTTAACTTTCCTATTAAAGTCAAGGCACAGCAAGTCCATGTCCTTGGGAGCAATCCTGAAGGCTATATCTGGGCTACGGGTGAGGATCCCTTGGAGCAATCTTTGCACCACAATGTCTATGTACCGCCGGAGAGGTGATGAGGCCCACGTGTAGTCATCAACTTGAAGGGAGTAATGGCCATTGGCATTTGGAGTGCCAGAACGAGTGAAATAAGAGCGACCAAGCTGACATCTAAATTCCCGAACTGCATAGCTCAGTCCTGGATGCAGGTCATCTGTGGAGAGAAGGTCTGTAATTTTGGAATGGCTGGTTGCCACGTCCTGCAGGTGATTCCATACTGAGGTTAACATGTTAAATTTTTTCTCAGATGATGGCTTTGGTAATTCAGTTTCCGCTAACAGATGATGTGACAAATAAGTGGATAAAGGTAAAAGGTCTTCGAATTTTTTCCTCATCTCTTGAATTTTCTGAAGGTTTATACCATTTTGGCATCGTAGTGGTGTTAGATTCATAAATTCATCTGTGTTTGTCAAATAATCTGCCGCCCAACTGTTGTACATGATCATGAGCTCCTCAATCATCATCTGGGCATCTCGGGATCCTGGCATAGAGCCTTCGTCAGGCTGCTTGTAATTGGCCGTTTTCTCTAAGCGGAAAGCTCTGTGAATTTTTGCAAAGTGTTCTGCAATACAAAGACAACCCTCCACGCTAACAAATGTCCGTGGCCTATCACGTTCATCTTCCAGAATGGAATTGGCTTCCTCGTATGACAGCTGACGGTCAGAGCAGATTACAGAGCGGCAAAAGCGACCGCTCACAATTCGATCTGTTTTTTTCTCCACTAGTACAAAAAAGGAGATTGCCATCCGGTCAAAATGTGGTTTCAAACTGCAAAGGTCAGAGCACAGCTTGTGCGGCAACATGTGCACTGGGCTGTTCCCAGGGGAATAGAAGGTGACGCCTCTCCTTTGTGCTTCACTGTCTAGGTCACCACCTTGGGGAATTACAGCAGCAAGGTCTGTGATGTGAATGCCAATCTCATAGTGTTCACCTTCCTCCCGCACAGAGATGGCATCATCTAAATCTTTGGCATTGGAAGGATCTACTGTGAAGGTTACAATTTTTCTGCAGTCCTTCCTGTCTTTTGTCTGTACAGTTGCTGGTAGATTATTGGCTTCTTCTAAAGCCTTCTTGGGATACTCATCACTATTTTCAAACCCATATTCCAAGTCTAATATCTCTAGTCCAGTTTCCAAGGTCAAATTCTGTGGGAAAACTTGAGTTACAATCCCCAAAGGGTAGTAGAAACCTTCCCGCCATCGGACCACCTGTACCAGAAAAATTGTATTTCGTCTCATTTGCTGTGTTACCTTCTCAAACCCTAGAGTAGCTATATAACCATTTCGATATTCACGGATTGGAATAAAGTTTGGCTTTTCTTTAAATTTTGGACAGTAAATCTTAGTGATGGTTCGGTCAACAGGGACCATGATGTTAGAGTCATAGGTATCCATGTAGCAAACAAACCTCCGAATTTCTTCACCGGCATTAAGTACTCCAACAACTTTTCCTTTGTCTGGTTGGACATTTGGGAACAACTCAACAACAACCTGATCGCCGCTAAATCCTATACCACAGCTCTCCCGTCCATGAATAGCAATATGACGGGGTACAGGATCATCAAGGGTTACTGCATAGCCACGGTCAAAATCTTCCTTGACCAATTGACATTTTTTGTATATGTTGGGTTGCATTATCAAGTATTGTTCTAGCGTGTGTGTGGGAAAGTTTGTATATTTTTCTACATCCTTTTTGGAACTAACTGTTGGTCTCATTTCCAACATTCCTTCCGCAGACACAGTCACACATGCCTCATTTTTACTGTCTAACAGTTCTTGGAGGATGGCATCTTCTGCATTGATATCCACATCGGTTGTCCAAGAATCGCTGTCTTCTTCAGTATCTTCTTCTTCCTCCTGTTGCTTCCAAGCTTGCAGGTCAGAAGCCATCTGCTTTATTCCCTCCACGCTAAGATCTGGAGGATTGGCACTGCCGAACTCCATACACTCCCGCAAATAGCTTCTCCAGATACGACTACAGGCTCCAAAAGAACATAAGGCCACTACATCTCCAACTACAATGACCTGGGCACGGGCACGTGTTAGGATGGTGTTTAGGATTCGTGGATCACAGAAAAAGTCCAGACTGAAAGTGGAAGAAGTGGGAGGTTGAGCTGGGAGGCTGTCAACTGATCGCACGGTACTTAGAATGATGACAAAGAACTCTTGACCTGCAAAGTAAATGATAAGAGTTAGACTTGTGTAGAAGAAACATCAAGACAATAATTACATGCGATGAACTTGGCTGAAAATTATGAATGTGGTCTATTAGGCTGTAAGACTTTAAAGCGGTATTAAACCCAAAACCAAAAATGTAATACAATATATTGCAGGATGGAGAAGCAACAGAGGCACCTTTGCACAGCAGCATTGTTAGTCTGGGGGTAGGGGTGTGTTAGATGTACTAGCAGCATAGGCGTGCGCAAGGGGTGTGCCACACCCTAATACTGGGGTTGGCAATCTGTCAATGGTGGGCAGGTGACAGGTAAACCACAATCCTTCCTTGCCAGTCCTCAGAACCTGGACAGGAGGCGGGGGTGGAATTTAGTGGAACCGATCTGTATTTTCCTCCTGCAGCTGCTGAAAGTAGGCTTCTCCTCCTCTCCCTTTTGTCAACATTCAGCTGCCACAGGTGGAATATATAGGGGATCGTTAGTAATATACCGTATTTATCAGCGTATACCGCGCACTTTTTTCCCCTTAAAATAAGGGGGAAATCGTGGGTGCGCGATATATGCCGATACCCGCTTCCCGTGCTCAGTTTGAACTGAGCCGCCGACATATACCGAGTGCAGTACACTCGTGTACATTCGGCCAGGCTCGGCTTTGCTCGTAGTCACGCTCTGTGACGTTTATGCGTGAGAAGCCGAGCGTGGCCGAGCGTGCCCGAGTGTACTTCGCTCGGTATATGTCGGCGGAGGCTTCAAACTGAGCACGGGACGCGGAGATTCGACTCGGAACAGCGGTGGAGAAGCTGGGAGGACACCACCAAGGCCGCAGACGGACGCCGGACCGGACGCCGGACCGGACGATGAACGCCGGGCAAAACACCAAAACTGTAAGTAATAAAATGTTATAACATTTTTTTTTTACAGGAATTTCGGGGCTACTTTAGAGGTGCGCGCTATATGCGGGAGAGCGCAATACCCCGATAAATACAGTATGCCACTCCTTTCTCTGTTCCTCTTCCTTCTGTTGCCCGGGTCCCCCATGTGCTCCCTTGCTCCCCCTTTCTCCCATTGTTTCGGGATGGAGAGCGGTGAAGAGGCCGGTAAATATGTCAAACGCATATGTGTTGGAGCTTTAGGGTGCACACCCCAATGCAATAGGCTGCGCACACCTATGACTAGCAGATTTAGATACCCTAACAAACTAAAGCTAAACAATACCACTTTTTAAACCAGGGGTCTGGTAGTCCTTCCAGCTGTTGCAAAACTAAGTCCCATCATGCCTATAAAAAATAATAAATTGTGAAAAACTGCGCTAGATACAGATGAGACAACAATTGTAAGTAAATAAAAATTTATGAAACAGAAGTTTAACAGTAGCTTTGTCTTTCACCATCTTTCGGTGGACAAAGTTACAGACAGTCTCCGCTGCCATTTTGTTGGAGACTCTGTGCAGAGCGGCCTGGAAAGATATGAAGGGGCACCCTGGAGGTAGACGTATGCACATTCTTGGAAAAAGACCCAGGCTGCGACTTAACCATTTGGCATCTTTTGATCCTCTGTAAGGGGGGATCATGTGGATCTGGTAAGGAGAAAATCTCATCATCTGGTGGAGGAACTTTCACGTTAAAGATGGTGGATGGATTTTACTAATGCTTATTTGTAAATCAGCCCATAGTTTCAAACACTGGTGGACTTTTAACTTTTGATCTAGCGTGATTTTTTTAATTTTCTACCATCATGCCTATGCCGGTGGGAGTCATGCTTGTAATGGTCAGCCTTGCAATGCCCCCTGTAGTTTGGCAACAGCTTGGAATAAAGGTTATACATAAATATATAAAAGCTGACCGTTGTAAGCACCCCTGTGACTATTATTTTGTTTGCTTCAACTCTCATCTGCAGGACAACTTGGTCTGTTTAAAAATTAAAGAAAGAAAAACTAAAAAAGGAACGAATGCAGCCATTATCTCTAAGGCGGCGTACACACGACCGAGGTTCTCGCTAGAAACCAGTGAGAACCTCGCTGGAAGCTGCATTCCAGCGAGAACCTCGGCCGTGTGTACGCTCTCGGCGAGCATCCCGTCGGGAATGCCGTCGAGCAGAAATAGAGAGCAGGTTCTCTATTTGCTCGACGGCCCGCCTGGATGAATGGCTGGTTGCCATTCCCGACAGGCGGGTTGCCGAATCTGACGGCCGGCAGAGAACCTCGACGGGCGGAACGATGTGTTCTGCCCGTCGAGGTTCTCTGCCGTGTGTACGCGGCTTAAGAATTGATGAACTGCAATCAAATAAATGTTTGTTATTGCATTTAATGACTCTTTATTTTTAGCCTTGGGCCTGTGCAGTAGGAAACAATTATAGGAATGCCATATTTTATAATGCAGATGTCTCCTATAAAAATATACATACAGAGTACCGTATATACTCGAGTATAAGCTGAGTTTTTCAGCAAATTTTTGTGCTGAAAATGCCCCCCTCGGCTTATACACGAGTCACCTTTTTGCGCCTGATCTCCCAGACTTTGGGGACCTGGTACTGGCCCGGGGACCTACGGCCGGGAGCACCGATTTTTTTAAAGCCGGGCAGCCCTTCCATAGACTCCCATGTTAAACGGTCATTTCTCCGGTGACTTTGGGGACCCGGTACAGGCCGGTTGTAGGTCCCCTGGACTTGGCACACATGTAGCCCAATTTCTCTTCTATAAGTGTGCAAAGTTTGTTGTCTGGGGACCTATGGCTGGGGAGCACCGATTTTTCAAAGCCAGCACCCCTTCCATAGACTCCCATGTTAAACGTCAGTCTATTCATGGACACAGTGAGGCATGGATACAGTGAGGCATGCACATGGACACAGTGAGGCAAAGTGAGGCACAGTGAGGCATGCACATGGACACAGTGAGGCAAAGTGAGGCACAGTGAGGCATGCACATGGACACAGTGAGGCAAAGTGAGGCAAAGTGAGGCATGCAGATGGACACCCTATAGTCGAGTCAATAAGCCCTCTGTACCTTGAGTGACAGCACTGCCTGAAAATCTCCCAAAGTGAGCTATATTGTCTGAGAGAGGGAGCATATGAGACACAAATGGGGATCAGGATCAGTTAGGCAAGCTATAGATGATTTGATTTTCTTTCATGCAACCACAGGGTGCAGGAAAGAAAATCGCTTGATTTCCCCCTCAACACAGACAGTGTTGAGGGGGGATCCTTCCCACTGAGCCATTGTGTTTTGCCAGTAGGGAGCCTTCCTGGTTGATAGAACATGATAATTACTGCTAGCGGCTATAGCTGCCTGCAGTAATAAAAATAAAAAAATCAGGCTGGTTGTACTAAAGTCGATTGATGGCTATAACCAGCCTGCCAATACATGGGTCAAATCTCGGCCACTCCCTGCTGAATTGACACAGACGATGGACACAGTCCTGTCTCCCCATGTCATTGGATTTGATTGACAGCAGCCAGAGCCAATGGCTGTGCTGCTATCAATCTATCCAATCAGGACCGAAACACCGGCTGGAGTAGGTGTGCTCGCCCCTGTCGCTGGAAAGACTGGGTTCAGGTAAGTAAAGAGGGGGGGAATCGGAGGGGGGGGGCTGCTGCAGTATCGGAGGTTTTTCCACCTTAATGCATAGACTGTATTAAGGTGAAAAACCTTGAGTGTTTACAACCACTTTAATATTGCATACAGGGTACTACATTAGCAAATGCAGAGGGAAATCAGCATTTAAAGTTTACTTAGCAGAAAGCCTTTCCTTCTTAACATTCACTTATCTTAAAGTAAAGCAGACCACTGATGATGCTATTGTTTTGATCGATTTCACCATCAGCACAGTTTACCGCTGGCAATAATTACATGCCGAAAATCTGACATGTTGGTTGTACCCAAGTCGATTAATGGATTGACCTTGGTACAATCGGCCTGCCTATAGATGGTTGGAATCTTGATTAGACCCTGCTGAACCAGCTGAATTTCAATCCATGTATAGCTGTAAAGAATACTTACTTTAGGTAACATCTCCTTGGTGTTTACAATAAAAGTTTTCCTGCAACATAAGGTTCCAGTAATAAAAAATACTAAAAAGGTAGTACTGGGGCTCACCGATGATGTTGTCATAGTTGTTCACATTGACATGAGACAGTCTTACTTTGCGTAGCTCTTGACGTATAAGTACCACCTGCAGAGGATGAGAGGAGAGCAATGGAAAAAGTGGTTTAAAAATGGTGCCTGTTCAAAAAAAAAATGGGTAAAATAAATTTGGTATGGATAGGTTTCAAATGTGATTCATGAGAAAGAGTTTAAAATATCCTGGAAAAAATAATTAGCTCAGGAAATTTGAAGGTCTTTCAGAGTTGTCAAATCATGAGCATGGGAAAAAAGTACTCAAAAGATTATTAAACATTGGATCCTTATTTATAGTGACTGGGAATATTTGGAAAATGTTTTACCTGAGAACCATGGGACACCACGCAAATTTTGCTCCCGTCGACTTTCCCCCAATTCTGTGGCCAACGTTTAAGAACATCTTTGACGGTCTCCACCACCTGCTGCGCTTCCAACACATTTATCCATGAATTGCCTTCAGCAGAACACTGACCATGGACATGGAACAGGGCCAGGGCCTGGCATCCTTGAGGAGGTTCCATTGGTTCAACTGCACAAGCCTCAATAGCATCATCACGTCCAACATAAAAGCAACGGGACACAAAGGAGGTAATGGCGGGTACAGAGCGGTAGTTCTGGTGGAAGACAATGCGGCTGTTCTTAGCTGCTGGGCAGTCTTTACTCTGATAATGGGTGAAAAGCCGAGTGAGTAGGGTGTTCTCTTCCACACTGGTCCTGTGGAAGAACCTTGGGGTCTCCTGCATGTGGTCTCCAGCCACCACTACCCGTGTCTTGTGGTTCATTAATGCTAATGGTATGAGAGCTTCACTCTCCATCATTTGTGCTGCCTCATCCAGTAATATATGAGTGAAATGACCTCTGGGTACATCTAGGTATCTGGCCATTACTGCGGTTGTCACAACAATGCGGTGCTTGTCTAGGAGACTCTTGGTGGGCGTAACAAAGCAAGAATGGTCATCTTTGAGGGCACAGTATTGTAAAGTGATGAGTTTTGTCCTAACAACAGGACTCCAGGTGGTCTTCACTCTCAGCGGAGTGGCTTCTGGGTGACCAGACACCACATAGGGATGAAAGTGTTCTTCTATATAGAGATCAGCCGCACTAAGGGGGGAAGAAAAAAAATGTAAGCTGAGCTATATATTAGAGAAATGTATGCAGAACTAAAATGTGAGCGAGGGACGTTTTGTTTTATAGTAAGGGATGTGGAGAGAGAAGTGCCAGGCCGCCAATAGTGCAGAAAGAGTGTATTCATATAAAATGTATTAAAAGTATGGTAATGTCCTCACAAGTGTCAGTGTGAAAGATGCTGGGGATAATGGAGAGGCAGGAGATGCCGGCGATAAGATTCAGAGAAGCTGTCAGAACTGCCAGATGGAGCTGTCAAAAGCCTGGGTAACCACTCAGGAACTGTTTCAGAGGCAAAACCACGCCACTTTCATCAACTGAAGAAGGAGGAGGGCTGACGAGGAAGATGTGTTTTTTTCCTGTGAAATGGTTCCCGATTGGCTGGTTCACATTGGTGCGATTTGACATGTCAAATCGCATGCCAAATCGGCGGCAATGGCACAGTCCTAATTGGTGTGACGCCACATTTGCGGTGCAGCAACGATTTCCAAAAGTAGTTTCTTTACTACTTTTGGCAATTTCGGGGTGTGATTTCCATTGACATCTGTGCAGATACCCACACAGATGTCTCTGAAATTGCCTCCGAAATCGGGACTGAAATGCGGGAATGAAAGCGTGTGAGTTCAACTGAACTTGCGCGCTTTCATTCCTGCAGTCAGTGTGAACCTGGGCTAAAACCTGGAAACTGGTTTCTATGCAGAGCTGCACCAAATTTTGCACTCTCCAGCTTTAGTAAAACTCCCCCTAGGTGTCTGAACTTCATAGCTCAGCATGTTTCTCCTACCCCAGTGACGTCGGCAGTTTAAAGAGGAATATTGTTGTTATGGCAGAAGCTAGATGTCAAACCCCGGTATTCTTGAGCGGGTGGTCCGCTTTCACATAAAAGTGGTCTCTGCGGCGAATTCGGATCACTTTTATCGGGGTGGTCATCTCCACCACTTACCGGTGCCGCCGGTTGCGGCCGAGACGATCGTGTTCGCTTGCCTCTGAGCCTGGATGCTGAGTGAGGGGAAAATGGCCCCCCACTCGGCTTTTGCTAAGATACGAGCGGCGTAAGTCTCTTACGTCGTCGTATCTTAGTTGCATATTTACGCTGGCCGCTAGGTGGTGCTTCCGTTGATTTACGCGTCGAATATGGTAATTAGCTAGATACGCCGATTCAGAAACGTACGTGCGCCTGGCGCATTTTTTTTACGTCGTTTGCGTAAGGCTTTTTCCGGCGTAAAGTTACCCCTGCTATAGGAAGCGTAGCCAATGTTAAGTATGGATGTCGGGACAGCGTCAAATTTTCCGTCGTTTACGTCGTTTGCGTAAGTCGTTCGCGAATAGGGCTTTACGTAAGTTGCGTTCACGTCGAAACCAATGAGTATTTGAGGCATAATTTTCAGCATGCTTCACTGGTATACGTCCACAGCCGGAGCATGCGCAGTTCGTTAGGCCCCCTACCTGCCTAATTTGAATTACGCGCACTTACGCCGGCACATTTACGCTACACTTAGGACGCAAGTGCTTTGTGAATACAGCACTTGCCTCTCTAAGTTGCGGCGACATAGCGTAAACAAGATACGCTACACCCGCACAAAGTTACGCCGGTCTTTCTGAATCCGGCCCATAATGTTTGGGGGTTCTAAGTAATTTTATAGCAAAAGAAAAATGATTTTAACTTGTAAACATTGAGTCTGAAAAGTTAACCGATGAAGTGTTAGAACGCGGTGATGTTTACGATGTTTAACACAACGACGTGCTGACAAAAACGAAGTTCAATGCTTCCAAGCATGCGTCGACTTGATTCTGAGCATGCGCAGCCTTTTAACCGATGCTTTTGCATACTAGCGATCGATTTTGACCCATCGGTTAGGCGTCCATCGTTCAAATTTTAATGCAAGTTCTCTTTTTTTTGACCGAAGGATAACTGACCGATGGGGCCTGGTGAAACGGTCCTTCAGTCTGTTTTCATCGGTTTTGACCAATCGTTTGTACGAGGCCTTACAGTTCAGGCACGTGCCAGAAATGTTTTATGGATGGGTTTACTTACGCTTTAAGTGGTTGAATATTTATTTCTAAAACAACGTTGTTTCAGCTTAAAAAATAATAAAATTACCTGTTGTTGTGAGTGCAGATCAGCACCCTGGTTCCGGCTTGTTTGATCACTTGCAGTGCAGCTTTGGCCATGGTTGAAGTTTTTCCAGTCCCGAAAGGGCCATAAATAACTAGTGGGGCCACAGGTTGTTTGCCCGTCACTGTTCCGGTTATGTAAGAGATTGCCATTTTTTGCTTGTTGTTGCCCCAGGACATCTGCTCTTCAGAGGTGGGCACGCAACACCTGCTTAGGTCCGGCAGCAATAGGGTCACATCTAAAAGGCGGTCTATGGCTTCGTGGTACTCACAGAATGGCAGCCGGTCGAGCTGGAATTGGATCTCCATTTTGACAGAGGTTTCCGGATGAAGGGACAGCTCACGGCAGCACCGTTCTGGGATGCGGAGCACAACACTGCCATCTAATTCACTGCTATGCTCCATGTGCACTTCATAGACTTTGTCTCCCTGCTGTGGACTGGGAGCCACCAAGGCAGTGGGCACGGACCTCTGTAGTAAATATCCTTCCTCTGTGTCTTTTGTCAGGCCCTTAGGAAGTGGCGCCTTTGCAAAAAGCTCCCCGTTTGAAGAGAACTTCATCTCATTCTGCAAGCTTACCATCATGGTCAAGGTCACATCAGCCTTCAGGTTTAACCTAGAGAATGCAAACATGGTGGTCAGCTGAAGGTATTCAAGTGGAATTCCACACAAACAGTTCACTATTTTATTTTAGCATGCCGAAGGTTTTGTGATTACACAAGATTTACACTCTTGCCACAACCAGGAAGATTAATCTGCAACTTTTTGGTTTAGTTTTCAAACTGCTTAATGGGTCACCAACCTCGTAAGCTGAAGGTGAGTTGGAGAGCACTGATGAGCATAGGCGTGGTCGGACGTGAAGCGGTCACTGCGCATAGCCAATCAAAAGTGGCTGAGACATTTTCCAACACAAAGCCACATGTATACACACCCCTTGTATATGTGAGGCTGTGGGGCAGAAAATGCCTTGGCCACTGGTGGTTGGCTGTCCGCAGTGACAGCTTCCTGACAGTATGGCTCATGTCCTAACACACATAAAAAAGCCTTCTGTTTGCAGCAGCCCCCCTCAGCCCTACTAACACTTACCTGAGCCCCATTTCTATCCAGCGATGTCCACCAGTGCCTCGGCCATCCTGGGACTCTCCCTCCTGATTGGCTGAGACACAGCAGCTGCGCCATTGGCACCCGATGCTGTCAAAAAAACTCAGTTAGCCAATCAGGAGATAAGGGGGTGGGGCTAATCCGGAGCTTTGTGTCTGAATGGATAAACAGAGCTGCAGCTCGGCTCGGTTGCCCCCTTAGCAAGCTGCTTGCTGTGGGGGCACTTAACAAGAGGGAGGGGCCAGGAGCTCCAGCCAGGGACCCCGAGAAGAGAAGGATCCAGGCTGCTCTGTGCAAAACCACTGCACACAACAGGTAAGTACAACATGTTTGTTATTTTAATAGAGAAATCGCTTTAATTTGTGCATTCAACTCTGCTTGAAAGTTTGATTTAAAGCGTGAAAGGGAAGCTCCAATTAAAAAATGTTTTTAGTTTTGGATAGTATGAAAAGGGGTCAAAGTCGGTCATGCTTAGATTCCATTTTACTTCCTATAAAAGTAATACTCAAGGATTTGCTTCTGTTTCCCCTTGCTAAAGTCCATCCAACATATATGCCTTCGTAGAATCTCCTACATCATATATGTCAAACACAAGGCCTGGAGTCTGAATCTGGCCTGCCAGGCCTTGTCATGTGGCCCTCGGACCCAGTTATTCAGCTCTCACCCTCCACTCACGCTCTCCACTGTCACTGCTCCACTGCCTTCTGTGTTTACAAGGGACCACTTTGCTCTCAGTGGCTCATGGATCTAACAGCATACTCCTGAACTCTGTACATAGCATATGCTTGAACTCTGTGCTCTGTAAGTAGAGTACTCCAGAATGCTGCACTCTGTACGCAGGGTATTTCTGAACTCTGTACAGGGTGCACCCTATACCCGGCACTCTGTATGTAGCCCACCCCTGAACTCTGCACTGTGTGCATAGGCCACTCCTGAACCGTGCACTCTGTACGTAGCGTACTCCTGAACTCTGCACACTGTACAGAGTGCACCCTTATACCATGCACTCTGTATGGAATGCACTCGTGAACTCTGCACTCTGTATGTACTGCACTCCTTAACTTTGCACTCTGTACGTAACTCACTGCTGAACTCTGCACTCTGTATGTAGCATAATCCTGAAATCTGCACTGCAGATACAACTGACCCTTTAAAGGCAACCATACTGCTGATGCAGGCCGCAATGAAATAGAGTTTGACATTCCTGTTCTGCAATGTAAACTGCAAAAAGAAAACAGGGAATTGCACAGATCCCACCAATGCCCTGGGGGAACTGGGACAAGAAGTGAAGACAAATCTTTCCAGGAAAGGGGTGGGCACAGTTCAAAAACTGAAACAAAGAAAGAGCTATGAAGATGAATAAGGGTAAGGCGGGGCCGGCATGACAGGGTGGAAGGTGAAACCAGGCAGCGTTGACTAAAGTGTTTGAAAAAAATATGAAAGGGGAGGTATTCACGTGATTGGCTGAGGAGACAGGGCAAGGGGGAGCATAGGACATTAGACTGCAGCCAGGGGGTTGGAATGCAACAGTCAGAGTCGAAAGGCATCAAAAGAACGTCTCTCCCTCCCTCCCTGGTGGTAGTTTAAGAGGAGTTGGGGTGGGTATTTTTGTGGCAATGTGGGGTTTAAAAATCTGTTGTCTGGGATAAAAATGTGGACTCATCTGTTGGTACTGTATGGTGTCCAATGGTTGATTGTGGTTCAATAACAGTGACCAGGTACTGGTAGACCTGTTACGTGTCTGGGCACAATTGGGAAAGTCCCAGAGGAAGTGTCTTGTAGCTGGGTGCATATATATTTAGTGAAATGGTGACACACTCCCCAGCCTGCTGATTAGTTAATAAGGAAGCAGCAGCACACTCGTGATTCACCACAGTGCTTACTCCACTCTTTTCTCAGGTCAGCATGCCGTTCGCCATCATCACATGTGTACTGCAGTTGAGGCAAAGTGGCTTCATGGTGTGAGTTGGTCCTTACTCTTTGATTCTGAATATCACTGTGCAGAGGAATACAGAAACATAAACTAACAGCATGTTTAATGAATACATAACTTCAATAATTGGTGTTTTTTGTTGATGATGCTGGCAACCTTTGCCAAGCCTCTTCCAGCCTGAATGATTCCTTTACATTGCAGATAGTTAAATGGATTTTTCTGTAAAGGTGCTGACAGTTATGGGGTGCTTTGTTAGGGTGATGTACCATAACCATCCAGGTTTTTACAGAAAATAGGGAAATTGACATGCGTATAGTGCAAAAGATGAATGCGATGAGCCATTCCGCAACTAGGCTAATGCAGCGTACACACGATCAGAAATTCCCGACAACAAATGTTCGGTGTGATTTTTTTTTGTCAGAAATTCCGATCGTGTGTAGGCTCCATCTGACATTTGCTGTCGGAATTTCCGACAACTAAAATTTCAGAGCTGGTTCTCAAATTTTCCGACAACAAAAGTTCTTGTCAGAAATTCCGATCTTCTCTATGCAATTCCGACGCACAAAAATCCTACGCATGCTCAGAATCAATTTGACGCATGCTCGGGAATCATTAAACTTAATTTTTCTCGGCTCGTCGTAGTGTTGCACGTGACCTCGTTCTTGATGTTCGGAAATTTCCGACAACATTTGTGTGACCGTGTGAGCGAACAATCCATCGGAAAAAAATCAACGGTTTTGTTGTCAGAAATTTTCGATTATGTGTACGGGGCATAAGACTTGTGAACCCTGTGTATCTATCACTCTAAGTGCCATCATGGGGCCTCCAATTACGGGGCAGCGTGGGCTCAAGGACCAGCTGCTTTGGGGAAAGTGCAGGGGCCCCCCATGCAGCTAGGGCCCCTGGGCAGTGCCCAGGTGTGCCCTCTCATTAAGACAGCCCTGAATGTGTTTGGCCAGCTTAAAGTTTTGGTGTAGCTGTCCTTGTACGCCACCTAAGCTCACCTGGCTATTATCTCTTCTCTAGCGGCCTCTTCTTGAAGAACTTTCATGTGCATCACCTCCCGATAATTTTCCACCGTCAGCGCCTGTTGCTTTGCAGTTCTCCCACCATAACTTGGATTCATGGAGGGAGGTTTGTACATGTTCAAAAGTTTTTCTTCCTCATGCGTTCTCTCCTTGCATGGGACCCACAACTGCTTTCCTGGGACCCAGCGTTCAGACGATGTCAGTGGGCTGTTATCCTCTTCTGGAGTCTTTTCCAAATCACTCGGGATTTCTTCCTGACATCCCACCTGCACAAAGATCTTCTGTAGTAAGACGGGCCGGATTCCAAAATCCATAGTCAACCATTTCTCAAAGACTCCAAACACTGAACATTCAGCGCACACTCCGATTTTATAATAATATGTCCGGGAGCTCTTAACCTGGAAGCAGTGGCCAGGGGCATAATGGCAGGAATCCAGCAAGCCTTGGGCTGTCAATGAAAAGGCAGCTCCAGGATCCATCTTCAGCAAAGCCACGTGTTGGAGGGGCATCTATAGCAAAATAAGTCAACAGTTAAAGATAGTCAAACCCTACATAGGAAAAAGGAAAAAAATATACAGTTGGACAAGGCTACACTTTAAGACCCCTTTCACACTGGAGCGTACTGCAGGCGCTATAGCATTAAAAATAGCGCCTGCAATACACCCTTAAAAATATGTCCCCATTCACTCCAGTGTGAAAGCCCCTCGAGCAGTGCGCTAACAGGATGTTAAAAAAATCAACCCATAGCGTCGGCGGTAAAAATAGCGGCGTTTTACCGCTGACGCTATGGGCGGCACAGTGTGAAAAGTTTCTAAATCAGTGGTTCTCAACCTTCTAGTGCCGTGACCCCTTGATAAAATTTCCCAAGTTGTGGGGACCCCAACAGTAAAATTATTTTCATAGCGGGGGTAAAGCACCCATGGCAAGACAAGTAATTTGCGCCCCTAACCCGCGGACATTTAGCGCTCCCTGAGTGCTTTCCACTCGTACAGTATTAAAACCCCTTAAGGTACATTTTAGGATGTACCGCTCTTTCTTTGTTCAACTTTCTTTCCCCTTTATCTCTCTCTATCCTAATTCCTTTTTTTTTTCCATCCCTCCCTCTAACTGTCTTCAGAAACAGCCCAGGATTCGGTGACCCCTGGCAAAGCATCATTTGACCCCCAAGGGGGTCCCGACCCCCAGGTTAAGAACCACTGTTCTAAATGAATGCAGCCTAACCGTTTACTGTTGCTGATGACATCACTGAGAATGTACCTTATTCTTTACCTAAAAACTGGAGAACATCATTTAGACTGCAAACTGACTGACTACTAAAGGCAATACAGGAAATTTTCACTGCACTAGGTATTTCAAAAAAATTAATTGTATTCCCTTTGTGTTTCTTACCTTGGAATGGACAGTAAAATTCCACACATGTTTCACCGGCTTTTGTTTGGATTGAATTTTTAAAGGACTATCGCACGAGACTTTAACACCTTTAATGCCTTCACCTTCTTCTGAGAGCTGTGGGAGGAAAAATATATTTCTAAGTATTCTTATGCCGTGTACACACGATCGCGCTTTTGCCCGGCCAAATCACATCGGAATTTTCGACGGAATTCCACTGAAGAAAAACAGAACATGTTCTATATCTAAACTCTGATGGAGTTCATCGGAATTTCCGATGAAAAAGCTTTGATGGGGCTACACACGATCGGAATATCCGATGGAAAAAGTGTACGGGGCATTAAATTAAAATTATGAGTTTTGATAATTATGATCTGAGTTCTCACAAGAATTTCCAGGTAGATCTGTGCTGTGTAGATTTCCTTTCTCTCTGTAGAGTACAGGGGGTCCCCAGGTTACGAACAAGATGGGGAATGTAGGTTTGTTTTTAAGTCGAATTTGCCATAACAGCGGCTCAGGAAAGAGCGGTGATCTGCAGGCTTCACTAGACCGGACCAGGCCGCAGCCGCGATACATTCCGGTGGCCTGCCGGGCCACTAAAAAAGATGGGGACTGTAGGTTTGTTCTTAAGTCGAATTTGTTAGTCGGAACAGCGACGCAGGAAAGAGCGATGATCTGCAGGCTTCACTAGGCTGGACCAGGCTTCAACGGGTGGTTTTAGCAGCCTCGCAGGCTGGACCAGGCTGCGGCCACGAAGGGCGTTTTTAGGGGCCCGGTATTCCACCAGACCGCATCGGTGGCCTGCCGGGCCGCTAAAAAAGATGGGGACTGTAGGTTTGTACTTAAGTCGATTTTTGTTTGTAAGTCGGAACAGCGGCGCAGGAAAGAGCGGTGATCTGCAGGCTTCACTAGGCTGGACCAGGCCGCAACGGGTGGTTTTAGCAGCCTGGCAGGCCACCGGACTGTACCAGACATGTGGATGGGCAGGCAGGATGACGAGGGGGGTCCCTTAACTCGCAGCCAGGCTAGGATGGCTCACGCCAGCAAGGCACAGGCCAGGAAGATGGCGGCGGCTGCAGGTGTGCGGGATCGCCGCAATACAGGACACAGCAGGGTATGGAGAGGAACAGGCAGGCAGGTAATTAGGTTGTTTTTCAGCGTTTATGTGCAAGGATGGCTAAGGATGGAGTGCAGGATTCTTGGAGTTTCTCACTAACACCCCATTTCTAAGTAGGAGTCATTCGCAATTTGGATGTTTGTAACTCGGGAAACCCCTGTAATGGGAATGCCCAGCATGCATCTACAGTAAAGTACATGCTTTGATCAGGCCTGCTGGAATGGTGCACTACCAAAACACCTGGATAAATGAATGGAAGTCCTGAGTAGACAGGTTGTATTTCTTGCATGTATTTGTGGAATTGGGTTTAATTTCTGAGTGTTCCTTGAGTGTCTTTGTAAAAGCAACTTGCAATGAGGTATCTGCCTGTCATTGAATGCTACCTATCAAGCAAGCTATGTGTAGGGTCAGAGGTCACTTCCGAAATCTGATGTCATGATTGGTCATACTTACCTGGCAGGGGAGACACCATGATCATGAAGGTGGTTCTCCCAGGGCGAGGCTCAGCCATTGCACTCTGGCTGGGCTGATCGTGGTGTCTTCCCTGCCACTGCTCGGCCTTTTGGCTAAGATCAGGTGTGGTATCCGTTCTCATCAGTTGTTAGAGGAGCGCTGAAGCACCTCCTATATGTGGAGGGTGGATGCAATCCAATAACGTCATTGCACCCGGAAGGGTGGTTTCAGCAGGGACTACGCCGTGCTGCCCGACAGATACTGGGGGCCGGCAAATGGTTGCGTCTGAGCCACCTGGAAGGGTGCTTTTGGTGAGGATGGGTGGCTGTGCCTGGTCTGGTCTTTTTGCCGGGTTCTAGTCTGGCCTTCTGGCTGGCTGGTGTAAGTGCTGTCCCTGTCAGAGATCTGGTAGGAGGAGCTGGAACTGCCCTGGGATGAGACGGGGTAGGGCCATGCAAATCCTGCCTGGTTGACAGGGAGTCTGGAAGGGTTGGTATTGGTGGAGGCTGCTAGATGGGGGCAGCTTTCCCCAAGAAAACCTTGAAGGGCTCTCTATCTGGCAGGGGTGGAGGGCTGCACTGGCCGGTCGGGGGGTTGGATTTGGAACGGAAAAGCCTATGGTGCATGTGCCCCTAGAGTGGCAGTCCAGGGGTGTCTGAGAATCTTTGTGAGTGAGGGTCACTTTGATTTAAAGACACCACGGTCACTGCACCAGCTACACGCTTTTTTAGCACCTGCCTCCTGGGCCGGGCCTTTTGGCCAGGACCGGAGGAATTTTTTATTCCTGGCCGGAGGGCCTGGTCATTGTTGAACACAATCACCACTTCTTTCACTCTCCTCTCCACTATCCCTTTCCCCCAATTTATTTAATTTATTGCCTATGTTTGTCACGTCTTTGTCTTTTTTTGTTTGTTCACGTTTTGTTCACTGTGTGATTAGTAGGGTGCCGGTCCTTGGGCCAGCCCTGAACGTCTTGGGAGTGGGTGGACATGGCCTTCTGGCTTAGTTCGCCCGCTCTCATGGGGTCTCCCTTCGGGGGAGTCCCACCTAGTACTTGGAGGGTTCTGTTTCGGCAGTCCCTCCAAGGAAATTGGGTCCGTGTCGGCTTCGGTTGCTCTGACCGCAGTACCTCAGTCCCCGCCTGGAGCCTAACGCCCCGGGGGGTCAGGGTTTGGGTCCCTTCTGCACAGGAGGACCACTTGACGTTGCACCCATCTGAACGTTTTTGTGAACACTCTTTATGTGTGTGCACATTTTTTCTGCACCGGGTGGAGTTTTTTGGGTGTGTTCACACGCCATAGGCTTTTCAAAAAAAAATTGGCTGGTCAGCACGCATAGCCAACCATAATATAAAGCCTGTCAGTAGCTTTACACTTGTACTTGTGCCAAGTACTCTGCAGACTGAGACTGTTCACTGAAACACACACGCGAAACAAGCTCCCTGTGTCAATATTCTTCATGCTCTAAGTTTGCATAATATATTCTCTAATTGCCCACATCAACAGACAAAGTTCAGTGTGTGCCGTCTATATGCCTCAAGCTGATTTATGTTATTGCTGGCACCAATGCTATGAGTAATGCCAGTTAAAGTGGTTGCAAGCTCCACTTTTAAACTTGTACCTACAGGAAAGCCTATAATAAGGCTTCCCTTTAGGTACAGTGACTATCTCCTAAACTTGCACATTCACACTGAATTTGGCCAGTGACGACACCGGCGCATGCGCTCTGATGGGGATGGCATACCCAGCAGCGGTTAACTCCCTATTCAACTCTGGTCTAATAAAAAAGAGAGACATCGGGGTGGACTTTATTAAACTGGAGTGTGCAAAATCTGGTGCAGCTCTGCATCGTAACCACGTAACCAATCAGCTTCCAGGTTTTATTGTCAAAGCTTAATTGAACAAGCTGAAGTTAGAAGCTGATTGGCTACCATGCACCAGATTCTGAGTGCTCCAGTTTTAGTAAAGCTTCCCCATTATTAGACCCCCTTATAATTTTATTTTCTGATGCGTTGGGTTAATATGTGCTTTTTGAATGGCCTATCAATGCACAAGATAGACAAAGAAACCTTCTGGTGTGAAAATGAATGAATGAAGTGTCCGTCATAATGTCGCAGTCACGATAAAAAAAAAACGCCGATCGCCGCCATTACTAGTAAAAAAAAAAAATCAATAATAAAAATGCCATAAAACTATCTCCTATTTTGTAAACGCTATAACTTTTGCGCAAACCAATCAATAAACGCTTATTGCGTTTTTTCCCCCAAAAATATGTAGAAGAATACGTATCGGCCTAAACTGAGAAAAAAAAAATGTTGGTATATTTTTGGGGGATATTTATTATAGCAAAAAGTAAAAAATATATTTTTTTTTTCAAAATTGTCGCTCTATTTTTGTTTATAGTGCAAAAACTAAAAACAGCAGAGGTGATCAAATACCACCAAAAGAAAGCTCTATTTGTGGGAAAAAAAGAACACCAATTTCGCACGACCGCGCAATTGTCAGTTAAAGCAACGCAGTGCCGAATCGCAAAAAGGGGCCCGGTCCTTTACCTGCATATTGGTCCGGGTCTTAACCAGTTAAGGGTGCACACCCTAATGCATCAGGCTGTGCACACCCATGACTACCTCCTTATGTGTTTACTTACCACCGGCATGTCAATACTGCTGTGCTGACATTCTTGTAGTAGTCGGTCCCGGTAAGATAGCAGACCTTCTTCCTCCACCACCTGCCTGTTCCGTCTGCTTACTTTCACCCTTAGGATCCATTCCTCCAGTTCTTCCTGGCTATGGGCATTCCCACAACCCTCCCCGTAGATGCACTGTGATGGGCTTTATAAAAAAAAAAGTCAGGACAAAAATTACTTATAAACTCAAATACATAGTATGTTATATGCACATTATTAAGATAAAAGAGTGGTTGCTACAAAAAAACCACACCAAAAACAAAACCGTGGTACATTTTTTTTTATGCATTTTCCATTCATTTCAATAGGGGGATGTGTTTTATACACTAGATTGTCAAAAGTATTAGGATAACTGCCTTTACAAGCATATTAACTTTAATGGCATCCCAGTCTTAGTCCATAAGGTGTTCTATCGGGTTTAGGTCAGGACTCTGTGCAGACTAGCAGGGCTGGACTGGGACAGAAATTTGGCCCTGGACTGTATCCAGACTGGCCCACTTTGACAGGTCTCTCCCATGGCGGCCAGACAACTCTCACCCCCGGCCACCCAAGCCCCCTCTCCCCCTTCACTAGCCACTAGCCGTTCTACTTTATTAGAGTAGAATGGCTGGTACTGGTACTCTTTAGACAGTACCAGTGGGGAAGCTAGACATTATTTCACCCGGGGCAAAGAATCCGTTCGGTGCCCCCCCTTATGGAACAAGATTAAGCAGAAGGGAGAAACTCCCAGGCCATAGGTGTTGAGTCAGCTGTCTGTCCCCTCCCCTATGCTCCTCTGTCGACATCCCTGCTCCTCTAGTCCTCCCCCTGCTTCTTTGTTCCCCCCAGGTGAGCGCTGCGGGAAGGGAGAGGCAGAGGAGCAGGGAGGGGTGGCGGTCCACTGTCACTGAAGCCGGCCCACTGAGCCATCGGCCCACCGGGAAACTCCCTGTAGTCCCAATGGCCAGTCCATCCCTGCAGACTAGTCAAGTTCCTCCACCCCAAACTCGCTCATCCATGTCTTTATGGACTTTGCTTTGCTCCTGACCTCAACCCGATAGAACACATTTGGGGTGATTTAGAGCGGAGAATGCAAGACAGGCCTTCTCGACCACATGAGCGCCTGACCTCACAGATGCGCTTTTAGAAGAATGGTCAAACTTTCCCATAGACACACTCCTAAACCTTGTGGACAGCCTTCCCAGAAGAGTTAAAGCTGTTATAGCTGCAAAGGATGTGCCGACTCAATATTGAACCCTACCGACTAAGACTGGGATGCCATTAAAGTTCATGTGCGTGTAAAGGCAGGTGTCCCAAAACTTTTGGTAATATAGTGTATCTGTCTGATAAATTCAAGTATTGTAAATTTTGTGAGATGATAACTTCCTGTGTTCTCTGCTTGTGCTGACTCTTATCAATTGAAATGTTCTCTGGGAACTACAGAACCACGCCCCTTAATGCTATGGTAATAAAAGAGGGGTTGGGTTTCATAATCTTGTCTTGTTTCTGTTCTTCTGATACAGAAAGTCGAGTAAGCTTTGTTTTCCTAGAGCAGAAAGTGTGTTACTGCCAGGAATTCCATCTAAAAATAAAGGATCGCGTAAAATTTTTCAGATTTTACGTCGTATGCATAACTCGTCCGTGAATGGGGATTTACGTCGATTACGTTCACGTCGAAAACAATGCGTTGTAGCGTCATAATAAGAAGCATGCGCACTGGGATACGTCTACGGTCGGCGCATGCGCAGTTAAAAAAAACGTAAAAAACGTCGGGTCACAACACATTACCATAAAACACGCACACCTCATTTACATTTGAATTACCCGGGCTTACGCCGGCCCATTTACGCTACGCCGCAGTAACTTAGCGTCCACGTCTCGACGCATGCATAGTTCAATTTAAGTACTTGTCTGGCGCCCGGCCCATCATTTGCATGGGGTCACGCTTCATTAGCATGGATCACGCCCACTTCCAGCCCACTTCCACTTCCACCAGCTTACGCCTACGAAATATACGCTATGCCTGCGCAGAGTTGGGAGCAATACTTGCTGAATTCAGTGCATGCCTCTCCGCGCTGCGTCGGATAGTTTTATGGCATTTTTATGATTATTTTTTTATTTTTTGCTAGTAATCAGCAATTTTTATCGTGACTGCGACATTATGGCGGACACACCGGACACTTCTGATGCCATTTTGGGACCACTGTCATTGATACAGCAATCAGTGCTATAAAAATGCACTGATTACTGTGTAAATGACACTGGAAGTTAAGGGATTAACCACTAGGGAGCACTGAAGGGGTTAAGTGTGTCCTAGGGAGTGATTCTAACTGTAGGGGGGATAGGCTGTGTGACACTGATCACCGCTCCAGATTACAGGGAGCAGTGATCAATGTCCTCTCACTAGGAAAAATGGACAGCATTTCCTCGTTCTTCCTCACCGCGAGACGATCGCGGGTATCCTCGCGGACATCGAGTCCGCGGGAGCCGCGGTCGGACTCACGGAGCTTGCGGCGGGAGTGCACGTGCCGCTGTCGGTGCGCACACGCTTACAATGCTGCATCTTAAATTGGTTGTAAACCCTCTTTAACCTACAGGTAAGCCTAGATTAAAGCTTACCTGTAGGTGCAACAAATATCTCCCAAACCTAAAAGATTTAGGATATATTTGCAGAAATGAGAGGCGCCTAGACAACGGCGCAGGCGCACTGAAAGTGCGGGTTTTGTCAATGGCATTAACAGGGTTAATGCTGTGATTTTGGCAAATCCGTGGGTCCCACGTGCATGCGTGGGAGTGACTTCATCGCCGCAACAGCCAATCACAGAGCCGGAGTGGCGAAAACAGGAAGTACGTGCGAGGGGACAAAAGGGGAGGACTTCGATCTCAGGTTAGAGCAACATAATGAGCTAGTATGCTGTGCCTACTAGCTAATTATGCCTTTTAGGTTTTTTTTACCCCGTTTTTCGGAGGTGGGGGGGGGGGTTTACTTCCTCTTTAAAGAGGACGTATATATACATCAATCTGCCCACAGGAGGCATTGTGTCGACGTATATATGCGTGACCGGGTCGTTAAGCGGTTAATATATTGCAGCCTACCAGTTCTTAGATGTGTTGGGTGCACTCATTTTATTTTTTTCAGACCTTTTTGTTCATAATTTTACCTGGAAGTCCTCTAGGCTACACACCTCTAGTCCTGAGGTGACAACACTCAATCGCCGTACTGTACCTTTGGAGGGAACCATGGTTGTCACCCTAGGCTGCTCTCTTGATTTGGACATGGTTTTACTCTTGGAAGTCTAACAAACAACGATCTATCAGTTTTCGGTGGACATGTGTACTTACTTTTCGCAGAGAAGGAATCTTTTCATGCCATCTGGCGGGTCACGGTGATTCCACACTGGTGAGGAATCGGCCTTCAGCATACGCTCGTGTTCCAGTGAAGAGCAGTGTGCTTCAAAACCTTCTTGAGTGCTTGCCCTGACCAAGCAGAGGCGGCAGTAGAAGCCTATGTCCTCTCCTCCATCCTCCTGTATAAGACTCCGGCTGAGGCCGTATTTCAGCTCTATCTTCCAAACCGCGAGCTCCACCTCGCTGTGTGCTTTGGGGCAGTGCCCGTTTTCCTCCCGACACAGGAGACCCCTGGAGCTGTGGGCACACAGTTGAACATGGGGTGCATAAGGAACAGTTCGGATGGCGTTACACTGTTTCCTGATGTTGTCAGTAACAATGTGAGCGAGAAGAGGCACTGGGCGAGGGTGGGATTGGCAGAAGTTAGTAACCTTCCGAGGGCTTTGATAGAAACATTGTTCACAGATATTCTGAAAGCGTCCTCCAAACTCACGTAAGATATCTTCCCAGCTACTAAGCTCCTTGAGGCTCGCACCTGCCGCGGGCTTCTTTAGTAGAATTGATTGCAGGTGGCTCCTCTCTAGATTATGGAGCTTCTCAAAAGACCAGACAAGAACTTCTTCCGCAGTCCAAGCAAAATTACATTTTTGGTAGTGCAGAATGCAGCCCTTGGTAGGCCGGAAGTGCCAGCAGATGGCATAACGTGCCGGCACTGGGTAAGCAGGGCGACGCCTCACCTCGTGCCATTCATTGACTTCTTTAGCATTCTTTGACCGTGAAAGAAGCAGGTTGGCATTGCAGCTGTGATGGGCAGGGTTATAAGTGTAGGTGATCTCATAAAGCCTCTTGCTGCACTTGGTGCATGCCAGGCGGAGCTCCACAGTTGCTAGAAGCGGCGCCACATCCGGTGGAACCAATGGTGCAAACTGTCCCATGGCTAAGCCTTCAACAACAATATAAATGAGCAATCAGAACTGAGTATAATGACATACAGTATACTAAAACCACAAGTCCCCTAGCATAGACTATTAGCACTTTTAAAGTAGATGTAAACCCACTCTCATCCTTTCTAATCTCCTGCCATAGTGCTGATCTATAAGGATATAGGTGCCTCCTGCATGTATCCTTACCTGTCAAATGTCTCCCCTCTGTCTGTTATGAGACCCAAAAAACTGCAGATTCTGTGGGTGCAGGGCTGCTGATAGGGGGGGACCACCAGCCCTCCTGTAGGGGGCCCAGGCAAACAGAGGGGCCCAGACATCAAAGGTAATCATTGTGGCCGGGTGGAGGGGCAATTACAGAATTGTTTTCCTGCACCGATCCCCCCTCCCTGTTGTGCCTGCTTCTGATCCCTGCTTCTGATTGCCCTCTGTGCCCCCTGTCACTGTGCAGCCCCCCCCCCCCCCACGGCACTGCTGGCTTACCTGTCTCGTAAAAAAATATATATATATACGATTTTAATACATTTTAACATTCTTTAAAAAAATGAATTAAAAATTAAAAAAATTGCTAATTCACACAGGTTCTCTGTTATGTTTGTGTCCGCTAATAAGGATTTTAGTGTATTTGTTTGTGAAAATATTGTTTTGATATATTTTGGGGGGGCCCTGTCAGGTAGGCTGTATGGGGCCCCGTGATTTCTAACAGCAGCCCTGTGTGGGTGGGTCTGTTTTCTGGACCTACAAGTTTAACCTAAAGTGGAAAAGTAACAGTCAGGCGTGCTGTTGCCCTTATGTTCCAGTAAGGGACATTCTGATAGACGGAGAAAGCAAAGTAACAGAAAGGTGAGCTTGTCAGTCTGCTACTTCTCCTTTCACTGTCCATTCACAGACAAGGAAAGGGACAAGACCTATAAGTTTAACCTAAAGTGGACCCCCCGCCCACTCCTTTCTCGAAATCTCTCATCAGCATTTATCTCTGCATGTTGAAGTGAAATTGCCTAAACACCTTCTTTTTTTTTTTTTACTTATATTTTTTCCCTTCCACTTCCTGGTTTCCTTGAAGGCGGGTGGTGCCATAACGCTGGCTGCACAGATGCCCCCATAAGGGCAATATTACCACGGCCTTCAGGGAAATCCCGTACCTAAACTGCGAGATCTCACAGTATTGTCATACTTCAAATGCCTAAAGGAAATTGCAATCATTTGCTCATTTGCTGGGAGAGAAAAAACTTTGGGAAGGTTTCTTCCCCCGCCTGTAGTGTCGATGGAGCGTGCATGACCTCATCATCTCATGGCAGAGTGCAGTGTGAAGAAAAAGTCACAGGATACAGTGTGATTGTTTTCTTTCTCCCCTATTCATGTATACAGGTTTACCGATTAGGGATGGGGGAAGGGAGGGGGGAGGTTCTCTTTACCTACAAGAAAAAAAAACAAAAAAACACAGGGCTGCACTACCCCGGCACCATTCCCCCCCCCCCCCCCCTCCTTAAAAGCTCCACCATCTTCCACATGTCTTTGTTTTGTTGCTGTATTCACTGCACCCCAGGCACCTGTGTCTCCCTTGTCCCCATCCTGCACTCAGGGGGAGCCACTCAGGAGATCAGATCTGTGGGAGCCATTGGGTGACAAGCGGTCACTTGTAAACACAGAAGCTGAACTCCTGTGTTTACAAGTGACAGTGGTGAGCAGGGAGCGGAGGGCCTGAGCCAGAGGTGGTGGAAGCGAGTTCCACCAAGTTCTAGCTGAATCATAGGCCCTGGGTGAAACGGGAAATTCTCATGATGGATGTGCAGCTGACAAATCTGCAGCAACTGTGTGGTGCTATCGGGTCACTATGGAGCAAAATCCTGTGAGGAATGTTTCCAACGCCTTGTTGAATCTATGCCACCAAGAATGAGGGCAGTTCTGAAGGCAAAAGAGGATCCAACCCGATACTAGCAAGGTGTACCTAATAATGTGGCCGGTGAGTGTATGTTTTTATGTGTATTTGGGCATTTGCCAGGAGTTACGCTTTAAGATTCCTTATGGTTTTTAATAAAGAATTACCGAGTATAAGCCTTTTCAGCAAATTTTTTTGTGCTGAAAATGCCCCCATCGGCTTATACTCGAGTTACCCTTTTGCGCCTGATCTCCCGAACTTTAGGGACCCGGTACCGGCCGGCCGTAGGTCCCCTGGACCCCAAACTTGGCACGCAGGTCCCCATGGCACACATATAGCCCCACTCTTCCTCTACAAGTGTGCAACGTTTGTTGTCTCTGGGGCCCCTACAATGATGACAGTGCAGGTAAACAGACATCAAGGAGGCAGATTGCTTCCCTTGTGTATCTATTACTCTCAGTGC
The DNA here is from genome assembly GCA_029574335.1 of Rana kukunoris. Classification (NCBI taxonomy): domain Eukaryota; kingdom Metazoa; phylum Chordata; class Amphibia; order Anura; family Ranidae; genus Rana; species Rana kukunoris. Next base: position 10,633,898 of record CM056060.1, read on the forward strand.
CATCATGGGGCCTCCAATTACGGGGCAGTGTGGGCTCCAGGACCAGCTGCTTTGTGGAAAGTGCAGGGGCCCCCCATGCAGCTAGGGCCCCTGGGCAGTGCCCAGGTGTGCCCTCTCATTAAGACAGCCCTGGACCTACAGCTGGAGAGCACCAATTTTTCAAAGCCGGGCACCCCTTCCATAAACTCCCATGTTAAACGGTCATTTCTCTGGTGTCTTTGGGGACCCGGTACCGGCCAGTCGTAGGTCTCCTGGACCCAGAACTTGGCACACATGTAGCCCAATTTCTCCTCTACAAGTGTGCAAAGTTTGTTGTCTCAGAAATTTACGGCTGGGGAGCACCAAATTTTTCAAAGCCAGGCACCCCTTCCATAGACTCCCATGTTAAACGGTAATTTCTCTGGTGAATTTGGGGACCCCGTACCGGCCAGTCGTAGTTCTCCTGGACCCAGAACTTAGCACACATGTAGCCCCATTTCTCCTCTACAAGTGTGCAAAGTTTGTTGTCTCAGAAATTTACGGCTGGAGAGCACCAAATTTTTCAAAGCCAGGCACCCTTTCCATAGACTCCCATGTTAAACGATCATTTCTCCGGTGAATCTGGGGACCCGGTACCGGCCAGTCGTAGTTCTCCTGGACCCAGAACTTAGCACACATGTAGCCCCATTTCTCCTCTACAAGTGTGCAAAGTTTGTTGTCTCAGAAATTTACGGCTGGGGAGCACCAAATTTTTCAAAGCCAGGCACCCCTTCCATAGACTCCCATGTTAAACGATCATTTCTCCGGTGAATCTGGGGACCCGGTACCGGCCAGTCGTAGTTCTCCTGGACCCAGAACTTGGCACACATGTAGCCCCATTTCTCCTCTACAAGTGTGCAAAGTTTGTTGTCTCAGAAATTTACGGCTGGGGAGCACCAAATTTTTTAAAGCCAGGCACCCCTTCCATAGACTCCCATGTTAAACGATCATATCTCCGGTGAATCTGGGGACCCGGTACCGGCCAGTCGTAGTTCTCCTGGACCCAGAACTTGGCACACATGTAGCCCCATTTCTCCTCTACAAGTGTGCAAAGTTTGTCTGAGATATTTTGTGGCTGGGAGCACCAATTTTTTAAAGCCGGGCACCCCTTCCATAGACTCCCATGTTAAACGTGAGGTATGGGCACAGTGAGGCATGGGCACAGTGAGGCATGCACATGGACACAGTGAGGTATGAAGATGGACACCCTAGGCTTATACTCGAGTCAAGAAGTTTTCCCATATTTTGTGGTAAAATTAGGTGCCTCGGCTTATATTCGGGTCGGCTTATACTCGAGTATATACAGTAGTACCGTTTATTAAACATTTGCCCAGGCTGGTAAAAAGGGAACAAAAAGGTGTTTTGAAGGTGAACAGACCTTCAGCCTTTCCTCAGAATTATAAAGATAGCTTGTCACACTGCACAACCTTTGACATATATTTTTTAAATTATTTTAACTTGTTTTAATACGAGTTTGTAATTCATATCTATTGTTCTTTTAAGACGGCTGTATATAAAAAAAAAAAGGGAAGTTTCTGGTGACCAGCTGCCAAACTCTGGGGCTGTCCCCGGTGTAAAGGGACGTAAGGATCGCTTGTATTGTTCCTGCAGAAAGCAACAAAGCTTGTATCACATATTTAAAGGATCACAATGAATTCTTACCAAAGACAGGAGGCCCGCGTTGCCTGGGGACGACAGCATCCAAAATAACTCTCTGTCTCTTCTATGTGTTTGCTTTCTGTCTGCTTTGCTCATCATGTGAGTTTCTGTCTCTTACAGTTTCGTTTCACTCAGTAGCTTTAAGGGCTGTTTACAGTTCTGACGTCAACATAGCCCCACCTCATCCATTGCAAGTTGTCAGGCAGGCCAGTGATGCTCAGGGAGAGCAGAGAGAGGATAGGGCGAGGGCTGGACGGGGAGGGTTTATGGTGGTGCTAAGGGAAGTAGAAGGCCTCAGGAGTACAACGGTTGCCGATTAACCCCTTACGTAGCCAAACCAAACCCACCGATTGCACGGCCTCCTGGGGAAAAAAAAGTACAAATTATAAACGATCAATAATTGTCACCTTGTGCCCAAAGTGAAAAGTACATCGGGGGGGGGGACTTTATACATCTAATTTGGAGATGCCCAAAGCTTCATCGGTACTGGGAGGAAGTCTCTCAGTGTATCACCAGAGTGGTCCAGGTACCTGTTCCCTTGGACCAGGGGTGTCAAACACAAGGCCCGCGGGCCGAATGTGGCCCTCCAGGCAATTTCATGTGGCCCTTGCACCTCTCCTGCAGCTGTAGGAGAGTTCCAGCCCTCCTCTGGTCCTCCTCTAGAACCCCTACTTTCTGCTTTCAAGATTCTTCCCAGCAGCAGGATAAGGAAAGGGGGGTGCCCTGTGATGTAAGGGAGAGTGGAGGACTCAACTTCTGATGGTGGGGTGGCTCTTGACATCTAATGTAAGGGGAGGGGATGCGCTGGACATCTAATCTTACAGATACAAGCGGCCCTTTTGAGGCAATCGTAATGCTGATGCGTCCCACGAGTTCGACACCCCCTGATTTACATGAATCATGCCCCCACATCACAAATTTGAATTGCGTGGCCTTAGGCCGGGCACTTTACGCTACGCCACCGCATATTATGGAGCAAGTGCTTTCTGAATAAGGCACTTGCCCATAATATTTGCGGCGGCGTAGCGTAAACAGCATACGCTACGCCGCCGGACAGATACATTGCATGTATCTGAATCCGGCCCCTGGTGTCTACAAAATAGGGGATAGTTTTTTGGCATTTTTATTAATATATTTTTTTTTCCACCAGTAATGGCAGCGATCAGCGATTTTTTATTGTGCCTGCGACATTATGGTGGACACAACAGACTTTTGACACCATTTTGGGACCATTGTCATTTTTACAGTGATTAGTGCTATAAAGATGCTGATCAAAACCTCCTCTACATTCCCAAGTCCCACTACAAATCGAAGGGAGGACGAAGATTTGCAGTCCAAGGACCCCGGCTATGGAACGTTTTACCAACGAACATCTGCATGGAACCCAACTCCAAAAGATTTTACCACCTTCATGACCAGGCCATTTTTTGCAATTAAATGACAGATTATGGCGTTATGGCGGACACATCGGACACTTTTGTCACATTTTTGGGACCGTTGTCATTTTCACAGCGAAAAATGCTATAAAAATGCACTGATTACTGTGAAAATGACAATAGCAGTGATGGTGTTAACCACTAGGGGGCGTTGTAGGGGTTAAGGGTGACCTCATGTGTGTTTCTTACTGTAGGGGGGCTTGGCTGTACGTGTTACATCACTGATCGTCGTTCCCTATGACAGGGAACAGATGATCACTGGCACTGCCACAGAGAAGAACGGAGAAGGTTTGTTTACACTCACCTCTCCCGGTTGAGGGTCCGCGGTTCCCGCGGGCACGGTCACAGAGCTTCGGACCGGGTCACTCGCGACCCACGGTTGGGCTTCTTAAAGGGGACGTACATGAATAACGGTCGTGCGTACGCGGCATTAGCCATGAAGTTATGCCGCGTACACACGATCACTTTTTGTGATGGAAAAAAAACTACGTTTTCTGTGACGTAAAAAAAACAACGTTTTTGAAACGTCACTTTTCAAAGACGATGTTGCATACACACCATCGTTTTTTTCACAAAATGCGAGGTTACGTTCACCACTCTTTTCCATTGAAGCTCGCTTCATAACTAGCTTCTGGGCATGCGCGGGTTGAAAAACGTCGTTTTAAACGACGTTTTTGCTACACATGGTGACTTTTTGTGAAACAAAAAACGACGTTTTGAAAAACTACACAAAAAATTCAAGCATGTTGCCCACACACGATCAATTTAAATGACGTTTTAAAAAACAACGTTTTTTTTCATCGCAAAAAACGACCGTGTGTACGCGGCATTAGCCATGAAGTTAGGCCTTTATAGTCACAGAAGATGTATATTGTTCCACCCCAACCCAGTCCAACTTTATTTACATGGATGCTTACACTTGGTACTCTGGGGATAAGTCCTACCAAGATGGATGCTGGCTTTGGTTACCCTGGTGACAGTTGATACCAATCAGTGGCCTGACCTCACACACACATTCAAGATTAGGCTGTTGATAGCGTCAGTTAGGACTGCCTCTGGGACACAGATGGTTGTACTGCTCCATACATCGGTAAGTTTTAACCAATTTTACCTATTTCTGGGTATTTAGAGGCCCTTTCACACTGGCACCGCTCCGCATTAGAGGTAAAGCGGCGCTAGTTTTAGCAGAGCTTTACCATTGTATTTAGCGGCGCTTTATGGCCATTAGTGGGGGGCCATTTTAACCCCAATTAGCGGCTGAAGAAAGGGTTAAGACCCCTTTCACACTGGAGCGTATTGCAGGCGCTATAGCGTTAAAAATAGCGCCTGCAATCTGCCCTAAAACAGCGGTCACATTCACTCCAGTGTGAACGCCTGAGGGGTGTTCACACTGGAGCGTTGTGCTGGCAGGACGGTAGAAAAGGTCCTGCTAGCCTCATCTTTGGAGCGGTGAAGGAGCGGTGTGTTTACCGCTACTGCCTATTGAAATCAACGGGAGAGCGCGGCTATACTTCAGCAGTAAAACTGCCCTGCTAGCGACCGAAATGCGCACTTTTTACGCCTTTAGCACCTCTAGCCTGAAAAACGCCTATAGTGTGAAAGGGGTCTATAAATTGTAGATATTGGTCATATCTGAATAAGTCAATACTTTTTCCCAGTTTATTGTGGTAAAATTAGGCGCCTCGGATTATACTCGAATATATGCTGTAGAAGTCCAAAAAAAAAAAAATAAGGCAGATTCTGCTAAAAATCCTGTGAGCTTGTTCCTCGTTTTTCATTCTCAAGCCCTGCCCAATTCACCTCTGTGAACTACTGACCCCCTTCCCCTATGTTATGGAGGATGAAGGGGGGAGTTGTTCTATAGTCCAAACCAGAAACGAGAAACCTAGGGTCAAAGCTGCATTGCCACGCCCTAGAAGAGGAAGTGTGTAAGTGACACATCAATAAAAATAAAAAATAAAGAATAATAATAAAAAATAAAGAAAAATAAAACACCACATTCAAGGACTGGTAAACCACATTTAATGTCTACATTGTTTGTTATTATTTTAGTTTTATTTTAGTTTTTTATTATTTTATTTTTAGGTATAAGGTAAACGTCATTCACCAACTGAGAACATCATCATAACAAGCGCCCAGGATCTCCTGCAATCCAATCCGCTCTCATAAGCATAAGCATAAGGTGAGCAGGTCTTACAACACACTCTTATGTATTTTCTAGTACTGCCTCACCTTCCTTTTAGGCTTAGCTTACACTTGCAGTAGGAGGGGGTGGTAAAAAAATAGAAGATCGAGCTTCATCTTAACCCCCCCCCGTAACCAGGGCCATCTTTAATGTTGATTGGACCCTGGGCAAAAAAAAAATCTTGGGGTCCCCCCCCCCCCATGCAATTTAGTTCTCCACTTGTGCTCTGAGACATACAATAAATATCAGCTAGACTTGAAATCAGATCAGGCAGTGATAATTGTGATTGGTTGCCAGAGGTTACAGCATGTCATTACCACTTACTGACTGGTTGCTAGAGGTTACAGCACACATTACAGCTCACTGATTGGTTGCTAGAGGTTACAGAACACAATTTCTTCTTGTTGATTGGTTGCTAGAGATTACTGTACAGTAATACTGCTCAATGATTGGTTGCTAGAGGTTACAGTGCCATCATCTGTTCACTGCAGAGGGGCATTATATACATATGAATGCCGCTGACTACGGCTATTTACATATGAATGCTGCCACTATTTACATATGAATGATCCCGTTATTTATATGTAAACACAGGGTCTGCAGGTGAGTCATCTGTACACAACAATAAGGCAGAGCTGGGCAGCACTTCACACTGAGATATCAGGACACAGCAAAGGCCTAAAACTTCAAGGAACAAGGGAATTTCAACTGGGATAGTTGGCAAGTTTAAGGCAGCTGCTTTGGGTCCCACAACAATGACAAGGCCCAGGGCAGCTTCCCCTTTTGCCGTGCCCAGGGGTGGACTGACAACTCATGGGGCCCCCGGGCAATAGAAGGTTATGGGGTCCCGGGGCTTACAGATGGCCACCATGCCAGGAGGCAGGGCAGCTAAAATCTCAGGATTTTCACATCAAAAGAATGTAGGTTTCAGACATATCAGGGACAAATGTAAAAAAAAAACACAGATTTTTACACACTGTCCCTGGTTTTATTGAGCCTGGCAACCTTGATGGGGCCCCCTAGTGGCATGAGGTCCTCGGGCAGTGCCCGAGAGTCCCAATGGTTAGTCCACCCCTGGCTGTGCCTTAAAGATGGCCCTGCCCGTAACTGCAAACGCAGTGAGTCAAAACAGGAAATGGGATAACTGGAGGGTATTTAAGAGGTCATGGAGCTACGCCGAAAATCTATGGGAAGACACCTAGGGCTACTCAGAGAGAAAATTTAAATGAAACAGAGGCGAAAGGGGCTATTTAAGGTGCGATAAAGGGTAGGGGTGAGGGTGGGAGGGGGAAAAACTGAAAAAAATGGGAGAAACGTATTAGTATATCTTTGTTTTTCTTGTCCTACATCCTTAAAATTTAAATAAAAGGAAAAAAAAAGGGAGAAAAAAAAAAGGAGCAGTAAATAAGAAGGAATTTCACTAATGATGCAAAACCAAAATAGAGACGCCTAGGGCCGGTGTACCGTCATACTCTGCTCCCCATCACAGACTGCTCCGGAAGTGCTGTGGCGGCCAACTGCGCATGCGCGATGCGTTCCAAACGCATCTGCGATGCGTTCCAATGCATTTACGACAGTGCACACCAGCGAAACCTCGTTCAGCATCCAGGCTCTTTCTTTAAAGAAAGAGCTAAGAGGCCGAGCGAGCGGAGCGAGCACGTGAGGCCGACTGGCCACTTTCCCCTAAGTCCACGTCGCTCTGAATGACGGCTTCGCTGGTGTGCAGTGTCGTAAATGCATTGGAACGCATCGCAGATGCGTTTGGAATGCATCGCGCATGGGCAGTTGGCCGCCGCAGCACTTCCGGAGCAGTCTGTGATGGGGGAGCCGAATATGACGCGTCACCAGCAAAAAAGAAAATTAATGTAAACTCTATAAGGTGGAGTCTGAAGTGGAAAGGTTCTAAATTTTTAATGCCCATTTTTCTCGTCGCGAAAAATGCTCTGGACGCTACACATGATCGTTTTTCACAACCAATTTAAAAAATGCAATTTTTCTTGCCATGAAAAACGAAAACGGTCGTGTGTACGCGGCATCAGCCTCTGCTCACTTTTTTTTTTTTTTATTATATATAAGAGTCTGCTTGTCACTATGTCTTGCCTTTATCTTGGATAGGATTACAGTGGTACAGATCCTTAAACTAAATGGCTGAAGATACAAGCAACATGGACACGTCAAGCAGTGTCAACACAGAACAGGATGAAGGAGAACGTCTTGCTGCCGTTTTCAACTACCAGAAGGCCTACCTGAAGCGCATAGACGATCACCTGTGCATGACCAGGCTCAAAGATTTAGAAGTTTGGCTGGATCTGCTTAAGAAAAGTTCTTTTTTCATCAGCATTCTGCCGCAAAAAACACTAGTGGGTCCAGAATACGTTAACACAATGCTACTAGTAGACCCTCAGAGATACAAACATATGAAAGAAATGGGTACAGACCAGACCAAGATGCAGCTGGGTCTCCTGCAGAATTACTTAGAAGAGATGAAGATAAGACGAGCAGAACTGGTGGAGATGGTCCAGTCAAACGAAGGAGAATTCTCTCCAAAAAAACAGCAGACCCTCAATGAATATCTGTCGGGGCTCGGAACATTGGTAAATGATTTTCGGAACATGTTAGTGCCTGGGTCACTGCACATTAAACACCAACTCATATTACCAACTGAAGACTGCCCCCTTCCCCCCTTAAGGCTGTTCTTGAAAACGAAAGGGCCGGTGATGTTTGATCGGTTTGAGTCAGTGGCTTTTGAGAATTGGGCTCATCTGAGCTGGCATGTTTCTGGCCAGCGACATCTGACAGATGGTTTTGATCTGCGTTTTCAACAGAAAAACGTACCAGCAGATGAAGAAGGACACAGTGGTGAAATCATGGTGGAGGGCAACACCTTCAAGATACAGATTCTCCCAGAAAAGACGTATGAGTTTTCCATCGGGCGGACCAAGGCGAGCAACGTAGTGTACGACGAGTGGTGTGATGTCCTTATACTGAGTACAAGGGCATCCTGGGCACATCCTGCCCCTCAGCCTAACGCAATAGGCGATTACAAAACACAACGTGACGTCACGTACAAAAATAAATAAAAGTCACTGAGAGAATAAACATTCATGTCTGAGAGTTATTGCGCTACCCACAGGTAGGTGAACTTGACTAGGGAAGCTGGAGTCACACCGTCTTTGGCACTCATGTATATCCTCAGCATCTTACAGATGCCGGTAGTAGTCTGGTAGTATACGCCGCCATGTTGATTGCATGTCATTGCTTAGGGCGGGCTTCCCAACAATGGCGGAATGTGGCAGTGCAATGTTTGCCAACATGGAGGGGATATCATTACCGGCCGCTGTTTATATAAAGAAGAGGTGGATGACCTTAATGCACTGTCCAGGGGCCCCAGGTGCATGGGGGCCCAATGATAATCTTACATTACATCATACTTGTCAACTGTCCCAGATTTACCGGGACAGTCACGTTTTATACTAAGCTGTCCCGGGATGGCCATGTTCCAGCCAGTGAACCATAAACTGTACTGTGCCCTCCTGATCCCAGTATTTTGCCCTCCTGACTCCCCCTGTACTGTGCCCTTTGTGTTGATTAGTTTGATTTATGGCATGTTTTCTTATTGTTTAAAATCTATTTTATTATGTTTAATTCTATCAACTATTTATACTTTAATTTTTGAGAGCAGGTGTCTAAATTGGGACAGGCTAGTAGGGGGCCCCAGTGCATTACGTTGCCCAGGGGCCCATGATGCTATCAAGATGGCTCTGTGGATGAGAAAGAGGTGATGCCGCCCTGAAATGTGTAGCCACATGCCCAGGGCAGCCATCACATGTTTTGGGGCCCCTTACACAGATTTAGGCAGGGCCCCTCTGGAGCAGAGAACTAGGGGGGGGCTCCTCTCTCCTGCCACCAGATAAGGGGGGGGGGGGGGGTTGTGGTAACAAAAGTTTCATCTCTTCTCTTCTCTCTCCTGTGTGAGATGATAAGCGGGACGGGGGTTAGTTGAGCTGACGAACAAAACAAAGTCAAGTCAACTCTTCTCTCTTCTGCCGTGAGTTGCTGAAGTCAGACGGAAAAGTTGCTAAGGGGGGGGGTCAGATGAAAAAAAAAACAAGGGGGCACGTCCAGGCCCCTGGGGACCATCGGGCTCCTTACAGGTGTAATGCCTGTACCCCCCTGATGGCGGCCCTGCACGTGCACATTTGTTGTCGGACAGTTTTAAAGCATGCTATAAAACATATGTTGCTGGAAAATCCGACAACAATTGTCCCGATGGAGCGCACAGACGGTCCGATTTTCAGACAGAACCCTTCCATCACACAATTGTTGTCGGAAAATCCGATCGTGTGTACGAGGCTTTACACTCGATCCCCGTCTTTATTGTCAGCATATTAGTGTTTTTTTTGCACAAGTAACTATTTTCTGTCTGTGTTGCTGTCAGAGACTTTCCCTTCCTTAGTCATAACACTTTGCCAGCAAGACAGGAAGTGAGAAAAAATGTCTCTAATGGAGCCCCAGATAGCAATCAAAACCCCAAACCAATCCTTCCTATAGTTGATACTCACATTGCAATACTGGTTACAATGCAAAATTGGACTCATGTTAAAGGGAAGGTTCACCCTCCAAACAAATTTCAGGCATGCCATGGAGCCCACCCACCCGACCGGCAGTATGCCGGTGTTTTTTTTTTTCTTTACATACCTTTTTATGGGCTCTCGTCCCCTCCGGCAATCCCGCAGGACTTGCCGTTTCCAATCACAGGTTGTGATTAACGTCCCTCAGCCTGGAGCATACAGCGCGTCACGAGATGCCGAAGGAACCAGAACGTCGGTGCGCAGGCGCCGTATAGGGCCGCACCGACGTTCGGGTTCCTTCGGCATCTCGTGACGCGCTGTATGCGCCGGGCTGAGGGACGTCAATCACAGCCTGTGATTGGAAACGCCCGTGCAGTCACACGGGATCGCCGGAGGGGACGAGAGCCCGTAAAGAGGTATGTATAGAGAGAAAAAAACACCAGCATACTGCCGGCTGGGCTCCGTGGCATGCCTGAAATTTGTTTGGAGGGTGAACCTCCACAGTTTTTCTTGGTTGCTTATGACCAAGGATGAGCTCAGGTATGTTTGGACATGAGTCTGAAGCTATCCGACTGGGAAATCGTCAAAGCAGAACAGCAATTTTTTTATTTATAGTATAAACCATACATATATTTTGCTATTACCATTTCTTTAAGGGGGGACTTTGCAGACTCTGATGTAAGGGAAAACTTTGGGGACTCTAACATATGGGATGCTCTTGTTACCCTGATTTAAGCGGTTCTCTGAGTGTGTGTGGGGTCATTTTTAGGTTAGTGCTAACTTTGGGCAGTGTAAAAGAGAGTGTAACAGCAGACACACTCCGCTTAGACGACTGCAGCCAGCAACCCTGCTGCAAAGTCATATGAATAATGTGTCCGGGTTTCAGGGAGTCTGAGGGTGGCAACCCTACGGTCAAGACATTTCCAATCCCACCTTGCAGCTGAACGTGTTTAACCAAAGCTCACTTGGCTGTTCTTCTCATGTGGATCATGTGACTTGTTTTTAGCAGACAGCGGGCTGACGTCACAGAGCCGGTCCAGGCTGGGGCAAGATCACGACAATGAAGTCAGGATACGCCCACATGCCTGGAACAGCACCCTGCTCATCCTTCCAACAAGCCACTGAGAACCGGAGCCGGCTTCTCCCACCCCCCTCCAAAGCCCAGTGCTCCAGTGAGCGAGGGGTTGACAGAGCAGACAGCAGTGACTGACAGTCACCAGTTCTCTGCTCAGGGAGCAAGCGATCAGTGGTCTTTGATCATTTGGTTCTCAGTCTTAGAGCCGGCGGTGGACAGATGCAGCATCGGACTGGTGCTACATCCCACCTAGGTAGGTATTATTCAAATAAAAAAATAAAATAAAAAATAAACATCTCTTTTAAATGCCGTTCTTGAAGAATACACTAAAACCTTCATTTAAAAAAAATTGGAAATGCCTACTTTGCATAACTTCCTACTTTTCTCCAAAACCAAAGACAGTCTTCAACCCCAATGTACCAATCGCATTTTTTTGGGGGTCTGCTTGTTAATACGTCTTGCCTTTATCTTGAATAGGGTTACACTGGTTCAGATCCTCAAATGAAAATGGCTGAATCTACAAGCAACAATGATATTTCAAGCAGTGTGACATTTGAACAGGATAAAGAAGAACGTCCTGCTGCAGTTTTCAACTTCCGGAAGCTCATAGACGATCACCTGTCCATGACCACGCTCAAAGTTTTCGAAGATCGGCTGGATCTGCTCAGGAAAAGTTCTTTTTTCATCACCGTCCTGCCCAAAAAAACATTTACTGGACTGGAATATGTCAAAACATTGCTGCTTTTACACCCTCAAAAATACAAACATATGAAAGAAATGGGTACAGACCAGACCAAGATGCAGCTGGTTCTCCTGCAAAATTACTTGGAAGAGATGAAAAAAACACGATCAGAACTGGTGGAGATGGTCCCATCACATGAAGGAGAATTCTCTCCGACAAAGCAGGAGACCCTCAATCAATATCTGTCAGAGCTAGGAAAAGTTGTAAAAGATTTTCAGAACATGTCAGTGCGTGGACCACTGCACATTAAACACCAACTTATATTACCAACGGCAGTCCGCCACATTCCCTCCTTAAGGTTGTTCTTGAACACCAAACGGCCAGTGATGTTTGACCGTCTGGAGTCAACGGCTTTTGACGATTGGGCAAGCCTGAGCTGGCATGTTTCTGGACAGCGAAATCCGACAGACAGTTTTGATCTGCGTTTTCAACAGATAAATGTACCAGCAGATGAAGGAGGACACAGTGGTGAAATCATGGTAGATGGCAACACCTTCAACATCCACATTCTCCTCCCAGAAAAGACGTATGAGTTTTCCATCGGGAGGACCAAGGCGAGCAATGTAGTGTACGACGAGTGGCGTGATGTCCTTACATTGAGTACAAGGGCATCCTGGGCCTATCCTGCCCCTCAGCCTGAAGCAAAAGGTGACTACAAAACACAATGTAAATAAATAAAAGTCACTGAAAAAACAAACTTTCCTGTCTGAGGGTTATTGTGCTACCCACAGCAAGGTAGACTCGTCTAGAGAAGCTGGAGGTACATCTCCTTTGGCACTTGTTTATATTCTCAGCACCTTCCAGATGCCGGTAATGGTCGGCTCGTCATAGTGTTGTACGTCACCACGTTCTTGGAATTTCCGACAGCATTCGTGTGACCGTGTGTATGCAAGACAAGTTTGAGCCAACATTCCGTCTGAAAAAAAAGCCATGGTTTGGTTGTCGAAATGTCCGATCGTGTGTACACAGCATTAGACGCCCCATCAAGTTAAAGGACAGTCAAAGCTGGTCCCCATACATTTAGTAGGTCAGAGGATTCTTCTGGAATGGAAGCCACTGAGACATTGAAAAAATGTTATTGCGCTCATTAATGTGACAAAAGAAAATAAAGCTGCAATCCAAAAGTGTTATACTACACAGAAACCATATGAACAAAAAATAGAGATTGCGCTAAATATTATATATAGGTGATTTGGAATGCTGATTAAGCATGTGCACAGATAAATAAGTCCATCAACATATATAAAAGTTTATAATCCAGTGATCCCACGGGTGCTGACAAATCAACTTGGAAAAGTGTGGTATAGATGAAACCTCCACCGAAATTATATATAGCCTCTTACCAGAAAGACATGATATATAAGCCTGATACGATCTATGATGCCGGGTGATGGTCACAAGGAAGCTCCACTGCATACAGCCTGGTTTACAGATGTAAAGTGTCTCCCGACGGGTCATCAACAGGCACATATAAAACACAAGGCCTCACATAGCATAAAACCCTTTTTATTAAGAATAAAAAGAGACGACTTGCACTTACATCAAGAGTGAAAAAGCAGCGCATAAAACACAGCAGCCGGCTGGCTTAGAACAAACAGCCCGTATTCCGGGTAGAGCGATTGGAGCACGCGGTGAAAAAGGGTTTTATGCTATGTGAGGCCTTGTGTTTTATATGTGCCTGTTGATGACCCGTCGGGAGACACTTTACATCTGTAAACCAGGCTGTATGCAGTGGAGCTTCCTTGTGACCATCACCCGGCATCATAGATCGTATCAGGCTTATATATCATGTCTTTCTGGTAAGAGGCTATATATAATTTCGGTGGAGGTTTCATCTATACCACACTTTTCCAAGTTGATTTGTCAGCACCCGTGGGATCACTGGATTATAAACTTTTATATATGTTGATGGACTTATTTATCTGTGCACATGCTTAATCAGCATTCCAAATCACCTATATATAATATTTAGCGCAATCTCTATTTTTTGTTCATTCAGCCACTGAGACATACTAGGTGCCACTGAGCCATACATGCCTGGAGGGAAGAGAATTTTCCTGAAGAAAAGAGGCACCCTGCATAGGAACTACAGCTGGGGATCGGAGAACCCAAGGGGGGGGGGGGGGGGTACATGGGAAGGTATATTAATCTGTGTGTGGCTCAGGGAAGTAGAGAGTGGGTAGCTGAAGACACTCCCAGACAGAGATTAGCCTCTTAGCCTAAAGCAGGGGTCTCCATACTTTTAAAGCAAAGGGCCAGTTTACGATGTTTCAGACTTAAGGGGGGCCGGATTCGGACCATTTGGGGTAGAAAATGCCCCAGGGCCGAGCATCAGTGAAAATAAACATGGCCCCAGTGTTGGTGGGCAGTAGGAGGAATAGCGCTCCATCATTGCTATTAGTCTAAGAAATAGTGCCCCATTGTTCGTGCCATTGGGAGGAATAGTGCCTCATATCATTTGGCGCAATACTGCCCTAAGGGCCGGATGAAGGCTAGCAAAGGGCCACATTCGGCCCTCAGGCCGCAGTTTGGAGAATCCTGGCCTAAAGGCTCTCTGCACCTGAATGCCTGGAGAGCAAACTACCCTAGCACCAATAAGAATAAGCAAGTAATCCCGCACTTGGAAAAGCAACGGTGCACCTCAATGCTCAATTGTGCCCCATCATTGTTGTCAGTGGGAGGAATAGTGCCCCATCATTGTTGTCAGTGGGAGGAATAGTATCCAGCATTGGTGTCAGTGGGAGGAATAGTGCCCTATTAGTGTCAGTGGGAGGAATAGTACCCCATTTGTGCCAGTGGGAGGAATAGTGCCCTATTAGTGCCAGTGGGAGGAATAGTGCCCTATTAGTGCCAGTGGGAGGAATAGTGTCTCATCATTGGTGTCTGTGGGAAGAATAGTGCCCCATCATTGGTGTCTGTGGGAAGAATAGTGCCCCATCATTGGTGTCAGTGGGAAGAATAGTGCCCCATCATTGGTGTCAGTCTGAAGAATAGTCCCAAATATAAGGAGGTGGAATAGTGCCAATTGTTGATATCAGGAGAAGGAATAGTGTCCCATCAATGGTGTCAGTGGAAGAAATGGTGCTCCACTGTTGGTACCTCTGAACTTTTTGCGATGGGAACGAGGGGCAGCAAAAGTATGCAGACATGGGACACACCCTTTGCCACGCCCCCTACACTACACACTAAAAATCGTTGGTTAAACCCACTTTTTTTTAACCACTACTACTCCTTTATACTTGTTTTTGAACTTTACAAATGCAGCAATTTAGAAATTAAATGAAACGTTTAGCACTGGGAAACAATTTTTGAAAGATAAAGAGTGCATTTTATATACAATTATATAGATCAGACCTAAATGAGTGACACATGAGGAAGAAAAGAGGGACAGAGGGACATTACCTCAAAATTAGGGACAGTTGGGAGCTATGCCACTGGTGTCCAAGGGCCGGATAAAGGCAAGGGCAAGGCAGCAGTTTGGAGACCACTGTCCTAGGACAATAGCAAAGAAAAATGGAGGCGTGCTGGGTAGAGGAGGGGTGATCCTGGTCTGGCCTACATTATTTTTGTTTGCCAGGGTTCACTGCTCCTGTAGGTGGCTGTATAACCCAACAGTATATAACTTCCTGTGTCCCTTAATGAACAAGTATTTCTAATATCTCTCAACAATTGTTTAATGTTTAAACAAAGGGGTGGTGTGATGAACAGCAGAATCTTGACATGGGTGGCTTTAAACCAGGGGTCTCAAACTGGCGTCCCATCATGCCTCTTGCCTGAGCGAGTCATGCTTGTAACTGTCAGCCTTGCAAAGCCGCATGGGACTTGTAGTTTCGCAAAACAGCTGTTTTGAGACCCCTGCAAGTTTAAACAAACTGTGAAAAAAAAAAAAAATCACACAAGATCAGTGTTTCAGTGTTTTATTCCGCCCGTTACATCATCCAGTGACCCCTTCCAGTGAATAGCCATACAGGGTTCAGTTACTAGCAATACAGGCAGTTCCCTGTGTACATCCAGGCATTATAAACACAGGAAAAATGAGCCAAACATATCAAAAACATGAACTACATATCAACTTTATATCCTAATAAACCTCTCTCACTTGCATTGCTATAGAGATTCATTGTGGGCTTACAAACAACTCCCTTTTCCAAGATACTTTGGAGCGATATCATAGAGCATGCTCCGGGGAAAGGAGTCAATGCAGGACACTTCAGTTCTGAGTGCGTACCGGTGGGCAGGATCCATTCAACAGATCCTAGGTTCCACTCACCAACCTGAGCCATTACAAGCACGCCAGTCACTGCACGTCCTTCATCAATCTTTAAGCAGCACTTAAGGTACCTTAAAGTTAGCTTAAGATATGCCAACGTAGCAATCCCAGTCAATGTCATCACTTGTCATCCTACTAGCATGCCTTGGGCACCGTTTAGCATTCCTTAAAGGGGTTGTAAAGGTTTGTTTTTTATTTTCTAAATTGGTTCTTTTAAGCTTGTGCATTGTTGGTTCACTTACATTTTCTTTCGATTTCCAATCTAAATGTTTATTTTTTTTGTCTGAATTTCTCACTTCCTGTTCCTCCTCAGTAAGCTTTCCCCCCATCATCCGAGCCGTTCTGGCTGGGGGTTAGTCAGCGTGCTTGCCCCCTCCCTTGGGACTACATCGCTGCGGGGAGATGCTGTAAAGCTCGCCCCCATCATCCGAGCCGTTCTGGCTGGGGGTTAGTCAGCGTGCTTACCCCCTCACTAGGGACTACATCGCTGCGGGGAGATGTTGTAAAGCTTGCCCCCATCATCCGAGCCATTCTGGCTGGGGGTTAGTCAGCATGCTCGCCCCCTCCCTTGGGACTACATTGCTGCGGGGAGATGCTGTAAAGCTCGCCCCCATCATCCGAGCCGTTCAGACTGGGGGTTAGTCAGCGTGCTCGCCCCCTCCGTTGGGACTACATCGCTGCGGGGAAATGCTGTAAAGCTCGCCCCCATCATCCGAGCCATTCTGGCTGGGGGTTAGTCAGCATGCTCGCCCCCTCCCTTGGGACTACATTTCTGCGGGGAGATGCTGTAAAGCTCGCCCCCATCATCCGAGCCATTCTGACTGGGGGTTAGTCAGCGTGCTCGCCCCCTCCCTTGGGACTACATCGCTGCGGGGAAATGCTGTAAAGCTTGCCCCCAACATCCAAGCCATTCTGGCTGGGGGTTAGTCAGCGTGCTCCTCCCCTCCCTTGGGACTACATCCCAGCGGGGAGACGCTGCAAAGCTTGCCCCCATTATCTGAGCCTTTTTGGCTGGGGGTTAGTCAGCGTGCTCGCCCCCTCCCTTGGGACTACATCGCTGCGGGGAGATGCTGTAAAGCTTGCCCCCATCATCTGAGCCCTTCTGGCTAGGGGTTAGTCAGCGTGCTTGCACCCTCCCTTGGGACTACATCCCTGCGGAGAGACGCTGCAAAGCTTGCCCCCATCATCCGAGTCATTCTGGCTGGGGGTTAGTCAGCGTGCTCCTCCCCTCCCTTGGGACTACTTCCCTGCGGGGAGACACTGCAAAGCTTGCCCCCATTATCTGAGCCTTTTTGGCTGGGGGTTAGTCAGCGTGCTCGCCCCCTCCCTTGGGACTACATCCCTGCGGGGAGACGCTGTAAAGCTTTCCCCCCATCATCCGAGCCGTTCTGGCTGGGGGTTAGTCAGCGTGCTCGCCCCCTCCCTTGGGACTACATCCCTGCGGGGAGACACTTTGTAGTCTCAAGGGAGGGGACGAGCACGCTGACTAACCCCCAGCCAGAACGGCTCGGATGATGGGGGCAAGCTTACTGAGGAGGAACAGGAAGTGAGATATTCAGACAAAGAGAAAAAAAACATTTAGGCCGGAATCACACTTGTGCGGTGCGAATTTCAGCTCTCTTATCTTTGAAGAGAGATAACAGAAGTGTTCAGCAGATTAGCTCTGTTTTAGCTGCGAATTTGGAGACCTGGGAGAAGTTACAGGGGAGAGGAGAAGGAGGGGGGAAGTGTATTGGGCTGAATGAGACAAAACCTGAAGAGAACTGAACACATCTATGAATCAGTTGCGTACCCATAGAAGACAATGGGTCTGAATTCGCACCTGAGCCGCACCGCAATGCCTAAAATATGCACACGTTTTGTCGGCAATGCGCAGTGCGAATGCATCGCACATATGTGAACCAGCCTCATTGAAAACAATGTATTAAGAAATGTTCTGCGTATTAGATGCGTTTTAAGCCGCACTCAATTCGCATAGGTGCGAATCCGGCCTTAGAAGGGAAATCGAAGGAAAAGGTAAGTGAACCAACAATGCACTAGCTTTAAGGAACCTATTTAGAAAATAAAAAATGAACCTTTACAACCCCTTTAAGGTACCTTAAAGTGTTAGTAAAGGATTTTTTTTTTTCGTTTTACACAGAGTGGCCCTGATCCACGTCTTCTGGGGTCCCTTGGCGGCTGTTTCTCGTCCTCCCCCCCGCAAGTACTGACCACAGTCATGCGAGAGCGTTCGCATGGTGGTGAGCAATTGCGGGCGCGCTCGCTGTATCACTCTGCCCCACCCCTCGTCACTGGATGTGATTGACAGCAGCGCCAGCTAATGGCTGCGCTGCTCTTAATACATCCGCTCTAGACAATCAGCGGCCAGGCTGAGCGGTGAAGAGGATCTCGGGACCGAGCGCGGGACTTTCGACGGGTCAGGCAAGTAAAAACGGGGGCTCCAGGGGGGTATACACTGGAGATTTTTCAACTTATTGCATTAAGGTGAAAAAACATTTTCCTTTACAACTCCTTTAATGTTAGCTTAAGACACACCAATGTAGCATCTCAGTCAACATCATCACTTGTCATCCTTGCATGCCTTGGGCACCATTTAGCATGCCTTAATTTTCACTGCAGCTTGATGAATCAGGACTGTTGTCACTTTAGATATAACATTAAGGCAATCCCTATGGGAAATCCTATGGCTTGAGTCCTTGCAACATGCAAGAAGCCAGCAGGCCGCTCACTCCAGCAGTGTGCAATCATAACCAATATGCCAATTTTAGGCCTTAGGGTGTACTGATCCTTTAACTGACATCTATAATAAGCCAGATATAATGGGAGGTTACCTTACTATATTAGTCACCTCCATCCTTCAGACTGTCAGTTTTCTTACAACTGAGATTACATGCCATCTGCTACCAGGAATCTCGTTAATTAAGAAACTGATAAAGCAAAAAAAAAAAAGAAAAAAAAAGAAACACGAGATGTAAATTGTTGCTTCTTTTATATATAAATATAAAATTCAAACAAAATGAATATTGGGCATCAAAAAGGTACAAATTGGGCATCACAGGGGCTTTGCTTTCCACCGCGTTTTGATGATTTGGATTCCTTCTGAAAAATAAAGGAGCAAGATAAAAAAAATCTCGATCTGAACAGTGACTGCAGCAAATCAGTCACTGATCGGGTATTCTGACAAGCTGTGGGAGCAGCAGCTGTAATACAAATAACAGGCAGGAGGGGAGATTCCTCCATGTATGCTTTTTAGCATAGGGGGGGATTCCGTTCATTTCTCTTGTGCAGCCATGCTTCATGTATGGCTAGACATATAATACCTCCAGCTAAAACCTTACTTTTTCTCTGTTTTGGAGAGTGTAGGGAAGAGTGGAGAACCTTTCGCTTGTCTATGTTGGGGAATTTTTCCATCACTTTGTTCTTGCCAGGCCAGGAAGACAAATCCAACAGTAAAATCATTCTTTATTTAGAAGTGTAAAGGGAAGACTAGAACCCATATTACTTTTTTAGGAAGTGAGGGGCCGTCTCCCTTATGGAGGCTCAGATAGGAAGTGTGGGGCCGTCACCCCTAATGGAGACTCATAAAGGTAGTGAGGGGCTGTCGCCCTTATGGAGACTCAGATGGGAAGTGAGGGGCTGTCTCCCTTATGGAGACTCAGATGGGAAGTGAGGGGCCATCGCCCTAATGGAGACTCAGATGGGAAGTGAGGGGCCATCGCCCTAATGGAGACTCAGATGGGAAGTGAGGGGCCGTCTCCCTTATGGAGACTCAGATGGGAAGTGATGGGCCGTCTCCCTTATGGAGACTCAGATGGGAAGTGAGGGGCCGTCGCCCTAATGGAGACTCAGATGGGAAGTGAGGGGCCGTCGCCCTTATGGAGACTCAGATGGGAAGTGAGGGGCCGTCGCCCTTATGGAGACTCAGATGGGAAGTGAGGGGCCGTCGCCCTTATGGAGACTCAGATGGGAAGTGAGGGGCCGTCTCCCTTATGGAGACTCAGATGGGAAGTGAGGGGCCGTCTCCCTTATGGAGACTCAGATGGGAAGTGAGGGGCCGTCGCCCTTATGGAGACTCAGATGGGAAGTGAGGGGCCGTCGCCCTTATGGAGACTCAGATGGGAAGTGAGGGGCCGTCGCCCTTATGGAGACTCAGATGGGAAGTGAGAGGCCGTCGCCCTTATGGAGACTCAGATGGGAAGTGAGGGGCCGTCGCCCTTATGGAGACTCAAATGGGAAGTGAGGGGCTGTCTCCATTATGGTGGCTCAGATAGCAAAGAAACTTGACAAAGGTTCTCCTCTACCCTACACAAAACAAAAACCAATAACTGGAGGTATACTGTAAGGCAACCATATCACCAAATAAAAAAATTGGTGGCTACCATGTACAGCTGTACCAGATTTTTTACTCTCCTGGTTTAGTAAATATCCCCTTAGTCGCCTTAAATTATCTTGCAGTTTCTTATATCCTTTTGCTGGTTCACTGGTCAGATCTCTTGTAGTCCGATTTCCCCGGTCTGCAATTGCTACAGCAAATAAGTATGCAAGATTGCGCTCTCCGTGTTGAGACATTTAGAATAGCCCCGCTGTAGTAAAAGTGAAACACTAAGGTGGATGGGTCGGGACACCTCACCTTTACAGTTTTCTGTATTTTTTAACATATACAGTGGAAACTTGGATTACCAGCATAATCTGTTCCAGGGGAATGCTCGTAATCCAAAGTACTTGCATATCAAAGCGAGTTTCCCCATTGAAGTCAATGGAAACGAAAATTATTTGTTCTGCATGGACTTCAACGGCATGCAGTAGAAAACATGCGGCCAGGAGGTGTCGGAGAGCCTCGTAAACACTTGGAAAGGGCCAAGGACACCTCGGCTGAACTCGGAAATTGAGTGTTTCCAAGCATTTCCAAACGGCTCCGATCAGCGCTGGTTTGGCTTTGCTCGGCTCCGGCACCCAAACCCCCCCCACACCTCAGGCCAAACGTGGTATTGCACACCGCTTTGGCTTGAATCCTGCTCTTTTGCAAGACAACACTCGCAAACCGAATCAGGATTTTTTAAAAATACAATGCTTGTATTACGAAAACGCTCATTAACCGCGTTACTCGCAATCCGAAGATCCACTGTACTGGTTATCTGACTGCCATACTGATCCAGTAGTTCCGCAACAGCTGGAGGGCCACAGTTTGAGGATCCCTGCCATAGACACTCCTAAACCTTGTGGATGGCCTTCCCAGAAGAGTTGAAGCTGTTATAGCTTCAAAAGGTTGGATAACTCAATATTGAACCTTTACGAACCAAGACTGGGATGCCATTAAAGTTCATGTGAGTGTACAGGCAGGTGTCCCAATACTTTTGACAATAGTGTATTTTGAGCCTTTCCTATTGGTTCATAAAAAAAACTGCCTGATAGTTTGAATTCTAAACAAGTCTGTTCACCACCTTTCTAATGAACATCATAAAGAAAAAACCTGCATGATCCCATAAGGCAGGGATATGCAATTAGCGGACCTCCAGATGTTGCAAAACTTCAAGTCCCATCATGCCTCTGCCTCTGGGTGTCTTGCTTGTGGCTGTCAGTCTTGCTATGCTTCATGGGACTTGTAGTTCTGCAACAGCTGGAGGTCTGATAACTGCATATCCCTGCCATAAGGGCAGCTTTGATGAAAGCTGAAAGTCTGTTGGGCTCCAGCGTTCATGGAAGCTTCTTAATGGGTACCGGCCAACGGGTTCTCACCTGGTGCAACCTAAAGCTATCTACTTTGATAAACTTCACAGGGCTGTCATATTCCGATATATTCAAATTCCTGTTGAGTACAAGCTCCTAGAATGTGGCTAAACATTTTTGTACAATGCAGATATTGGATGATGATAACAACACTGAAGGTCTGGGGATTCCATCATGGCCCCTTCTTTTAGAAAGCACGACCATCAGACTTTCCTAGGAGTGACCACAGGAAGATCTCACCACTAAGGCGTGAGGGCTCTCTCTAATAATATTCATCGTCCCGTTTGGTGCTGGAACCATCTACGGCCGTATTCTGTGCAACGTGCCGCAGATCTGTAAAGCACAGAACTTCCCTAATCCTTCTTTGGTTCATCAGCTTCCTCCAGCTAAGCGCTCATCATCCATCACAGTCACATGACATGTCCAAACTGTTAAGGTACCAAATAACGAGGCTTTGCATCTCTACTTCTGCATATCGTCTTCGGTCAGAGATGTCACCTCTATGGTGGTATGTTCATCCTCTCCATCCGCGGAGTCACAGGGCATGGCTACCAGGGTACCCCCGGCTGACGCTAACTGTGCAAAGTTCTGGATGGTGCCTAGCCCTGGCAAAGTGAGCAGCTGGATGGGACTCATCATTTTGAGAATGGTGTTGCTGTCTTGCATAGCCGCCGTGCTCAGGACGGTGAGGTTGGATGAGTCGGGGTGAATTTCCAGAGTGTTTGGGAAAGTGCTTCCTGAAGGGGCGAGGATAGTGTAGCCTCCCAAAACTGGGGAGGAAGGCGAGCTGGATTGGGAAGTCGAGTTCTTGTTAATGGAGGAAGCAGACAGTACTTTACCAAATGGGATGCCGGTCAACTGAGAGAGGGTCATTCCTTGGGGAAGGGTGATCTGCGTTGGCTGAGAAGATACTTGCGAGCTTATAGCAGCTGGGCCAGAGGTTGCACGGGTTAAGCGTGGCCGCTTGGCCGGAGGGGGCATGCTGACTGGGGTCAATGTCATCAACACGTTGTTCAGATGTTGAGACTTGTGCTTCAGCTCCTTGGCTCGTCTCCTGTGTTCATCACACTGCTGCTCCAGCGCTGTGGAGAAAAGGATTTCAACAACACTCAAGTGATTGTAAACTTTAATTTTTTTTTTTTCCAACTACCATACATGTTATGCTTAGCTGATCAGCGGAAAGGTTTTGCACAGAGCAGCCTCTATCCTCCTCTTCTGGGGTCCACCATCAGCACTCCTGATAACATCCCCTCTGCCGAGTGCCCCCACAGTAAACAGCTTGCTATAGGGGCACTCGTGCAGGCTTGCTCCCAAACTGGCTCTGTGTGTCCATTGACACACAGAGCATGGTCCAGCCCCTCACTCCCTCCTCACTGACTGTGATTGACAGCAGTGGTACTCAATGACTCCCGCTGCTATCTCTGAGCCAATGAGCAGGGAGAGAGCCGAGAGTGCTGCTGCCCTTATGCACATCGCTGGATCAAGACTTGGCTCAGGTCAGCATAAGAGGTCACCGGAAAAGGGGGGGGGGGTGGCGTAGCTGATCATTGAAGGTTCTTTGTGCATATACTTTGGCTTCTAGAAACCAATAGAGAAAGAGTACCTGCTAAATCTCTGGTGTACTGCTCTCTAGAGCGGTCCATCTGGCTTTTGTTACTGGCCAGCACTTTCTTAATCAAATCCAGTAAGCCGAAATTCTGGACAATGTTGTTGAGCAGCACAGCGTCTGAAAAATAGAAGAGGATACCAGCTGAAAGAAAAGAAACAGATTCAATCGTGAGGGACGCGCAAGAGATCAAACAGTCCTTAAAAAGGCCCAGTCCCTGCTGTCTAATCACTTATAAGCCAACAGTGGCTCCAAATAAAAGGGTTCCAGAGAACACTCTCTTCTTGGAACACTCACCACCGCTCCGGCACCGACCCCTGCACTAATCCCCCTTCACCACTAGAGGTCTACAAACTGAGGACATACTGTCAGAGCAAAGTATCATGGACCAGGCCTTTTTCTGACACTTTACAAGAGAAAATCAGTATATATATATATATATATATACACACACACAGACCCTAGAAAATAAAATGGTGGTTGTGGTTTTTAAAATGTGGGGAAAAAAAACATATACCCCAAAAATTTTGTATAATATGAAAGATGATGTTACGTTGAGTAAACAGATACATGTCATGCTTTAAAATTCTGTATGCTCAGGGAATGGCACCAAACTACAGTATTTTAAAATCTCTATAAGCGATATTTTAAAAATTTCTACAGGTTACTATTATAAAAGTTGCAGAGGAGGTCTAGTGCTAGAATTATTGCTCTACCCTTAAAAGCAAGAAATGAGGAAAGAGGGAAGAAGAAGAAAGAATAAAGGAGGAGGAGGAGGAAGAGGGAGAAGGGAGAAGAAGGAACCCAAAGTGAGCCTGGTGTAGGCAATCTCGGCCCTCCAACTGTTTTGAAACTACAAGTCCCATGAGACATTGCGAGACCCTGACAATCACAGGCATGACTCCTAGAGGCATGATGGGATTTGTAGTTTCACCACAGCTGGAGGGCCGAGGATTTCTACCCCTGTCCTAGGCCATAGAGATGAGCAGAGTCCATATTTCCTTTGCTCATCGCTATGCCTAGCCACTGCGAGCACCAGATCGGTTTTCGGCTTCCTGATCTGCCAGGTAAGCCCAAAAACCACCGGCAAGCAGTGGGGGTATGGGACGAACCCGCCCATTCGTATTAGCCAGACCGGCGCCTGAGGGAAAAAATGTGAATGGGGTTATGGCATCTAGCTTTAACCATAAACCCAAAATAAACGGTCAAAAGTAATGACAGATTTTCCCAGTTAGGGAAAGGGGCGCTCACACTTAGCGGAAGCCGATCGGCAGGTACACGGTACCCGATGTCCTCCGCACCTGCCGATCGTTAGGAAGAGAGACAGAATGGCGATCTGCCTATGTAAACAAGGTAGATCGCTGTTCTGACAGGAGGGAAAAGATGGAGTTTGTGTCCCGAATAAATTCCATCTCTTCCTCTAGTAAAAGGGCCTCACACAGTACAGTAAAACACAGTCTAGGCATACAGTTAACCCTTTGATCGCCCATTCCCAGCCAGTGTGATTAGTACAGTAACAGTGCATATTTTTAGCACTGATCACTGGTCCCAAAAAGTGTAAAAAAAATAAAATAAAGTGTCAGAATGTCCGCCGCAATAACACAGTGATTCGATTTTTGAGCTTGGTTAGGCGCCAAATACCCACTGGGGGGGTGAGTCCCGCTATAAGTTTCTGATCGCCGCCATTACTAGTAAAAAAAAATTAAATATATATTCCATAGTTTGTAGACGTGGTAACTTTTGCGCAAACCAATCAATATACACTTACTGAAACTTTTTTTTTTACCAAAAATATGTAGCAAAATACATATTGTCCTAAATTATTGAAGAAATTATATTTTCTTTCAATTTTTTGTATTGAATATGTTCTATAGCAGAATGTTATATATTGTACAATATTTATATTGTGGGTGATCAGAGGTGATCAAATACCACCAAAAGAAAGCTCTATTTGTGGGGAAAAAAAGGACACATTTTATTTGGGTACAGCGTTGCGCAACTGCGCAATTGTCAGCTAAAGTAACGCAGTGCCGTATTGCTAAAAATGGCCTGGTCATGGGGGGAGGAATTTCCAGAGGTCAAGTGGATAAGGATCTCTTCCTACCACTGTGCCACATAACTGACCTGAAGACACTTGGAAAAAAGCATTAAAAGCATACAGTGGGCAGGAGAGCAGTTGTGGGATGCTGATCACATAGTTAAGCTTTAAGCATTATTCAATCACATTGACAGCTGGATTACCCTGTAGCTGGATGGGAGGAGTCTGCAACCGCTCCCTCAGTCCTTTCATTGTCTCCAGCAGCTCCCGATGAAACTCTTGAATAACATCACCGAGAAGTCCGGCGTCACGCAGCCCCTGCCAAAAGACCAGGGTGTCATCTGCATTGGAAACAAAATAATGGGAGGGGGTTAAGCATGTAGGATGAAAATACATTTTAAATATGGTTCAGATACTTCACACCACAAGGTCTTCCTATCCTTTTCATAGCACATTTCCTAAAGGGTTTGATACATTGTTCAGAAATTTTCCAACAAGTTGGATAATGTTGATGATTGAGTAGAAGCACTTCTGAAGTGGTCCTTCCCTCCTCCTAGGTGTAACCTATAAATGGCAGAAGCGATCTGTCACACAGAGCTGTTTGTGGCTGGATTTAAGCACTTGGAGGCCGCCCGCAATGTACTATGGACAGGCAGCCTGCACAGGCAAAATGAAGTACCCGTACGCTGCTGCCTGCTTCCAGGTTAAGACCCCTTTCACAGTGGGGTGTTTTTCAGGCACTTTAGCATTACAAAAAGTGCCTGAAAGAAGCTGCATCTGCAATCCCAATGTGAAAGCCAAGTGCTTTCACACTAAAGCGCCGGAAAAACACCCCAGTGTGAAAAGGGTCTTAGCGTTAAAAAAAAGCACCTGAAAGAAACTGCATCTGCAATCCCAATGTGCTTTCACACTGAAGCGCTGCGCTGGCAGGAAGTCAAAAAAAGTTCTGCAAGCAACTTCTTTGCAGCAATTGAATACACCGCTCCTAAAGCCCCCTTCCCATTGAGGGAGGTTTTTGTAACGCCAAAGCGCCTAAAAACTCCCCAGTGTGAAATGTGTGTTAGCGGCGCTTTACCAGCGTTTTTCGGGCGCTGGCAGTGTGAAAGGGCTCTGAAAGCACTCGGGATTGCAGATGAGGCTTCTTTCAGGAACTTTACAGGCTTTTTTTTTGTAACGCCAAAGCGCCTGAAAAACGGAGAGGGGTCTTAAGGTGCGTGCCCCCCCCCCCCCCCCCATATTGACACCTGATCTGACTGTACAAAGCAGAAGCTGGTCAGCAAGGCCTGGCCAATGATTCACGGCCAAGACCTGCTGATCGGCTGTGTGTAATCACAGCTCAGAGCCCTGGGTTGACAACCCAGGGCTCTGTACAGGAGAAACAGGGGTTTATTTACTAAAGGAAAATCCACTTTGCACTACAAGTGCACCTGGACATGCAGTCATTGTAGATCCGAGGGGGACATGCAAAGAAAAAAAAAAAAACAGTATTTTTGCTTGTACATGATTGGATGATAAATTCAGCAGGGCTTCTACTTATTTCAGATCTTCCCCTACAGCGAGTGCACTTCCAAGTGCAATTGTAGTGCAGAGTGTATTTTCTCTTAGTAAATCAACCCCACAGGGGTTTGAGCTCAAGTGGTTAAAAATCAAAAACCAAAATAGTTTGCTTCATGCATGCATGGACAGACCTTTCAATCTGATATTGGAAACAGTGATTTGTTAAGCCGGCAACATTTTCACCAGCAGACTGTGAAGTTACAAACTCTTCTTTCAGTCAACTTTTCTTTTGACTGCAAACAAAAAAAATATCCATTTTACCATTTGCAGAACTTACCTCCAATCACATTGCCCCAGTCTCCTGATCCGTCACACGTCTCTATAGTAATAGTTGCTGGGCTCCCGTTAACAGTAAAAGCTGTACAAGAGAAAAAGATGGTTAAAACCAGCTGAATGTATTATGTATGGCAGTGATGGAACGCTTTACCGATCATGACACTTCAGAAATGTTTAGATGCCTGCCCATCATACTCTTGTACATTCTACATACTTGTTTTATATACGTCCAAGCCCGGTTTCTATAGATTAGGGACAAGGATATGGATTCAAGCTGCCCAGATTCTCTCACTGTGAGGTTACTTGATCCGAAAACCCCACGTAATGACCCAGCTATCCTTTATATCTGAAACATGTGTGATGTCTATTGGAATGAATTTTCTATAAGAATACAGATAGATTCCGTGGTATTCCAATATCTCGACATTGGACATTGCTAGGCCTTCAGCATTAGATATATTATGTAGCGGGGCAAAAATTCATAATAAAGCGATATTAAACCCAAAAGCAAACATATTGCAGCTTACCAATTCTTTGATGTGATGGCTGCATTTGTTTTCTTTTTGGGCTTTCTTCTATTTTCATCTGCTAATCCAGCCAGCAAGTCTGTTTTGGGTAAGCGGAAGATCTGTTCCCGGTTTGTGCCACAAACAGAAAGCAAAATGGATGGAAACCTCTGGAGATTTCATTCCCATGTGTGACCAGGAACCATGCCCCGCCCCCCCCCCCCTCAGTCTTCCGTCGCTCGCCTAGGCTTTCCTGTCCCACCGGGAGGCATGAGAAACCACCTGGAACATCGGTGAGCTGGCCAAAGACCCGAACAAAGCCAGTGCTTCGATCGGCCCTCTAATCTAGTAATCCGGAAGCGGTGTCATTACATCACTTCCTGGATTACTGGCATCTTAAAGTGGAGGTTCGCCCTAAAACAATTATCTAACATTACATTCAGCATACTAACGACATGTACAGTATGCTGGTATTTGTTTTTTTTCTCCGTACATACCGTTTAATTGTTATTTTCGCCCTGGCTTCCGGGTTCTGATTCCCGCGGGACTGGGCGTTCCTATTGAAAGTTTAGATGATTGACGTCTGGTGAAAAACTTCCCATGGCGCATAAAGCGCGTCACCAGTTTTCCGTAAATAGCCGACCTGCGAGTCAGCGCTATAAGGCGCCTGCACAGTCAGTTCTACACGGTGGGCGCAGGCGCTGTATAGCGCTGACTCGCAGGTCGGCTATTTACGGAAAACTGGTGACGCGCTATATGTGCCATGGGAAGTTTTTCACCAGACGTCAATCATCTAAGCTTTCAATAGGAAAGTCCAGTCCCGCGGGAATCAGAACCCGGAAGCCAGGGTGAAAATAACAATTAAACGGTATGTACGGAGAAAGAAAAAAAAAATACCAGCATACTGTACATGTCGTTAGTATGCTGGATGTAATGTTAGATAATTGTTTTAGGGTGAACCTCCACTTTAAGGGCTCCAGTTTAAAAAAATACTGATCTTGACGTTTTGAATACTTTGAAGTGCAGAGGAGGGGTTTGGCGTCCTATAGCCCCCCCGATACCTCCATAAAGTGTACCTGTAACATGCCTGTTTACTGTTACAAGGGAAGTTTACATTCCTCGTGACAGCAAAAACAGTGATAAAAAAAATAATAAATGTAAAATAAGTGTTTTTTTTTTTTTTTTTAAATGTACAAAATATTAGCAAAACTTATTGGAGAACCGTTGGAGAGGTGGCCAAAATATATATTTTTTTGGTGCCGATACGATACCAATATTGGTCAATCCCTAGTTTTAGAGATCAATAAAAAGGAAATTTGTATCTTCTGTTTTGTTTGTTTTCTGATACCATTCACCCAACTTTTTAAGACACACCTTTGTATGTCTGCTTATTCTTTTATACAGGCTGTATTGCTGGACTTTGATTTTGTGTATTTTGTTTTGCTTGAAAAATGTAATAAAGATACCGTTAAAAAGTAAATACAAATAATTTATTAGATGAAAGAAGTGTTAGTCCCGAGTCTCCACTCACTGTCACTGGATGTGGTGATGGGGATATACTCCGTGGACACCTGGCTGCAGAGGGACACGCGGTTCCCTGTCACATCAATCTTGGTACTTCTACACGTGTTGGAACAGACCTTGGAGTGTTGATAAAAATCCAGTTCCCCTGAATCCATTATTTTCCTGATAAAAAAAATACACTCCAATTAAAACATTAAATGATTGCATTTAAAGAGGGTTACACAACTTTGCTGTTAGTTTGCTCCACTGGTTATATCACTAGGGTTGCCAGTATGATCGATGTGAATATAGCACTGAGAAAAGGCCACTAGAGTGCGTTTCCTGGTTCTAGCACTCGGCGAATACACACAGGCTGAATATCGGCCGCTACAACAGAAATTCGCCCAGTGTGTACAGCAGCATGTCCGGCTTCTGTCAAACATGCATACTGGATCATCCGATTAGCGCTTTCAGCTAGGGTTGCACCGATGTCCATATCGGTGCTGATACTAAGTATATGAAAGGGTATCAGTACTCATGTAAATGCTAGTCATACTAGCTCATCATGCCTTTTTCTTGCAGGTTTTTAATTTTTTTTTTTAATTTTTGGGGTTTACAACCACTTCAAGTGGTTAATATAAAACAACACAGTAAAACAAAAACATAAACATGCATGCAATTTTATGTACTAAAGAGTCAACAATGAGTACACATTATCATTAACCAAGTTATGTGCTGACCTGAGCATGACTCCATTCATCCTGATGGCTCTCTTCCAGTCCTTTAAGGTAGATTTCCCAGCCAAATGCACAAATTCTTTTGGACTTATCAGATGTTCATTATACTGAAAATTGAAGAAATAGAGTCCAATAAGACATTAGATGGATTTGGGGTGGAAAAAATTATTTATACTAACATTGCTCCTGTGTATGCCAAGACAACGCCCCCCCCCCCTATTCCCAGCTAGTCTGCATAGCTTCATAAAATTTTTTTGGTCTTGCCCAAAAGTCATGTGTCGAGTCTATTCTATAGCCGACATACAAACCTGCATGCATGGAAGACCTTACCAGTTTACCATGAAATGGACAAACGTTAAAACCACTCGCCTTTAAAGCGGAGTTCCACCCAAAAATGGGACTTCCGCTTATCCCACATTTGGCATGTAATTTTTTGGGGGGGGAGTGGGGGCTTCAGGAGGAGTGGGACTTCCTGTCCCACTTCCTGCTTCCGCCGAGGGGCTGGTAAGACGATTAGGCTTAATCGCCTTATTGCAGCCCCTCCCTGTAGGCGATCATCTAGGACACTGACAGGTCCTAGACGATCGCCTGCCCAATCAGCGGCGAGCCGCGCGTGCATGCGCAGTGCGGCTCGCGCATGCGCAGTGGGTGCCCGGCCGTGAAGCCGAAGGCTGTCGTGGGTGCCCGGCCGTGAAGCCGAAGGCTGTCGTGGGTGCCCGGCCGTGAAGCCGAAGGCTGTCGTGGGTGCCCGGCCGTGAAGCCGAAGGCTGTCGTGGGTGCCCGGCCGTGAAGCCGAAGGCTGTCACGGCCGCATGGCCACAGTAGAAATGAAGACGCCGGACGGGGAGGGGGGGGGGGGGGAGAGGAGCGGAGCTGGAACGCTGGAGTAGGTAAGTGATTGTTTATTAAAAGCCAGCAGCTACACTTTTTGTAGCTGCTGACTTTTAATAAACAAAACTTTTGGCTGGAACACCCTATTAAGGATTACATTACTCTTTTATAGAGGAAACAATTCTCCTCTAGCTCAGCCCTCCCCACCATCCACACAAATTTTCTGCCACTTTCTCTTCTACTCCCATGTCCCCACACTTCACCCATCTGCCCGGGGGGTGGGGGCTCTGGCTACCCCAACATGGTGCACTCCCCCCAAACGGATTTCACGAGCGCAAAATAACCCTCCCCCTCCTTAAGTGGTAGTTCCCCAAGGGTACTTTCACACTTTTGAACCTGCAAAGCGCTTCAGCAGCGGTGCTTGTCGGGGGCTTTTAACCCCTTGTTAACCTACTTTGGGGTTAAAAGTGCTTTAAATCACAATAATGCTCAGTAAATAGAGTGCAGGCTCCATTATAAGTGGACTGGTGCTCACCTGTACACATTTGACATTGATCCCCGGACACACAAACTTCCTCCAGATCAGGTTGGCCTTGCTCTCCCCACAGGTGATGGCGTACGCAATCTCTGCTTCGAGAGTTTCCTCGTCCTCATCCTCCATCTTCACTTCTCAGCCAACGTTATAGATAAAAGAAAAAGAACAAGATTTCTGTGAATCTCTAGTTCACGAAGCACTGGTAAATAAAAGATCCCACAACATCCCATGGGCTGTGAATGTGAATAGCCAAGCGGTCAGAGATGGGACAACACCAGCGCTGGGGACCTGTAGCGCTCATGTCTGGAGCCGTGTTATGTAGGATTGCTAAAAGATCTCTCTTTTTTTTTTTTTAACAGTTTGAAGAAAGCCTACATGTCATCACTTTCTAGCAATGGGCAAGACCAGGGGTATCCAAACTTTCTAAATGGGGGGCCAGGTTACTGTCAGGTTGATGTCAGTGGGAAGAATTGTGCTCCATCATTGATGTCATTGGAAGGAATTGTGCACTGTCATTGGTGTCATTGGGAGGAATTGTGCACCGTCATTGGTGTCATTGGGAGGAATTGTGCACCGTCATTGGTGTCATTGGGAGGAATTGTGCACCGTCATGGGTGTCATTGGGCCCTGATTGTTGGTGTCATTGGGAGGAATTGTGTGCCGTCATTGGGCCCCGAGGAATTGTGCCCTATCATGGGTGTCATTGGGAGGTATTGTGCCCTATCATGGGTGTCATTGTGCCCTATCATGGGTGTCATTGGGAGGAATTGTGCCCTATCATGGGTGTCATTGGAAGGAATTGTGCCCTATCATGGGTGTCATTGGGAGGAATTGTGCCCTATCATGGGTGTCATTGGGCCCCGATTGTTGGTGTCATTGGGCCCTGATTGTTGGTGTCATTGGGAGGAATTGTGCCCTATCATGGGTGTCATTGGGCCCTGATTGTTGGTGTCCTTGGGAGGAATTGGGCCCCATCATGGGTGTCATTGGGAGGAATTGGGCCCCATTGGGTGAGATTGTGCTCCTTTGTTGGTGGGAGGAGTTGTGTCCCATCATTGATGTCAGTTAGGGGAACTGTGCCTCATTGTTGGTATCAGTGAATGACATGGTGCCCCAGGGGCCTGATAAAAGCAAGCAAAGGGCCACATCTGGCCCCAGGGCCTCAGTTTGGAGACCACTGGGCAAGACAAAGGTTGACTTTCAATCTAGTAAACTGTATTGCATCTCTGAACAAAAACAAGCAAATCCACTGTTGTTGAGCAGACGATATAATAAGCAGCAGAAACTTTACATACCTAATACAGCTTCTTTCAGTTCTGTTGAGGCGCTAAAGGCGGCTGCAGCTGCCGCCGCCACACTTTCTGACTCCATGGCTTCTTCGGCTAGGCTCCTGCACCCAACAGAGAACAGAGGGTTAGGGCAACTGTCAGCTTTGTGGACATCATCACAACAACAGGCACACTGCAGTTTTATCCTGCTACAGCCCATAGTATTAAAGCTGAAATTTAAGCAAGCATATAACAAAAAATAAATAAAAAATACAACTTCCCAAGTTAACAAGCAATAGCCTGAATTACTCTATTTTTCTCTTAAAACGATAGTAAATACCGCTAGCTCACTTGTACCTACAGGTAAGCTTATAATAAAGCACAAGTGTAGGTACAAGGAACATCTCCTAAACCTGCACCTTTTATATTCACTACTTCCTGGGGATGTCATCCAGGTACGTCGCCTTTAAGAGCCGAGCCATGGGTGGCGCTCACGGCCCGGCCCTAAGCTCCATAACCGTGGGACCCGATCGCTGCCGGTGTCCCGCGATCGGTCACAGGAGCTGAAGAACGGGAGGGGGCGAGTGTAAACAAACCTTCCCGGTACTTTACTGTGGCAGTGTCAGCGATCGTCTGTTCCCTGATATAGGGAGCAACGATCAATGATGTTGCACGTCCAGCCCCGCCCCCTACAGTTAGAAACACACATGAGGTCACACTTAACCCCTACAGCAGCCCCTAGTGGTTAACTCCTAAAATGCAATTGTAATTTTCACAGTAATCAGTGCATTTTTATAGCACTTTTTGCTGTGAAAATGACAATGGTCTCAAAAATGTGTCAAAATTGTCCGACATAATGTTGCAGTCATGAAAAAGTAAATAAATAAATCACTGCCATTAGTAGTAAAAAATAAAAAAAATATTAATAAAACTGCCATAAAAATCCACCATTTTGTAAACGCTATAAATTTTGTGCAAATCAACCGATAAACACTTACTGTAATTTTTTTTTTTTACCAAAAATAGGTAGAATACGTATCGGCCTAAACTGAGAAAAAATAATGTTTTTTATATCTTTTTTGAGGATATTTATTATAGCAAAAATTAAAAAATATTGAATTTTTTTCAAAATCATCTCTCTATTTTTGTTTATAGCGCAAAAAAAACAAAACGCAGAGGTCATCAAATACCACCAAAAGAAAACTATTTGTGGGGGGAAAAAAAAAGACGACGCCAATTTTGTTTGGGAGCCACGACCACGCAGTTGTCAGTTAAAGCGAAGCAGTGCCGAATCGCAAAAACTCAAATCGGCAGGTAGGGGGCGTGTAGTATTTAAATTAGGCTCGATCCCGCTCCGAACGTACTGCGCATGCGCCGGCCGTGAATGTATCCCAGTGCGCATGCTCCAAATCACGTCACAAATTGTCAATGAAAACGACGTGAACGTAACTTACGCCCAGCCCCATTCTGAATCGGCTTACGCAAACGACGTCTGTCCCGACGCCCATACTTAACATAGGATGCGCCTGCTTTTTGGTGCTTTATCTTTACGCCGGGAAAACGCCTTACGTAAACGGCGTAAATGCACTGCATCGGCCGGGTGTACGTTCGTGAATTGGCGTAGCTCGCTGATTTACATATTCTCTGCGTTAATCAGCAGGAACGCTACCAGCTGCCATTTTAAAATTGCAGTTAAGATACGACGGTGTAATACAATTACGCCAGTCAGATCTTTGCTGCAAACCGGCGTATCTTGTTTTCTGAATACAGAAAACAGATACGCCGGCATAGGTTAGAAGTTACGCGGCTTACCTAGAGATAAGCCGCGTAACTTCTTACTGAATCTGACCCATAATGTGAATTGAGGACAGTAGCTCCTCAACGTTTCCATGTGATCATGCTTGGCACAGGACCCGGGCGATAAAAAGTCTCAATTGTCCTATTAAAAAAGAAAACTGGCAAAAAAAGGAACATTTCATCTCTCATGCAATTTAAAAACAATGACCTGGCCAATCAGGTGTTAACATCCAGGACTACCTGGTATTTTTAGTGTCTCTTTAAATCTCTAACCTGCTCTACATTCCTTATAACGTGATTGGTCCAGAGAGAAAGGAATATGTCAGCAGCCCCCGGTTGGAGGTGTTTGATGTCGGCCCCAAGTGTACATGTCGGGAAGCAGGCCCTTGCTTGTTGCCATGGCAAAACTGTGGGAGGCAGATGGGTGCAGCCAGTTAAAGCCTTGTTATCTAGTGTCTGGACTGAAGATGGCATTTCAGGACAGCAGTGAGCCCAAAACTCACATATCCTGGGCTGGGAGAGATCACCCCCCGTGTAATGTACAATCGCTGAGATCAAAACCTTCAGGGAAAGAACTGCTGCAGGCCTGATAAATTATTTATGTACTGAAAGAATGCAGTACAGAAATGCTGCACCCTTAGGGATGAAATGGTCTCCAATTGCCTTCTTTTTTAGGATGAGGTTGTCCAGAGTGTTTAAGAGACATTGACAGTTTGCCCATAGCCCCCCTAAACTTAGGGCCCCCCGTACCCAGCCATGCACCCTCCCTCTGCAACTTACCAACAACAGAGCAATGCTTTGGGGGTTCTATAGCCCCTTTAAATCCTTGGTCCCCCTTACCTGGTCACACTCCCCAGCCTATAACCCCCCCTAAACCCAGGGATACTATTACCCAGCCAAGTTCTCTCCCCCTGCAGCATTCCAGCTCTGGAGCAATGATGTAGCAGTCCTACAGCCCCCTATATCCAAGGCACCACTTACCCAGCTACATTCCCTTTCTTTACAGCATCCCAGCCCCGATTCAATGCTTTGGGGGTCCTAAAGCCCATTTAAATCCCTGGTCCCCCTTAACTGGTCAGGCTCCCTCCCTCTGCAGCATCCCAGCTCAAGAGCAATGTTGTAATAATCCTATAACCCCCCTAAACCCAGGACCCCTATTGCCCAGCCACATCCTCTCCCTTTGCAGCATCCCAGTTCTGGAGCAGTGCTTTAGCAGTCCTACAGCCCCCCTAAACCCAGGCACCCCATTTCCCACCTACCCTCTCTTGCCCTGTAGTATCCCAGCTCCAGAGCAATGCTGTAGCAGTCCTACAGCCCCCTAAATCCAGCCCCCCCCTTACCCAGCTACACTCCCTCCCTCTGCAGCTTCACAGCTCCAGTGCAATCCTGTAGTGGTCCCAGAGCCCCCTAAACCTGGGACCCTACCTAACAAGCCACACTCCTTCACCTCTGAAACATGCCAGCTCCAGAGCAACTCTGTAGGGGTCCCATAGCCCCCCAAACCTGGGACCCTACACAACAAGCCACACTCCACCTCTGAAACATGCCAGCTCCAGAGCAACTCTGTAGGGGTCCTATAGCCCCCTAAACCTGGGAACCTGCCACACTCCCTCCACCCTGCAGCATCCCAGCTCCAGAGCAATTCTGTAGTGGTCCCATAGCCTCCTAAACCTGGGAACCAACCTAACAAGCCACACTCCATCCCCTCTGCAGCATCCCAGATCCAGTGCAATGCTGTAGTGGTCCCATAGCCCCGTAAACCCAGGGCTTTCATTACCCCCAATACATTCCCTTCCTTCTGCAGCATCCCAGCTCCAGAACAATTCTGTAGTGGTCCCATAGCCCCCTAAACCTGGGACCCTACCTAACCAGCCACACTCCCTCCCCACTGCAGCATCCCAGCCCCAGTGCAATTCTGAAGTGGTCCCATAGCCCCCAAAACCTGGGAACCTGCCACACTCCCTCCCCACTGCAGCATCCCAGCCCCAGTGCAATTCTGAAGTGGTCCCATAGCCCCCAAAACCTGGGAACCTGCCACACTCCCTCTACTCTGCAGCATGCCAGATCCAGTGCAATGCTGTAGCAGTCCTACAGCCCCCTAAACCCAGGGCCTTCCCCAATACACTCCTTTCACTCGGCAGCATTCCAACTCCAGAACAACTCTGTAGTGGTCTCATAATCCCCTAAACCTGGGACCCTGCCTATGCTATGCAGCACCACTGCTCCAGTGCAATGCTGTAGTGGTCCTAGAGCCCCCTAAACCTGGGACCCTACCTAACAAGCCACACTCCCTCCACACTGCAGCTCCGGAGCAATGTTGTAGTGGTCCGCACTTCAGATTTGTAATACTAGGGTCTAATTATGGGATTTTTTTACGAACATTCTTGTTAGAACAGAAACTGGGAAAAAAATGGCTACTGCCCCCCTCCCACCATTGATCTGCATTGTACTGCAGAGCTACCAATTGCATGAACAATCTTCAGAATCTGACACTTCTGGGAGTGTCAGATTCTCATCCCTCCCAATGCATTTTGTGGTTCCTGTTGCTGGTCCATACACTTTTACTGTGTTCTGTAGTGACAGAATTCTGGGGAACCAGAATTCCGATACTTCTAGAAATGCCATATTCTGCAATATCGCACAGATCAACAAGAGATACATGTATGACCTTCCCTGCCCTTTCAAGAGTGTCAGAATTCTGGTCCCCCCCATTATGCCGGCCCTACATGTATGACCTACCTAACATTAATGTTATATGGGGCCAGCGACAGGAACCACTTTTCTTTTCATTTGTCCACTAGGGACAATCTAACAAAAAAAGTCTGATGTCCACAAATCTCAACCAACTGATCAAGAAAGTGAACATATCCCACCTCATGGCTTGCCTTATCCTGTATTCACTATATCTGGTCCCCCACAGTACACATAACATGGAAATGTAATAGTTTTAGTAAATATAAACTGGCAAGTACCTTTTTCTCATCAGCAGTATATAGCAGCCTTGTGACTTCTATCAGTGTTCGGTTAAAGCTTGTAGGAGGAGTTTTCATTATCCTTTGACTGTCCTATGAGGTTGCACGACCCCTGAACCCTCTGTCTGGACAGTGCTGATTGGCCCTGTGCTGAAAAGCTCTCTAGCAATAAACACCGAACTGAGCATGTGCATAGTGCCCCCAAGGCTCTGTACTATCAGCAGATGGATTGTGGACCGTGGAAGAAGGGGGATCAGAGAAGACAGGATCAAACAGCCGTTTTACACATTGCTGTGGATTAACCCCTTAGGTTCCACAGTGAGTATAACAAGCATGCTTTACTGCAGGGGTGCCCAACCAGTGGTCCGGGGGCCACATGTGGCCCGCTGAGCCCTCTGATGTGGTCCGCAACCACCTGCTCTGGGATGGAATAAAATAGAATAGAATACTGTTATTAAAGGTAAGTTTATAACTAATATCACAGTGTATATATGGGCATATCTGTTATGCAGTGGTTACTGGGCTGCTTTCAAACTGATCCACAGGTGCAGAGCCGTGCACCTGTGGGTTACCTGCACTGTGCCATAGACTTCTATTACCTGCGAGTTTGGTGTGCTGAGAGTAGAGTGGGCTCTATAGAGCCGAGTGGGCTGCCATCCACCTGCTCCAGTCATTGTGGCCCGCCATCGGTTACCAAGTTGCTTAAGTGGCCCTTGCTCTTCAAAAGGTTGGTCACCCCTGCTTTGCTGCATATACACACTGATTTTACAGTTGTGGGTTTAAAAACACTTTAAGTACAGAGCCCTACCTGTTGGTGGTCACAAGAACCGCTTTCACCTCCTCCATGCTGCCATCCATTATATTATCCGGCGTGGTCACCACCACCACCTCCTCTACATGCACGCTGACGTCTGGGGTGGCCATGGTTTCCGTGGTTAGTCTGGATTAGAAAAAAAAACGACACCAAAAGTTCTTCTTAAAAAAGGACAACGAATTCATATTAAAACATAAGCAATCAATAGTATTAAAAATCCTGCTGCACTTACTGCAGATCTCTATACCCTGCAAATTTCTATGTTGCACAAAATTAAAACAAAAAACACATATGCTGTACATTCATCTCATCAATATATACATTCACATGTTCCATGGTTTATCCCTTTAAAAACATTTCAGTTACACCACATGGACAGAAATATACCTGAGGATTTGCCAGAAAACAAGAAACGCAGACCAGGCTGACAACGCTCCATCTGCTGCACTGAAATCCCAAGGAGTGGTCAGCCCTGCTGGACTACAGAACTCTCCCCGCCCCTCTCTGTCCCTCTGCAAGGGCATACATTCATTTCTTTCAGTGCTGCCGACTTGCATTACCAAAAGCCTGCCCACACACGGGGGGGGGGGGGGGGGCAACATCTGCCCCTAAAAGATTTTTACAAGCCAGGCAATTATATAACAGGGAGCGCTAAAAATAAAATAGTAAGGAACAACAACGGGGGGAACCAAATGGCTGAAGCAGCCACTGGGCAGTTACAGTAAAAAAAAAATTAGAACTATTTTTAATAATAAAAAGATAAAAGATTGTGGAGAATGGAACATTTTAAATGTCCCTAAAATACCCCAATATCACTAAAGCAAATCTCTAGCCATAAAAAAAAAATATATATATATATAATATAATATATATTATACACACACACACATTATATATATAAAGGTTAAATGTGTAAAAAAAAAAAAAAAAATCATCAGAGCCGTCACCCGCAACACTTATTTTCCACCACTAGATGTCCTCAGTCTGACATCATCATTGACCTGTCCACATCCTGTGACTGGACAGTGAAAGGAGAAGCAGCACAGTGATGAGCTCATCTCTCTGTCACTCTGCTTTCTCAGCATGAACTTTGTCAGCACACGCAGATTGGCCCCTGTGCTACTGCTTCTTTCTCCCTCACTCTGAGCTCTATTGTACCTGGAATGCAAGAAAATAATACCCTATATACACTGCTTGCGTTTAACGAAAAAAAATGCTTTACAAATTAACCCCTTGCCGACCGGGTCACATACATTTACTGCAGGGTGGTGGCCCCTGCGTGCAGAATCACATACAGGTTTGCGATTCTGCACTTCTGGGCCTGGGGTGCGAACCCGATGTCCACCG
This sequence comes from Rana kukunoris, assembly GCA_029574335.1. Lineage (NCBI taxonomy): Eukaryota > Metazoa > Chordata > Amphibia > Anura > Ranidae > Rana > Rana kukunoris. The sequence goes on from CM056060.1 coordinate 10,673,368, forward strand.
GGACCTGCCGATCATTCCCACCGGCGGCTCGCTCTCAATGCGATTCTACACAGCGGGTCCCGCAGACTTGAAGTTCGCTGGCAGTCTGCCTATGTAAACAAAGCAGATCGTCGTTCTGTTAGTAGGGAAGACAGAGATCCTGTGTTTCTGCACAGCTCTCTGTCTTCCCTCAGTTAAAAGCACATCCCTCACAGTTAGCAAGCACTCCCTAGGGACGCATTTTACCCTTTTATCGCCCCTGATGTTAACCCCTTCCCTGACGGTATCATTAGTACAGTGACAGTGCATATTTTTTTAGCACTGATCGCTGTATCAGTGTCACTGGTCCCCCTCACAAAAAAAGTAAAAAAAGTGTCAATTTGAATTTGAATTCCGCCGGCTCATTTTCGCTACGCCGCCGCAACTTTAGGAGCAAGTGCTATGTGAATAACAGTACTTGCTCCTAAAGTTTCGGCGGAGTAACGTAAATGAGAAACGTTACTCTAAAATAAAGATTCGCCCATCTACCTGAATCTGGCCCAATGTGTGTAAAAAGTAAAAAAAAAGGACATCAATTTTATTTGGATACAGCGTCGCACATAGTGCCGTATCGCAAAGAATGGCCTGGTCATGAAAGGTGGTGCGGGGGGGGGGGGGTAAATCTTCCGGAGCTGAAGAGACTAAGCAAATCAGGCTGACCAGTGAGAAGGTTAGAAGATATAAACAATTCGAATTAGCCCATTACATAGGCAGCAACAACTTTTGATGTTATGTAAGAGCAACAAAAGAGATACATGTTTGCAAAACAAATTCATGTAGAAAAATTAAATAAAAAAAACACAATAAAAAAAAGTTTTTTGTTTTTTTTGTGTGTACCCGGGTTACATTAGGCCCGTGCACAATTTAAAGCTGGCCATTCATTTTCTTTTCGTTCAGCCGCTGGGCTGAACACACTGTGATTGGGTTACAGTTCCTATTAAAACAAAATATCACCATCAGTGTGTCTGCACTGTAATCAAGGAGCAAAATAAATCTTTTCTCCATAGACTAGCTGATGGCCACTGTAGCTGCAGCCCTCATACACATAATGAATGAACTCTGTAAGTTACACAATGGACTAGTTGTAAAAAATTCCACCCCCCCCCTCATTACAGACAGGAAACCTCCTCCATAATCTCGTTACCCTTGGCTGACCGGGTCAGAATAGGAAAGGATGAGCAGAAAAAGTGCTGGCAGTCTTCCATAACAGGCAGCTGTTCTTGGTTGATCAACATCAGTTATTCATAAATTTTTTCAAAAAAGAGACCAGGCAATTCATTTAGTAGTGCACCAATAATACTGGGTGTCATGCAACCTGGAAGACTAAGGACATCTTGTGGTCAAGAAAAGGTACTGCAGGTGTCAGCTTCAGGGAAAAAAAAGGAGCCCCACTTGTTTGCTTCTTCCCCACCAGCAGGGCCGCTGATAGGGGGGGGACCACCAGTCCTTCTGTAGGGGGTCCGGGCACACAGGGGGGCCCAAACACCAGAGGGAAAAAGGGGCAATTACAGGATGCCCTGTGTGGCTCTCAGCAACAGCGGATAACCGACTTTTAACTATTGCAGGGAGAGACAAAGACACAACTGCTGGCTTCCTTGTCCTGTTTAAAAAAAATAACAACCCTGTATTGTTTTAATCCCTAGTAGAAAAAAAAATAGAAAATTGTATAAAAATAATTTGTAAAAACTGTTAAAAAAAATAAATGTATTTGTTTTTAAAAAAAAATGATAAAATGTTTTTGTTCAAAATTGTTGAAAACTATTTAAAAAATTCCCAATTCACACAGCTTCTCTGTTATCTTTGTGTCCGCCAAGAATGATTTTAGTATATTTATTGGGAAAATGTTTTTTCATATATACATATTTGAGGGGGGGTCCTGCCAGGTAGGCTGTATTGGGCCCCGTGATTTCTAACAGCAGCCCTGCCCACCAGTGCCACATTTGGCACCTTTCTGGGGGAGCAGGTACCCATTTTTGACAGTTACCCATCTCTACTTCCAGGATACCTCATCGGAGGAGGTCCAGCCCCCCCCCCCCCCTCCGGGTCATTCAGAAAGTGCAGCGTGCAGTAGTGAACTGGCTGTGAAGCCGAAAGGCTTCACTGACGGTTTTCCTTACCACAAATGGCAGCGGCGGCAGCCCCAGAGAGCCAATCGGAAAATTGTCTAGGGTGCCAACGGGTAAGTGTCCTAATAAACAGAATTTGTAGCTGCTGATTTTTAGGCTCGGTTCACACCTATGCAAATTGAATGCGTGTTTCACCGCATCCAATTCGCATAGCAGGAAAATGTGATTGGCTCTCTATGGAGCCGGTTCACATATCTCCGCAGCGGGTTCGGTGTGGTGTGTCGAAAAAATATGTGCTTGTTTTGGTGCGTTTCAGGTCCGATTTCAGGCCAAAATTCAGGCTGAAATCGGACCTGAAACGGTGAATCAGCACGCACCGAAGGAAGGAAGGACCGGGAAGAATTTACAGCCATCCACCGCACATACTTTCAATCCTCTTCCAGTTCCAAGTAACTAAACATATGATTATTTTTTTTTGGGGGGGGGGGGGGGGGGTGAACGTTGACTGAAAACAGCTTTTAGTGAGAACCGTAACGATTTTCATTCATCTCCACTGCAATTTAGAACGTTTGCTTGCTTGAAAAACAGGAAATGACTGAAACAGCGGGATGCAGATTGTTCTGTACTCTTCATCTCTTGAGAAATTGTTTCTTTTCCTCACAGAAGCCGGTGGAGAGCTTGTAAGACCAGAATTGGCTCATTCCATACTTGGGCCTTAAAGCGGAGGTTCACCCTAAATATAGTATTTCTCATGTGATCCAGCATACTGGCGTCAGCGGCAGTATGCTGGTTTTTTTTCTTTTTTTTTTAAATCCCCCACTTACTGTGTAATCTTCAATTATAATTTCTTTCCCCCGCGGTGGATGGCGCCTATACAGCCCGTCACATGTTACGAAAATACCCAATTTAGGACTCGGGTATTCTCGGCGCAATGCGGCGCCTGCGCACAGACCTAGGAGCTGACTGCGCAGGTGCCGTATTTCTCTGAGTCCTATTCCGGCTTTTTTCGGAGGGCGTGACGCGCCATAGCCGTAGGACTCGGAGAAATACGGCGCCTGCCCAGTCAGCTCCTAGGTCTGTGCGCAGGCGCCGCATTTCGCCGAGATTACCCGAGTCCTAAATCGGGTATTTTTCGTAAGATGCGACGCGCTATACTTCAAAGCAAAAACGAACAATAAGGACATGAAACCAGTACTGCAGTAAGGTAAAGGAAGCTATTTAGCTAAAAAAAAATATTTCCTTTAGTGATCCTTTAAGTGGTTAAACTGGCTGGATTTAGGCTGCATTCACACCTGAGCGTCGGTCGTTTTTCCGGGCGTTTTTTGCCGGCGTTTTGTCGCACGTATTCAAGCTTATTTGCGCGTTTGCATACAGCGTCGTCTGACGTTTTTGTACTTCGACGTTTTTTATTTTAGCCAATAGGAAAAATGATCATCTTTTCATCACTTGTTGCTATGTTGGTAGATTTTTTTATTCTTCTGCCTGGGTGAAAAGTTCTATTGATTAGAGCGACAAAACGCCCGTAGCAAACGCTCGTTGTCGCGCAAGTCACTTGAATCGAGCGTTTCCATTACTCTCTATGGGAAATGGAAACGCTCAAATACGCCCAAACCGCCCGCGTCAAAAAAAAGGTCCGGGACTTGTTTGAGCTTCACGCGACCGGCATTAAGATGTGAACAGTCACTATAGACAATAATGTTATTTCATCCCTCCGGCGTATTGTAGCGTCGCGCTTCAGGCGTTAAAACGCCTAGGTGTGAATGCAGCCTAACACACAGAAGTTTACTCTAAGAAGGATGTTAGTTACAATGTTTCATGTTATGACAAACTTGGCAGACTGCTGAATTTTTCTTTACACAAAGAAGTTTATCCCTTTGATCTAAAAAGGAAGCATTAGTTACAATGTTTCCTGTAAAGAACTTGGCAGACAGCCCGATATTTTCTTTTGACAGCTGAGTGAGCAGATAAAGCAGGGGTGCCCAACCTTTTGAAGGCCACTTAAGTGACTTAGTAACCAGTCGCGGGCCACAATGAGCGGAGTGGGCAGATGACAGGTCTGTGTCCAGTCTGAATATGCAAGGCAGACACAGCCCAATCTACTTCTGATCCAATCGGGGGACATCCACTTCTGTTTGGCCGCCCACTAACACACAGCTGCTTTCTCTACCTGCAACGTAGAGAGCGTCCTGACTCTCCCGTAGTCCAAGGGAGGGGGCGAGCACGACACTCCACACCAGGGAGACAGCCTCGCATTACTGTGTGGAGTTTCAGACAGAAGAACAGGAAGTGAGGATTTCTCAGAAGAAATAAGGACATTTAAAAGCAAAATGGAAGGATGAGGTAAGTGAAGGAGGACTGCACTAAGGTAAAGGAAGATATTTAGGGGGGGGGGGGAAATAAATAAAAAAAACTACCTTTACAACCCCTTGAAGGCTTCACTCTGGATTTCCCTTTCTAGCAACGCCGCCGCCTGCATCCGAAGCCAATGGACGGACCGAATCGGGGGGGCCGACATGGTGGGCTCCCTGGACAGGTAAGTGACCTAATCTTAAAAGTCAGCAGGTACAGTATTTGTAGCTGCTGACTTTTAATTATGTTTTATTTATAGGGTGGAACTCTGCTTTAAGCTTTGACAATAAGAGCCCTTTCACACCGAGACGCTTTGGCACCCACCAGCCAGCGGGTACGGACAGACATCTGTACTGAGAGGCTGCAGGAGCCTGGCACTGCACCCGCCATCTGCTAATCATGGCTGCAATATTATACAGGCTGCAGAGTAAAGAAAACATAAATGCGCTTTTTCTTACCAATAAAATTATCTGCATTCATTTATTTTTTACAAAACACGAACTTATTCTTTAAACATTTCCTGTTCCATCAACAGCATCACCTTACAAAGCATAACACATGGGGGTATATTTATTTATTACTGTGTCTTAGTTATCAAATGTTTACTCCCAAACCCAACAAGGCCCCCCCCCCCCCCCATGGATTTCCTGCATTGCATTTCACAAGCCAATAGTTACATCTTGTCCTTAAAATGTTATAAACCCCAAATGTCATATATTACAGCTTACCAATCATTACAAGGGGTGGCTGCATTAGTTCTTGCTTTAAGCTCCCCCCCCCCCTCCTCGTCGTCACCTGGCCAGGTTCCTCGTCGCAGGGGGTGGGGGAGGACTACAAGTCTCAGCATGGACTCTATACAGGCTCTCCGTCACTGGGAGGACTACAAGGCTCAGCATGGACTCTATACAGGCTCTCCGTCACTGGGAGGACTACAAGGCTCAGCATGGACTCTATACAGGCTCTCCGTCACTGGGAGGACTACAAGTCTCAGCATGGACTCTATACAGACTCTCCGTCACTGGGAGGACTACAAGTCTCAGCACGGACTCTATACAGGCTCCCCATGACTGGGAGGACTACAAGTCTCAGCATGGACTCTATACAGGCTCTCTGTCCCTAGGAGGACTACAAGTCTCAGCATGGACTCTATACAGACTCTCCATCACTGGGAGGACTACAGACTCTCCATCACTGGGGGGGGGACTACAAGTCTCAGCATGGACTCTATACAGACTCTCCATCACTGGGAGGACTACAGACTCTCCATCACTGGGGGGGGGGGGGGACTACAAGTCTCAGCATGGACTCTATACAGGCTCCCCATGACTGGGAGGACTACAAGTCTCAGCATGGACTCTATACAGGCTCCCCATGACTGGGAGGACTACAAGTCTCAGCACGGACTCTATACAGGCTCCCCATGACTGGGAGGACTACAAGTCTCAGCATGGACTCTATACAGGCTCTCTGTCCCTAGGAGGACTACAAGTCTCAGCATGGACTCTATACAGACTCTCCATCACTGGGAGGACTACAGACTCTCCATCACTGGGGGGGGGGGGACTACAAGTCTCAGCATGGACTCTATACAGACTCTCCATCACTGGGGGGGGTGGACTACAAGTCTCAGCATGGACTCTATACAGACTCTCCATCACTGGGAGGACTACAAGTCTCAGTATGGACTCTATAAAGGCTCTTCATCACTGGGAGGACTACACGTCTCAGCATGGACTCTATACAGGCTCTCTGTCCCTAGGAGGACTACAAGTCTCAGCATGGACTCTATACAGACTCTCCATCACTGGGAGGACTACAAGTCTCAGTATGGACTCTATACAGGCTCTCCATCACTGGGGGGACTACAAGCCTCAGCATCGACTCTATACAGGCTTCCCATCACTGGGAGGACTACAAGTCTCAGCATGGACTCTATACAGGCTCTCCATCATTGGGGGGACTACAAGCCTCAGCATCGACTCTATACAGGCTCCCCATGACTGGGAGGACTACAAGTCTCAGCACGGACTCTATACAGGCTCCCCATGACTGGGAGGACTACAAGTCTCAGCATGGACTCTATACAGGCTCTCTGTCCCTAGGAGGACTACAAGTCTCAGCATGGACTCTATACAGACTCTCCATCACTGGGAGGACTACAGACTCTCCATCACTGGGGGGGGGGGACTACAAGTCTCAGCATGGACTCTATACAGACTCTCCATCACTGGGAGGACTACAGACTCTCCATCACTGGGGGGGGTGGACTACAAGTCTCAGCATGGACTCTATACAGACTCTCCATCACTGGGAGGACTACAAGTCTCAGTATGGACTCTATAAAGGCTCTTCATCACTGGGAGGACTACACGTCTCAGCATGGACTCTATACAGGCTCTCTGTCCCTAGGAGGACTACAAGTCTCAGCATGGACTCTATACAGACTCTCCATCACTGGGAGGACTACAAGTCTCAGTATGGACTCTATACAGGCTCTCCATCACTGGGGGGACTACAAGCCTCAGCATCGACTCTATACAGGCTTCCCATCACTGGGAGGACTACAAGTCTCAGCATGGACTCTATACAGGCTTTCCATCATTGGGGGGACTACAAGCCTCAGCATCGACTCTATACAGGCTTCCCATCACTGGGAGGACTACAAGTCTCAGCATGGACTCTATACAGGCTCTCTGCCCCTAGGAGGACTACAAGTCTCAGCATGGACTCTATACTGACTCGCCATTACTGGGAGGACTACAAGTCTCAGCATGGACTCTATACAGGCTCTCTGTCCCTAGGAGGACTACAAGTCTCAGCATGGACTCTATACAGACTCTCTGCCCCTAGGAGGACTACAAGTCTCAGCATGGACTCTATACAGACTCTCTGCCCCTAGGAGGACTACAAGTCTCAGCATGGACTCTATACAGACTCTCCATTACTGGGAGGACTACAAGTCTCAGCATGGACTGTATGACTGGAGGAGAGCACAACTCCTCTCGGTATGACTCTGGCGCCCCCTCAGGTCACTGTGGAATATGTCGCCGCCCCCCATTCCCGCGCTCTCAGGCCCGGCTCCCTCACACTCGGGGTCCCCCGTACACCCCGCTCTCCCCAGGTCACCATGGACGGCTCCCTCCTCGCTGTCCACACGCCGAGGTGACGCTTATAAGGCGGCCTCGCGCTCTCCCTCCTCCCCCCGGCGCCGCCGTGAGCACGGCCCGCCGTCACGTCCTGACGCTCCGCAGGGACCCGGTGCGTGCTGAGGGGGAGGGGAGGAGAGGCCGCGCCGCCGTCTGGGCCGCTTCACTCACCGTGCTCTCCGCCGCCGCTGCTGGGCCCGGAAACTCCCTCCGCCGTCCGCCCGTTCGGGATTATCGGACGCCTTCCTAGGAAAAGGAGGAGGGGCGGGGGGGGTCGGAGAGGAGAAGGCCGCGCGCGTTCACGGGCTGAGGCAAAGGGGAGGAGGAGGGGGTGTGCGCGCTCACGTGACGTCTAATATGGCCGTTCGGAGGGAAAGGGCTACCACGCATGCGCGCGGTGTGGCACTGGCCGAAAGGTGGCGCTGTGTGCTCATAATACCTTTTTCAATGCTAGCCCAAAGTATTCTTGTAATATTATTTTGATAGTTAAAACAAATAGATACTTTAACCACATTTAAAATTATTATATATATATATATCGTTCTTATAATATTTTTTAAGGAAAATAACTTTATAGTCTTTAGTTTAATAGTACTATAATAATGCTGTTATATATTTATTTATAACAATATTTTTTTAAAGAATAATGTTATGATCTTATACTTTAACAATGCTCTATATATATATATATATATATATATATATATATATATATATATAAAAAAATACTAATCCAGTCTTTAAAAAATTATTTTATTAGTTCATAATATTCATACTAGTAAATGATGATGATATAGTTTAATAATAGGTAAAAAATAGATACTTATAATCTATTAATAGTTAATACATCCCTCTTGTTCTCTCTCTCATTCTATCCCTCTCTCTTTTTCGTTATCTCTCTCTCTCTCTCTCTCTCTCTCTCTCTCTCTCATCCCATCCCTCGTTCTTTCTCTCTCTCTCTCTTTCTCTCTAATTCTATCTCTCTCATTCCATTCTTTCTAGCTCTCATTCTATCCTTCTCGTTCTCTTTCTCTCTCTCATTCTATCCCTCTCGCTCTCTCTCTGCCTCATTCTATCCCTCCTGTTCTTTCTCTCTCTCTCTCTCATTCTATCCCTCTCGTCCTTTCTCTCTCTCATTCCATCCCTCTTGTCTTTTCTCTCTCTCATTCCACCCCTCTCGTTTTTTCTCTCTCTCATTCCATCCCTCCTGTCTTTTCTCTCTCTCATTATATCCCTCTCGTCCTTTCTCTCTCTCATTCCATCCCTCTCGTCTTTTCTCTCTCTCATTCCATCCCTCCTGTCTTTTCTCTCTCTCATTCCATCCCTCCTGTCTTTTCTCTCTCTCATTCCATCCCTCCTGTCTTTTCTCTCTCTCATTCTATCCCTCTCGTTCTTTCTCTCTCTCATTCCATCCCTCTTGTCTTTTCTCTCTCTCATTCTATCCCTCTCGTTCTTTCTCTCTCTCATTCCATCCCTCTTGTCTTTTCTCTCTCTCATTCCACCCCTCTCGTTTTTTCTCTCTCTCATTCCATCCCTCTCTCTATCTCTTTTTTTCTCTCTCTCTATCCATCCCTCTCATTCTTTCTTTCTCTCTCATCCCTTCTTCTTTCTCTCTCTAATTCTATCTCTCTCATTCCATTCTTTCTAGCTCTCATTCTCAACTATCCTTCTCGTTCTTTTTCTCTCTCTCATTCTGTCCCTCTCGTTCTCTCTCTCTCTGTCTCATTCTATCCCTCCTGTTCTTTCTCTCTCTCTCATTCTATCTCTCTCATTCCATTCTTTCTAGCTCTCATTCTATCCTTCTCGTTCTTTTTCTCTCTCTTATTCCATCCCTCCTGTTCTTTCTCTTTCTCTCATTCTATCCCTCTTGTTCTTTCTCTCTCTCTCTTTCTCTCTCTCTCCCCCTCTCTATCCATCCCTCTCGTTCTTTCTCTCTCATTCTATCCCTCTTGTTCTTTCTCTCTTGCTCTCCTCTCATTCTATCCCTCTCGTTCTTTCCATCCTCTCGTTCGTTCCATCCCTCTCGTTCGTTCCATCCCTCTCGTTCTATCCATCCCTCTCGTTCTATCCATCCCTCTCGTTCTTTTCATCCCTTTCGTTCTTTTCATCCCTTTCGTTCTTTTCATCCCTTTCGCTCTTTCCATCCCTTTCGTTCTTTCCATCCCTTTCGTTCTTTCCATCCCTTTCGTTCTTTCCATCCCTTTCGTTCTTTCCATCCCTTTCGTTCTTTCCATCCCTTTCGTTCTTTCCATCCCTCTCGTTATTTCCATCCCTCTCTCTTTCCATCCCCCTCTCTTTCTATCCCTCTCTCTCATTCAATCCCTCTCGTTCTTTTTCTCTCTCATCCCATCCCTCTATTTTTTTTCTATCTCTCATTCTATCCCTCTCATTCCGTTTTTTCTTTCTCTCTCTCTCTCTCTCATTCTATCCCTCATTCTTTCTCTCTTTCTCACCCCTCTCGTACTTTCTCTCTCTCTTATTCTATCCCTTTGTTCTTTCTCTCTCTCTCTTTCCATCTTTTCATCCCTCTCTCTTTCCATCCCTCTCTTTTATTCTATCCCTCTCGTTCTTTTTCTCTCTCTCTCATCCCATCCCTCTAGTTTTTTCTATCTCTCAATCTATCCCTTTCATTCGGTTCTTTCTCTCTCTCTCATTCTATCCCTCTCGTAATTTCTCTCTCTCTCTCTCTTATTCTATCCCTCTCGTTCTTTCTCTCTCATTCCATTCCTCCCATTCTTTCTCTCTCTCTCATTCCATTCCTCCCATTCTTTTTCTCTCTCTCATCCCATCCCTCTCGTTCTTTCTCTCTCTCATTCTATCCCTCTCATAACATTCTTTCTCTCTCTCATTCCATCCCTCCCATTCTTTTTCTCTCTCTCATCCCATCCCTCTCGTTCTTTCTCTCTCATTCCATCCCTCTTGTTCTTTCTCTCTCTCATTCTATCCTTCTCGTTCTTTCTCTCTCTCATTCTATTCTTCTCGTTCTTTCTCTCTCTCATTCTATCGCTCTTGTTCTTTCTCTCTCTCTCATTCTATCCCTCTTGTTCTTTCTCTCTCTCTCTCATTCTATCCCTCTTGTTCTCTCTCTCTCTCATTCTATCCCTCTTGTTCTTTCTCTCTCGCTCTCATTCTATACCTCATGTTCTCTCTCTCTCTCTCTCTCTCTTTCCATCCTTCTCGTTCTTTATATCTCTCTCATTCCATCCCTCTCGTCCTTTCTCTCTCTCTCTTTCCATCCCTCTTGTTCTCTCTCTCTCTCTTTCCATCCCTCTTGTTCTCTCTCTCTCTCTCTCTCTATCCCTCTTGTTCTCCCTCTAATCTTTTTTGAGAAGCCATTAGATACACGGGACTTCAATCCAACTCTGAATTGTCCACACCCACTTCCTGTGCTGATGGGAAGTTGCTCTTACATTCTTCATAATAACAAAGCATCCTTCGGGAAGGAAGCAATTAATTATCCAAGATGAATTTTTCCTTGCTAAATGTTGTTCTTCACTCCCTTCATAAGGGAGCACTCAAGTGTTTCCGCCTCTCTGTCGGTAGCCAACAATGAATGTTCATCTGATGTGAAGGCTCACGGTTTTGAAATGATCGTTGATATGCAATTGGTAGCACATTGGCTTAGTGGTTAGCATCAGGGGTCAAGCCCTGGGAAAAGAAAGTGTGGAAACTTACCCCAGATTCCCCTCACTGTGCCCATCATCAACGCAGCCTCACCCGTGCCCATCATCAACGCAGCCTCACCTGTGTCCATCAAATGCAGCCTCACCTGTGCCCATCATCAACGCAGACTCACCTGTGCCCATCAAATTCAGCCTCACTGTGCCTATCAAATACAGCCTCACACTGCCCATCAACGCAACCTCCTTGTGTCCATCAAATGCAGACTCACCTGTGCCTGCATTATACTCGGCGTGTGTGTTGCGGAGCTTGAGTCTGCAATGTTTGGCGGTCGGCCACTGTAACAAAGTACTACCTCCTAGACATGCGGCGGTTCCTGTGATAGATGAAACACTGATCCAATGCCGGGAAATTAAATCAGTTTTCTGTCCATCACAGGAGCCAGTCTAGGAGGCGGGACTTTTTTACAGTGGCCGGCCACCAAACATGTGAGGAGGTACACAAGAGGAGGGAGGGGAGGAAGCTGCACCTGAGACTCCCATAGTCGGCCTTCAGCACCGCTGCAGCCACAGCGCAAAGCGGCCCCAGAGCAAGCGGCTTTTCCCGGTAGGCCAGTCCAGGCCCTGCTGCTAATAGGATAAGCGTTCCTGCTGTGGAAAAAGTACAGGAACGCCGTTCCCATGTGTTCCTGAAGGACTCAAGCCCTTGTTATCATACATGCATATTGCTTGGATTATTGACTTTAATCCTGGCCATGGCAATATTTGCATGGAGTTTGTATTTCTCACTGTGTATGTGTGGATTTTCTCTGGGTACTTCAGTTTTCTCCCACACTCCGAAGACATACTGTTCGTTACTCTTGTCTAAATTGGCCCTTTATTATAGGCTTACCTGTAGGTAAAAGTACAAAAAAAGACTATACAACCACTGTAAGGTGAAACACCTCAAGGGTTTACGACCACTTTAAGGTGAAAAATCTTCTTCGTTTGCAACTCCCCTCAGCCCCCCTTTTTCTTACCTGAGCCTGATCCGATCCAGAGATGTGCATGAGCACAGTGGCTCCAGACGCTGTCTCTCCCCTCATAGGACAGATTGATAGCAGCAGGAGCCGTTGGCTCCCGCTGCTGTCAATCAAATCCAGTGACCTGGGGGGGGGGACCGAGCCTCGCTGTTTGTGTCAATGGGTGCAGCAGCATAGGCATGTTTGTTATTTTTTTTAAAACGAAAATGGGTTTACAAGCCCTTTAAAGGCATAGGCCCGGATTCACAAAGCACTTCGGATACACGTCGGCGCAAGTGCTTTGTGTATTTGAGGGGGTAAACTGGCTGCATTTGAGGGGACAAACTGGTTGCATTTGAGGGGCAAACTGGCTGCATTTGAGGAGACAAACTGGCTGCATTTGAGGAGACAAACTGGCTGCATTTGAGGAGACAAACTGGCTGCATTTGAGGAGACAAACTGGCTTGCATTTGAGGAGACAAACTGGCTGTATTTGAGGAGACAAACTGGCTGTATTTGAGGGGACAAACTGGCTGCATTTGAGGGGGAAAACTGGCTGTATTTGAGGAGGCAAACTGGCTGCATTTGAGGGGGCAAACTGGCTGCATTTGAGGGGGCAAACTGGCTGCATTTGAGGGGGCAAACTGGCTGCATTTGAGGTGGTAAACTGGCTGCATTTGAGGGGGCAAACTGGCTGCATTTGAGGGGACAAACTGGCTGCATTTGAGGGGACAAACTGGCTGTATTTGAGGGGACAAACTGGCTGCATTTGAGGGGACAAACTGGCTGTATTTGAGGGGACAAACTGGCTGTATTTGAGGGGGCAAACTGGCTGTATTTGAGGGGGCAAACTGGCTGTATTTGAGGGGGCAAACGGGCTGTATTTGAGGGGGCAAACGGGCTGTATTTGAGGGGGGCAAACTGGCTGCATTTGAGGGGGGCAAACTGGCTGTATTTGAGGGGGTAAACTGGCTGCATTTGAGGGGACAAACTGGCTGTATTTGAGGGGGCAAACTGTCTGTATTTGAGGGGGCAAACTGGCTGCATTTGAGGGGGCAAACTGGCTGCATTTGAGGGGGTAAACTAGCTGTATTTGAGGGGGTAAACTGGCTGCATTTGAGGGGACAAACTGGCTGTATTTGAGGGGGTAAACTGGCTGCATTTGGGGGGTAAACTGGCTGCATTTGAGGGGACAAACTGGCTGCATTTGAGGGGACAAACTGGCTGCAATTGTGGGGACAAATTGGCTGTATTTGAGGGGACAAACTGGCTGCAATTGTGGGGACAAATTGGCTGTATTTGAGGGGACAAACTGGCTGCAATTGTGGGGACAAATTGGCTGTATTTGAGGGGACAAACTGTATTTGAGGTTGCAACCTGGCTGTATTTAAGGGGGAAAATGGCTGTATTTGAGGGGGCAAACTGGCTGTATTTGAGGGGGTAAACTGGCTGCATTTGAGGGGGTAAACTGGCTGCATTTGAGTGGACAAACTGGCTGTATTTGAGGGGACAAACTGTCTGCATTTGGGGGGACAAACTGTCTGCATTTGAGGGGGTAAACTGGCTGCATTTGAGGGGGTAAACTGGCTGTATTTGAGGGGACAAACTGGCTGTATTTGAGAGGGTAAACTGGCTGTATTTGAGGGGACAAACTGGCTGTATTTGAGGGGACAAACTGGCTGTATTTGAGGGGACAAACTGGCTGTATTTGAGGGGACAAACTGGCTGTATTTGAGGGGACAAACTGTCTGCATTTGGGGGGACAAACTGGCTGCATTTGAGGGGGTAAATTGGCTGCATTTGAGGGGACAAACTGGCTGTATTTGAGGGGACAAACTGGCTGTATTTGAGGGGGTAAACTGGCTGTATTTGAGGGGACAAACTGGCTGTATTTGAGGGGACAAACTGGCTGCATTTGAGGGGACAAACTGGCTGCATTTGAGGGGACAAACTGGCTGCATTTGAGGGGACAAACTGGCTGCAATTGGGGGGACAAATTGGCTGTATTTGAGGGGGAAAACTGGCTGTATTTGACATTGCAACCTGGCTGTATTTAAGGGGGAAAAATAGCTGTATTTGAGGGGGCAAACTGGCTGTATTTGAAACGGCAAACTGGCTGCATTTGAGGGGGTAAACTGGCTGTATTTGAGGGGACAAACTGGCTGCATTTGAGGGGACAAACTGGCTGTATTTGAGGGGACAAACTGGCTGTATTTGACGGGACAAACTGTCTGTATTTGAGGGGACAAACTGGCTGCATTTAAGGGGACAAACTGGCTGCATTTGAGGGGACAAACTGGCTGCATTTGAGGGGACAAACTGGCTGCATTTGAGGGGACAAACTGGCTGCATTTGAGGGGACAAACTGGCTGCATTTGAGGGGACAAACTGGCTGCATTTGAGGGGGCAAACTGGCTGCATTTGAGGGGGCAAACTGGCTGCATTTGAGGGGGCAAACTGGCTGCATTTGAGGGGACAAACTGGCTGCATTTGAGGGGACAAACTGGCTGCATTTGAGGGGACAAACTGGCTGCAATTGGGGGGACAAATTGGCTGTATTTGAGGGGGAAAACTGGCTGTATTTGACATTGCAACCTGATTGTATTTAAGGGAGAAAAATAGCTGTATTTGAGGGGGCAAACTGGCTGTATTTGAAACGGCAAACTGGCTGCATTTGAGGGGGTAAACTGGCTGCATTTGAGGGGACAAACTGGCTGTATTTGAGGGGACAAACTGGCTGCATTTGAGGGGACAAACTGGCTGCATTTGAGGGGACAAACTTGCTGTATTTTAGGGGGCAAACTGGCTGGCTTTTTTTAAAGCACCCCATCCCTGTGCTCACGCGCAGAAACGAACGCAAACGTTCGTCGCACCCACATATGTAAACAGTGTTTAAACCACACATGTGAAGTATCCCTTCGATCGTTAGAGCGAGAGCAATAATTCTAGCCCTAGACCTCCTCTAACTCAAAACTGGTAACCTGTACAAACTTTTAAACGTCACCTATGGAGATTTTTAAGAGTCAAAGTTTGTTGCCATTCCACGAGCGGGCGCAATTTTGAAGCGTGGCCTGTTGGGTATCAATTTATTCAGCGTAAGATTATCTTTCACAAAAAAAGGGCTAAATGTACTGTTTTCTTATTTTTTTCATTCAAACGGTGTATCCCCTCCCCCCACAAATGCATTTGTAAGACCGCAGTGTGACATAAAGTATTGCGACGATGGCCATTTTATTGTCTGAAAAAAATATATATAATGTTTGGGGGTTCTAAGTAATTTTCTAGCAAAAAAAATGTCTTAACAAGTTTGAAAAATCAGCCCGGTCCTTAATAAATGAGGAGAGGTAGACAGGAAAGGAGACAATAAAGACACGGGACGCCAGGTGGTCGAACCATCATATTTTATATGGTTTAAAAATAAGATATGCAAGGGGCGTTCTCCTCTGGGAGAATCTGCTGTCGTGCGATCCAGATGGCGTTTATCGTATGGATGTCGTTACCCCACGGCGGCGGCGGCGGGGGGCCATGAAGGTGACAGGTAAGAGGGGAAGGATGGGAGAAGGGGCTGTGTGATGAAGTGACAGATGACATGTACATAAAACAGTTTCCTTTGCTGTTTTCCAGGAGACAACATGGAAGATTGCGGCAGTGGCGGCGTTTTTTATCCGGACATTTCCTCTCGCTGCTCCTTGTTCTTGCGGACTTCAGCAGCATGCAGCTCCTGGAAAGAAACAACATTGGGGTCCGTGAGGGGGAATGAAATAGCGCTACTGAGGTTAAGGGGTACAAGTGGAACTCTAGGCCAAAAGCACAAAATACATGGTTAACTGTTTGCCAACCGCCTCACGCACTTATATGTCAGCAGAATAGCACGGGCAAGTAAAGCAGCGAATATATATATATACGTTGCTTTGAATCTGCCACCTAGCAGGGGCCGTGATAGTGCCCACTGGACCCGCGGACTAGATTTCCGCCGGTGTCCTGCGAATGTGTCACAGAGCTGCAGAAAGTGGGGATGCCTTTGTAAACAAGGCATCTCCCTGTTCTGCCTAGTGACAGGACACTGATCTACTGCTCCCTGCCATTGGAACCAGTGATGTGTCACTGGTAGCCCTATCCCCACACAGTTAAAATAACTCCCTAGGACACACTTAACCCCTTCATCTCCCCCTACTAGTTAACTCCTTCACTGCCAGTGGCATTTTTATAGCACTGATCGCTGTATAAATGACAATGGTCCCAAAATAGTGTCAAAAGTGTCTAATGTGCCCGCTATAACTAGTAAAAAAAATTATGAATTAATGTAGAAGAATACGTATCGGCCTAAACTGAGGAAAAAAAATGTTTTTTTTATATATTTGTTGGGGATATTTATTATAGCAAAAAGTAAAAAATATCGCTTTTTTTTCGAAAATTGTCACTCTATTTTTTTTATTTATAGCGCAAAAAATAAAAATCGCAGAGGTGATCAAATACCACCAAAAGAAAGCTCTATTTGTGTTTAAAAAAAAAGGATTTGTTTGGGAGCCACGTCGCAATTGTCAGTTAAAGCGACGCAGTACCAAATCGCAAAAAGTGGCCACAGTTTGGAATACCGCAGCCTTAGGGCCAGATTCCCGTACATTCTGCGGCGTTGACGCATAAGCTATTTACACTACGCCGCCGCAACTTACAGGAGCAAGTGCCGTATTCTCCAAGAACTTGCTCTGTAATTTGCGGCGGCGTAGTGTAAATGGCCCGGCGTAAGGCCGCGTAATTCAAAGGGGACGGCTCCTATTTAAATTAAGCGTGCCCCCGCGCCGAACGAACTGCGCTTGCGCCGGCCGTAAAAGTAGCCCAGTGCGCATGCTCCATAGTACAGCGTAAATACATTGTTTTCGACGGCAACGTAATTAACGTAAAGGCCTATTCGCAACGAGTTACGTAAACGACGTAAAAACGGCCATACTTAACATGGCGTGCGTAAAGTTAAGCCACCATATAGCAGGGGTAACCTTACGCTTACGGAAACAACGTAAACTACGGCGACGCAGCGCAAATACGTTCGGGAATCGGCGTATCATGCTCATTTGCATATTCGCCACCTAGCGGCCAGCGTAGTATTGCAGTTAAGATCCGACGGTGTAAGTGACTTACGCCAGTCGGATCTACACCGTATCTATGCGTAAATGATTCTAAGAATCACGTTGCATAGATACCCAGGGCCAGAAACAGAGATACGACGGCGTATCTGGAGATACACCGTCGTATCTCTTAGAGAATCTGGCCCATAAAGTGTAACTAAAGGCAAAACTTTTTTTTTTCAGTTTTGGATAGAGTGGAGAGGGATTAGAACCTTTGTAAGTTTATATTGCTGTCTGTACCCCCATTAAGGACCCCTGACCTCTGGACTGCTGAGCCCTGTCCTCTGCCCTGCTGACCCCTGTACACTGCCCTACTGACCCCTTTCCTCTCCCTCTGCTGACACCTGTTCACTGTCCTGCTGACCCCTGTCCTCTGCACTGCTAAACCCTGTACACTACCCTACTGACCCCTGTCATCTGCACTACTAACCTCTTTTTCTCTGCCCCTGTGACGTCTTCTCTTTTACATGCTGACCCCTGTCCTCTGCCCTGCTAATTCCTGTACACTGCCCTACTGACCCCTGTCCTCTGCACTGCTGAGCCCTGTCCTCTGCCCTGCTAACCCCTGTAAACTGCCCTACTGACCTCTTTCCTCATCCTCTGCTAAACCCTGTACACTACCCTACTGACCCCTGTCCTCTGCATTGCTAACCTCTTCCTCTGCCCCTGTGACCCCTCCTCTTTTCCAAACT
This sequence comes from Rana kukunoris, assembly GCA_029574335.1. Taxonomy (NCBI): domain Eukaryota; kingdom Metazoa; phylum Chordata; class Amphibia; order Anura; family Ranidae; genus Rana; species Rana kukunoris. The sequence goes on from CM056060.1 coordinate 10,691,383, forward strand.
AACCTCTGTCCTCTGCCCTGCTGACCCCTGCACACTGCCCTACTAACCCCTTTTCTCTCCCTCTGCTGACACCTGTACACTGTCCTACTAACCACTGTCCTCTTCACTGCTGACCCATGTACTCTGCCCTGCTGACCCCTGTCTTCTGCACAGCTAACCTCTTTTCCTCTGCCCTTGTGACCCCTCTTCTTTTCCATACTGACCCCTGTCCTCTGCACTGCTGATCCCTGTCCTCTGCACTGCTGATCCCTGTCCTCTGCACTGCTGACCCCTGTACACTGCCCTACTGACCCCTTTCCTCTGCACTGCTGACCCTTGTACACTACCCTACTAACCCCTATCCTCTTCCCTGCTGACCCCTGTCCTCTGCTCTGCTTACCTCTTTTGCTCTGCCCTTGTGACCCGTCTTCTTTTCCATACTGGCTCCTGTCCTCTGCCCTGCTAAACAATGCCCTCCATCTTGCTGACCCCTGTACACTGGCCTCCAGACCCTTATCCTTTGGCCTGCTGATCCCTGTTCTCTGCCCTTGTGACTCCTGTCCTCTACCTTGCTGACAACTGTACACTGTCCTACCGACCCATGTCTTCTGCCCTGTTAACTCCTGCTTTCCACCCAGCTGACCCCTGTCCCCTGCCCTACTGACCCCTACCCTCTGCTCTACTGACCCCCTGTCAACTGCCCTACTGACTTTAGTACATTCCTCTGCTGACTTCTCATACTCTAAAGCTTAGCATAAGGTGACTGCTGGCTTTAAACCAGAAGTCAATTCTTCTGATTTGGGGGTACAGGAAACTTGCCACAGACAATAACTCCTCTACTCCTCTGTACATTTACCCCAGGGATAGTTAAAGGGATGTGCCTATGCTTGCAACTAGGATTACTGTAGGGATGAGGGCATCTACCTTCTGTTACAAGACTGACAGGAGTAGTGACAGCAGCCTCACTACTCCTGTCAGCCCACTGGGATCCCTAAGCTTGAACATCATTAATAGGGAGTAGTGTGGGGGGGGGGGGGGGGGTCGGTCAAAGTTTGGCATCTTTGCCTTGGACACGGGATGACCTTTTATGCTCCCAGGAGACCTATACCTTTTCACGGAGGCGCTCCCTGAGAGCGGACAGATGTGCGTCACGGATCTCCTTGCTGAGCTCCATCTTGTAGTTGAGTTTTTCCTCAGCCATTCGGCTGAAATTGTTGTTGTCTTCTATTGCCCGGTGCAGGACGTCTCGCTCGTGCTCCCGCTTCTCGGCAAGCTGTTTCAGCACCTGAGCTTCCTGGGACTGATGGGGAAAAAGAACACAAGTTCTGAATTACAACAAATGTATTTAAAGGAATAGTCTGTGGATCAAAGCTGTGTGCAAGGTCAACCCCTGAGCCGGCAGCCATCATCAACCCAAGCCCCCCGGGCACCCCCCCTAGAGTTGATTCCCTTTTGTAATTCATGCCATTATTCTGTTTGCTTTGTTAGCAGCAGCTTGCCATTGCTGAGCCCCTCATCTACTAGGACCCCCAGGTCCTTTTCCATTCTATATTCCCCCAGAGGTTCTCCCCCCCAGTGTATAGATTGTAGTCATATTTTTTCCATCAAATGCATTATTTTACATCTTTCTACGTTAAATCTCATTTGCCATGTAGTTGCTCACCCCATTAATTTGTTCAGATCTAATTGCAAAGTTTCCACATTCTGTGGAGAAAGTTATTGCCCTGCTTAGCTTAGTATAGTCGGCAAATACAGAGATTGAGCTGTTTATCCCCATACTCCAGGTCGTTTATAATTAAACAGCACAGAACCCTGGGGGACCCCACTACCCACCCCAGACCATTCTGAGTACTCCCCATTTATCACCACCCTCTGAACTCGCCCTTGTAGCCAGTTCTCAATCTATGTACTTGCCCCTATGGTCCATGCCAGCGGACCTTATTTTGTACATTAAATGTTTATGGGGAACTGTGTCAAATTCTTTTTCAAAATCCAGATACACCACATCTATGGACCTTCCTTTATCCAGATACACCACATCTAAGGGCCTTCCTTTATCCAGATACACCACGTCTAAGGGCCTTCCTTTATCCAGATACACCACGTCTACGGGTCTTCCTTTATCCAGATACACCACACCTACGGGCCTTCCTTTATCCAGATACACCATGCCTACGGGCCTTCCTTTATCCAGATACACCACGCCTACGGCCTTCTTTTATCCAGATACATCACATCTATGGGCCTTCCTTCATCCAGATACACCACGTCTACGGGCCTTCCTTTATCTAGATACACCACATCTACGGGCCTTCTTTTATCCAGATACACCACGTCTACGGGCCTTCTTTTATCCAGATACACCACGTTTACGGGCCTTCCTTTATCCAGATACAACACGTCTACGGGCCTTCCTTTATCCAGATACACCACGTCTACAGGCCTTCCTTTATCCAGATACACCACATCTACGGGCCTTCCTTTATCCAGATACACCACGTCTATGGGCCTTCCTTTATCCAGATACACCACCTCTACGGGCCTTCCTTTATCCAGATACACCACGTCTATGGGCCTTCCTTTATCCAGATACACCACCTCTACGGGCCTTCCTTTATCCAGATACACCATGTCTACGGGCCTTCCTTTATCCAGATACACCACCTCTACGGGCCTTCCTTTATCCAGATACACCACCTCTACGGGCCTTCCTTTTTCTAGATGGCAGCTCACCTCATAGAAGGTTAATAGATTGGTTTGGCAAGAATGATTCTTCATGAATCCATGCTAATTAGTGCTAATGATACCGTTCTGATTACTAAAATCTTGTATATAGTCCCTCATCATCCCCTCCAAGAGCTTACATACTATTGATGTTAGGCCAACTGGTCTGTAATTCCCAGGGATGTATTTTGGGCCCTTTTTAAATATTGGTGCTACATTGGCTTTTCTCCAAGCTGCTGGTACCATTCTAGTCAGTAGATTGTCAGTAGAAATTAGGAACAACGGTCTGGCAATGGCTGTTGTGTTTGCATATTCTTTAATTATAAGTCCATCTGCACTTACAGATTTCTCACAAATACTTTAATCAAAATTCTAAATTGCTGCATTTGTAAATTTTAAAAGCCAATATAAAGGAATAGTAGTGGTTAAAAAAAGCACTTGTTGATTTATTTAACCATATTTTTTTTTGGTTATTTCTCCTTTAAGGGGGTGTGGCAGGGGGCATGTCCTATGTCTACATACGTTTGCTAGTAGGTGTTAATAATCTTAATAATTATGGTAGACTTTGGGCCCCCCTCACCCCCCACCCCTATAGGATCCTACAGTAGTGGCCGCATACCTTCCTCCTCTCCTCGGCTGCCTCCAGCCTCTTCTGCAGCTCCTCCAGAGAGATGTCCTTCTTCCGAGGAGATGTGGCCAGTGGTGGACTGTCCGGGGACAAGTCTGAAGGAGACTTCAGGATCACCTCGAAGCTCTGCCCTGACGCTCTCTTATTCAGCTGCTTTACCTCCATGTCTGTGAAAGGAAAGAACAGTTATAATGACATGTTAGGAATCGCTAGTAGCAGTTCGTCACATTCATCTGGATTTGTTCCTTATAACCACTTCCCTAACGCTGGACATCATATGACGTCTTGGACTTTCAGGGGGGATATCTGAATGACGGGTGCAGCTACAGGCATCGGGCCAGATTCATGTACCCGGGCGTATCTTTGTGCGGGCGTAGCGTATCTTCTTTACACTACGCCGCCGCAAGTTAGAGAGGCAAGTGCTGTATTCACAAAGCACTTGCTCCCTAAGTTACGGCGGCGTATCGTAAATGGGCCGGCGTAAGCCCGAGTAATTCAAAGTAGCAAGGCAGTGAGCGTGTTTTATTACAATGAACCGTGACCCCATGCAAATGATGGGCCGAACAAACGGCGCATGTGCGTCACGTCGGATAGAATGCCTAAGTGACGTTGGCGTGCAATGCCTACGATGTAACCTACGCCCAGCCCTATTCACGTACTACGTAAACGGCGTAAACCACGTAAAATTCTACAGCGTCGTTCCCTGGCCTATACCTTTGTATTAGCTGCGCCTCATATAGCAGGGGTAACTTTACACCGGATGTAAGCCTTACGCAAAAAACGCAAATATGAAGCGGTCAGGCGCATCTACGTTCGTGAATCGGCGTATCTTACTCATTTGCATATTTATAATAGGAACGCCGAATGCGTCCAGCGTAACTATGCACCCACGATACGCCGGCGTAGGCAAGTTACATCGGACAGCTTAAGCCATGTTTTTCGGCGTATCTCGCTTTGTGAATCGGCGCAAAGATGCGACGGCGCCCATTTGAAATTACGGCGGCGTATCTGGAGATACGCCAGTGTAAATGCTTTCTGAATCTGGCCCATCATTCAGATATCATTATTTGCAGCCAGCGATTCTGTGCACCATAAGAGGTCAAGCAGTTCTGCCGCTTGATCGTTTTAATAGGGGACGTCCCCCCCTCCCGCCACCACCCGGTGCTTCTATGGTCTCTCCCGTGCTATCGGAGGCCCAGAGAACGAATCGGCCGACGCTGGATGATGACAATAAAGATTTCTGGTGACCAGTCATCTCTATGACCGTCAGGGGACCTGTAAAAAAATAAAAATTAAAGCGTCGCCTATGGAGATTTTTACGTACCCAAGTTTGGCGCCATTCCATGAGTGTGCGCAATTTTAAAGCGTGACATGTTAGGTATCTATTTACTCGGCGTAACATCATCTTTCACATTATACAAAACAATTGGGCTAACTTTACTGTTTAGTTATTTTTTATTTCATTAAATCTTTAAAAAAATGATTGCCCAAATACCGTGTGAGATAAAAAGTTGCAATGATCGCCATTTTATTCCCTAGGGTTCTGAGTAATTTTCTAGCAAAAAAAAAATATTTTTTACATGAAGGAGAGAAGTGCCAGAATAGGCCCGGTAGGGAAATGGTTAACGCTAGGTTGACAGCTATGCATTTTTTAGTATGTTTTGCAGAAATGCACTACAGGCCGCTTAACATGATTTGCTGTGGTACACGTTCACAGCTATGCCTTTTTAAGCCAGTGCGTTTTAAAAAAGGGTCAGGGACTTTTTTCCTCGCAGCAGATCGCATTTTGCGTGTCATAGACTTTGATGGACCTGCACTAAAAACACAAGTGCTGCATTTTTTATGCGTTTTGACATAACAAGCTGGAAATAGCAGGTTGTTAAAGCGGAGTTCCACCCAGAAATGGAACTTCCACTGATCAGATACCTCCCTACCTCCGGTGCCACATTTTGGGTATCTACTCCCACTTCCGGGCATAGATCAATGGCTATGCTGCTATCAATCTATCCAATGAAGAGCTGAAAAGCCCGGACAAAGATTGAGCACGTTCGTGACGCAGGACTTTCCAGGGTTCAGGTAAGTAAACGGGGGGGGGGGGGGCTGGGGGGCCGCTAATCTTCGGATGTTTTTTCACCTTAATGCATAGAGTGCATTAAGGTGAAAAACATGTACCTCTACAATCCCTCCAAGGTTTGGGAACCGTGGATTTCTTACGCTTTCCCCCGCATTTCTTATGGTTTGCTTGAGCTGTCTACTGACTATCACCTGTGGTGTTTCTGAGAAATTATTTTCTCATTTTTCTCTGTTCTTCCTGATCACTTTTTCTTCTTCTGCTTTCTTTATTCTTTCCTCCTCTGGTTTCTTCCTACCCATGTCTTTGGGTGCCTCCTAATCCTCCTGGGGCCTTGCTCCCTCAGGTAGGTCCTTCCTTAGACACCGGCAACCCTGCCCTCGTGGTTTTAGTTTTGTGCTGCCCTAGGGAAGACTAAAATTGGGTGCCCCCCCATGTAAATTTGTCCCACCCCAGCTGCAATATACCATTTTTGTCTCAGGGTCTGATGGGGAAGCTGCAGCTATTGCTGCGGCTCCCTCATCAGACCCTGAGAAATGTTTCATCCAAGTGCCATATAAAAAATTATTGCCTGTCAGCGGAGGGCGGTACATAAGGCCTCTTCCACACAGGCGGGCTGCACTATGCTGATCTCCGCTGAGCTGGCGAGTGACAAGTCCCACTCTACTCACTGGGCAGGGAGGGGCTTGTGCATCGTCACTGTCTCCTATGGGGAAATCTGATGAAAATGGACAGCATGACCATTTTCATCAGATCTCACCCGATCCACCATGGAGGAATGGGGACGTATCGCCATCCATCCGATTTTGGCAGATCGGATCGGGTCAGATGTCAGCGGACATGTCTCCACTGACATCCGATGCTCCATAGGACTGCCAGGCGGACTTTAACGGTCCGATCATGTGAAAGGGGCCTAGGGGATGCAGGGGCGCTGCCCCCCCCTAATCTCCATGTGTCAGCCCCTAATCTCCATGCATTTTTTTATTTATTTTTTATTGTACTGCACATGATTAGAGCCTAACACGGTCGGAATTTCCGACAACAAATGTTCGATGGGAGCTCCTGGGTCCCAGAAGACAGCGTGGAGGACAGAGAAGGGTCCGGACATGGCGTAGATATCCACGGATACTGTGGCTATCTATGCCCGGAAGTGGGAGCACATACCTGGCTTAGACAGGTATCTGCTCCCTCCTCCACCCTGAAAGGTTCCAATTGTGACACCGGAGGGAGGAAAGATTCTGAAAAGCAGAAGTTCCATTTTTGGGCGGAACTCCGCTTTAAACGCAAAAAATCGTATTACATTTTTTTCCCCTTTAAGGCCATTGGGCGGAAGTGAGGTTTGACGTTGCTTCAAGTGGGGGCCATCATTTCCTCACTCGATTTACAGCCTCTGAGGGGAAAGGATTGTGTCATCTCCGCCGCTACCGACGGCTCCGGTAAGCGACAGAGATGGACGAAACGCGGCGGGAGGAGGGTGGTCACCTCTCCCGCCACTGATAAAAGTGATCTTGCGGCGAATCCGCAGCGTAGAGGATTGCCCGCCGTTTCAAAAAATGCCAGATACCTGCCATACCCCCAGTATTCAAGGTCAAAGTACCGACGTACAATGAAGGCGTTTCGCGGTAAGTGGTTAACAGAAGGAAACATGGGAAAACGTTCAGGTATTGCATATTTTTTTTCACAGTAGTAATTACATCATCTACTATGACATCACTGCAGGGTATTTTTACACACACAAAATGACTGACCTTCATACTGGTAGATTGTGTTGGGATGGGGCTGGGAGTAGAAGCAAGAGCAGATCAGAGACAGCATAGAAAGTTCCTTCATCTTCTCTTTGTAGGCTGCAATAAAAAATAAAATAAATGATTTAATAAAATAATAATTGTAGCTTAGTAAGTCAGGCCAGCAAGATCAGATCTGGCAGGAGAGAGAATACCTGCAAGTGAAAGTGAAACTGCAGCAGAAAAAAAAGATCTGCCCCCCCCCCCTCCTTCTCTGCCAGGCATGACTGTAAGGTGTGGAAAAGCTGTGTAAATCTCAGGAATGGATGGACAGAAATGACAATCCTTTGGCTCCAAATAAATCCCATTAAGGCATTGCAAGGCTGACAGTTACAAGCATAACTCTCCCAAAGGCAGAGGCATGATGGGACTTGTAGTTCCGCAAAAGCTGGAGGGCCACCAGTTTGAGATCCCTGCTCTAAGGATGAAGCCATCTTTTGCTCAGACATCATCCAGGGTCACCATCTACTTCCTGGGCTGGATGCTACAATCATGTAAATCAGGAATGAGCAATTAGCGGACCTCCAGCTGTTGCAGAACTACAAGTCCCATGAGGCATAGCAAGACTCTGACAGCCACAAGTATGACACCCAGAGGCATGATGGGACTTGTAGTTTTGCAGCAGCTGAAGGTCTGCTAATTGCATATCCCTGATGTAAATCCTGGTGGCTGCGCAGCACATGGCCAAGTTCACAAATGTCTGAAACAAATCGGCCCCACCTTCTGCCTTCCACCTTGTGGCATGCTACAAAGTTACAATGTATAGTCTGCGGCGGGCTGATGATATCATCTGAGCCTAGGCAAAGATATTGGACTGAGGATCAAGGAGCAGTCTCCATGCTATAAGTATGGTTGAGCCTGATAGATACAATGTGCAATCTGCAGCACATTGATGATGTTATCTGAGCCTAGGCAAATATACTGGACCGGAGCACAAGGACCGGTCTCCATGCTACTGGGATGGTTGAGCCTGATAGCTACAATGTGCAATCTGCAGCATATTGATGATGTTATCTGAGCCTAGGCAAATATACTGGACCGGAGCACAAGGACCGGTCTCCATGCTACTGGGATGGTTGAGCCTGATAGATACAATGTGCAATCTGCAGCACATTGATGATGTTATCTGAGCCTAGGCAAAGATACTGGACCGGAGCACAAGGAGCAGTCTCCATGCTACTGGGATGGTTGAGCCTGATAGATACAATGTGCAATCTGCAGCACATTGATGATGTTATCTGAGCCTAGGCAAAGATATTGGACTGGGGCTCAAGCAGAGCTTTTTTTCTCAGAAAATAGGTGCAGGAACTCAACCACGACCCCATTAAGATTTTATGAACAGTAGAAGGGTCTTAAAAAGGGTATTAAATACCAGGATTGCATTACATACAGAGTGCAGAGTACAGGGGGGTTACACACAGAGTGCAGAGTACAGGGGGGTTACACACAGAGTGCAGAGTACAGGGGGGTTACACACAGAGTGCAGAGTACAGGGGGTTACACACAGAGTGCAGAGTACAGGGGGTTACACACAGAGTGCAGAGTACAGGGGGTTACACACAGAGTGCAGAGTACAGGGGGTGACACACAGAGTACAGGGGGTTACACACAGAGTGCAGAGCTGTCACTTGTAAACACAGAAACCAGACTTCTGTGTTTACAAGTGATTGTGGTGAACAGGCACCAAAGGGTCTAAACCAGAGGTGGTGGAACTGAGTTTCCCCAAGTTCCCCCTGAAAAAAAGCCCTGGGCTCAAGGACGAGACTCCATGCTCCAGGTATGGTTAAGCATGTAATCCAATCTCTTTTCTCCCGCAAAAAAATGTTTAGTGCCTGATTGGCCAATATTTAGAGAGGATTGTCATGTGGTGGTGAACTAGAATATATATACAGTGGAACCTCGGATTACGAGCATAATCCGTTCCAGGAGAATTCTCGTAATCCAAAGCACTCGCATATCAAAGCAAGTTTCCCCATAGAAGTCAATGGAAACTAAAATAATGTGTTCCACATTGACTTCAATAGCACGCAATACCACATGTGGCCAGAGGTGGGGGGGGCGATTGAGAGCCTTTAGAAATAATCGGGGACAGCTCGGCTGACCTCGGAAACAGAATATTTCCAATCGGCTCTCCGTGGGTCCGCCGCCCCCGCACCTCAGGGCAAACACGGTACTGTACACCCCATTAGTTTGAATTCTGCTTGTTTTGCCAAGCCACTATGGTTATAATGAAAGTAAAGCAATCCCCTTTCATGACAGGTGCACTTTAATGTGTTACTAAACCCACAACAGTAAAATCAGTCTGTATACACAGTAAAGCATGCTTGTTATGCTCACTGTGGAACCTAAGGTGTTAATCCTCTGCATTGTGTAAAAAGGCTGTTTGATCCTGTCTCCTCTGAACATCCCCTTCTTCATCTGACTGACTCCTAAAAATGTCCTGATAACACAGAGTCTATGGAGTCAGGCTGCACATGCTCAGTTTTGGTGTGTATTGCTAGAAAGGTTTTTGTTTGTTTTTTCTTGGCAGGATGCATGTGATCAGCACAGGGCCAATCAGCACTATCCAGACAGAGGGTCAGGAGTAATGCAATCTCATAACTCAGTCAGCAAACTCCTCCTACAAGCTTTAACCAGACACAGATAGAAGTCACAAGACTGCTATATATTGCCGATAAGAAAAGGTATTTAGCAGTTTATATTTACTAAAATAATTGCATTTCCATGTTCTGTGTACTGTGGGAGACCAGATACAGTGATTGCAGAGTCCTGGGGCGACCAGATATAGTGCATGCAGAGTCCTGGGGAGAGCAGATATAGTGAATGCAGGTTCCTGGGGAGAGCAGATATAGTGAATGCAGGCTCCTGGGGAGAGCAGATATAGTGAGTGCAGGCTCCTGGGGAGAGCAGATACAGTGACTGCAGGCTCCTGGGGAGACCAGATATAGTGAATGCAGAGTCCTGGGGAGACCAGATATAGTGAATGCAGGCTCCTGGGGAGACCAGATATAGTGAATGCAGGCTCCTGGGGAGACCAGATATAGTGAATGCAGAGTCCTGGGGAGACCAGATATAGTGAATGCAGGCTCCTGGGGAGACCAGATATAGTAAATGCAGGCTCCTGGGGAGACCAGATATAGTGAATGCAGAGTCCTGGGGAGACCAGATATAGTGAATGCAGGCTCCTGGGGAGACCAGATATAGTAAATGCAGGCTCCTGGGGAGACCAGATATAGCGAATGCAGGCTCCTGGGGAGACCAGATATAGTGAATGCAGGCTCCTGGGAGACCAGATATAGTGAATGCAGGGTGCTGGGGAGAGAAGATATAGTGAATGCAGGCTCCTGGGGAGACCAGATATAGTGACTGCAGGCTCCTGGGGAGACCAGATATAGCGAATGCAGGCTCCTGGGAAGAGCAGATATAGCGAATGCAGGGTCCTGGGGAGACCAGATATAGCGAATGCAGGCTCCTGGGGAGACCAGATATAGTGAATGCAGGCTCCTGGGAGACCAGATATAGTGAATGCAGGTTCCTGGGGAGAGAAGATATAGTGAATGCAGGCTCCTGGGGAGACCAGATATAGTGACTGCAGGCTCCTGGGGAGACCAGATATAGTGAATGCAGGTTCTGGGGAGACCAGATATAGTGAATGCAGGCTCCTGGGGAGACCAGATATAGTAAATGCAGGCTCCTGGGGAGACCAGATATAGTGAATGCAGGCTCCTGAGGAGACCATATATAGCGAATGCAGGCTCCTGGGGAGACCAGATATAGTGAATGCAGGCTCCTGGGGAGATCAGATATAGTGAATGCAGGGTGCTGGGGAGAGCAGATATAGTGAATGCAGGCTCCTGGGGAGAGCAGATATAGCGAATGCAGGGTGCTGGGGAGAGCAGATATAGTGAATGCAGGCTCCTGGGGAGACCAGATATAGTGAGTGCAGGCTCCCGGGGAGACCAGATATAGTGAATGCAGGCTCCTGGGGAGACCAGATATAGTAAATGCAGGCTCCTGGGGAGACCAGATATAGTGAATGCAGGCTCCTGAGGAGACCATATATAGCGAATGCAGGCTCCTGGGGAGACCAGATATAGTGAATGCAGGCTCCTGGGGAGATCAGATATAGTGAATGCAGGGTGCTGGGGAGAGCAGATATAGTGAATGCAGGCTCCTGGGGAGACCAGATATAGTGAGTGCAGAGTCCTGGGTTTAGTAACAATTTAAGGGCAATTTAAACATGTTGGTAGTAGACATGAAAATGGAGTATTGTTGCAAAGGCAAAAGGAGGGACTTTATCCAAAAGAATTACAGGTCCTCTGAAACTTGGGGACCATGGCAAATATGTGTGAGATGTAAGGGGTTGATTTACTAAAGGCAAATAGACTGTGGACTTTGCAAGTGCTCCTGAGCTTAGTAAATGAGCAGAAGCTCTGCTGACTTCCATCATCCAATCATATGCAAGCAAAACTATTTTTTTTTTCTTGCATGTGATTGGATATTCTTTGTAAAGTGAAACTTGACTTTATTTACTAAGCTCTGGAGTATGGGCGTAGCATAAGGGGTTGCAGGGGTCACAATCGCAACCCCACCCCTAGCTCCAGGGGGCCTCTGCAGCCTCCCTGTCATATTATCATATCTTCCATAAAGTCCAGCTCCGATCTGCCCAAGGGCCCCCCTTAGCCACGCTCCTGTACAGGGCTTCCACTTTGACTTCCACGGTCCACAATCCTCCGTTCTTATTGGCTGAGGGACAAGCTGTGAGCCATTTTCCGTAATGGAAGGGAGCACAGGGTGAGAACAGCCCAGGGGCCAGGTCACATTTTGCATCGGGGCCCACAAGCTTCAAACTACGCCTCTGCTCTGGAGCATCTGTACTTAGAACGTGCACAGTCTATTTGCCTTTAGTAAACCAACCCCCGTAGTCTCTCTTCTCTACACGAGGAAGATGGCACCTGGTGCCAACATTACTACATCATCCTTTTCTCCTCCCAGACAGGAGTTGCCAGTCCCTAGACAAAAGCCTACGATTCTCACAAAACTCAGACGTGTCACCGAGGACTCTGGATTATTCCCAATCCTCAATCCTAATAAGCTGGTACAAGTACAACCTTCCGTCCTCCAGAGGCACGAAGCCTGGCGCCAGCCTTCAGCCCTAATTGCTCCATGCCAGACATGGCGGGCAGCTGCCTACAGATGTGTGCCTTGGGTGCAAAGCAGGGAGCGAATGTCAGAGGAAAAGGGTATTTTCTGCAAGACCTCCACTGACATGAGAAAAATCTGGAAGCCACGATATTTAAAAATGTAAAAGCTGTCTTAAAGGGGTGTTCCAGCCAATTTTAGTGTTTATTAAAAGTCAGCAGCTACAAAAAGTGTAGCTGCTGGCTTTTAATAAACACACACTAACCTGCTTCACGTTCCAGCGACGCGGCAGCTGGGGCTCTGCTCCTCTCCACCCCTCCCCGGCTGGCGTCTTCATCCTATGTGTGGGCACCCGACCGTGACAGCTTTCGGCTTCACGGCCGGGCACCCACTGCGTATGCGCGAGCGGCGCGGCGCTTTCTCATTGGACAGGCGATCGCATGGGACCTGTCATGTGTCCCAGGCGTTCGCCTACAGGGAGGGGCTGCAGTAAGGCGATTAAACTAATCACCTTACCAGCCCCTCTGCGAAAAGGAGGAAGTGGGACAGGAAGTCCCACTCCTCTTGAAGCCCCCACTCCCCCCCAAAAAAAATTACATGCCAAATGTGGCATATAAGAGGGTGAGGAGTGGGTTAAGCGGAAGTCCCAATTTTGGGTGGAACTCCGTTTTAATCACAATTATATCCAGCTAGCACTTTTTTTATTCCTTATTGCAAATAAGCAAGTTTCCTTATTTGTAATCCATGATCTTCAAAGTGTGCCGGTGTTCTGTTGAGAAGTGCCCCCCTCCCCATCGAATAGTGCCGGGGTGAATTGCGCATGCGCCGTACGTCATAGCACAACTGCTGATTTGCCGATCAGCTAGGCTGACATAACCAGGGCGCATGCGTACATCGTAGGAGGTGTCTCTCGATGGGGGATACCATTTCACAGCCACAATATAAACCTATATAAACAGTGGGGAAACCGGACCGTCGGCACACTGTAAAGCCGCCCCGCAACAGCGAGGCACAATGTGAGAACTACGGTTTCGCCCCCCCCGCTGTTTGTATAGGTTTCAATTGTGCTTGTGAAATTGTATCTCCCATAGAGAGATACCTCCTGCCATGTGCGGTTGCGTCCTGGTCACGTCACTCCAGCTGGAGTGTGGCTCCATCCTGCGCATGCGCGTTGCACTATTTGATGGGGGGGCACTTCTCGACAGAACACCGGTTCCTTCTACTGTATCATGCTGACTCTTAGAATAGGCAGACCTTTTATTACTTCTCTTAAAGCTGAACTCTATGAAAAGTAATGATTCTCCCTTTCTGTGGGGCCTACCTCCGCACTGCAAGGGTTAAATGTTCATTTAGATCTAGGGGAGTGGGGAAATCATTTTTACTAACTCATGCTCCAGCGGTCACAGATCCTCTGACATCATCAAGTACAAACAGGGGCTAACTGGCAATTTCTGTCCCAGGGGGGCAAGTACAGTTCATGAACCCCTGGTACAGCCACTTAACCCCCTGCCACTCTCCCTCTTCTATCCCTCCTTCTGACCCCCGTCCCAAGCTGAAGCCCCACTCCAATTAGCCTCTGCTCACTGGGCGGGTCAGGCTGGACAGCACCTGCTGCATGGATTCCAGAACTGGCCAGCTGGGGGCTACAGGAGGAAACCAGGGTGGCCCGGTCAGGGCTGGCCGAAGAGTAGAGCTTCCGGTAAGTCGCAGGGCCGGCCTCTGCTCGGACACGGCATACACCATCCATACCGGGGGGACTGCCTGCACTCTGTCCTCGTCCTCACCCTGCACTTGGTAGGACATCGGTGGGGACTTTTTACTCCTCTTCACCAAGAAGTCTTTAGACATGTCTGCAGTGGAAGCAGTGCAGCCTTTTTATGGGGCATCATAGCAGCCCAGGGGGGCAATCCTCGCCCTGCCCACCAGACCAGTCTGCCCCTAAGTACAAAGCAGGGTCCGACGCCCTGCACAAGATGTAAGGGTACCAGGGGACAGTCTACTTCTGGAGCATAGAGGACCGCCAACTGCAAGGGGAATGCATTTGTCCGTCCCCTAGAAGTCTGGTAAACATTTAACCCTTGAAGTGTGAGAGTAGCCCTAAGTGTAATTTACCGTTTCACCACCCAACACCTGATCTTGAGACCTCCTCTTCCTGGACTTGCCCTTTAAAGGACACACTGGCACACTGTCATTGCTGACCTCTTTCTGAAAATGCTACTTTCCTAGCTGCCATACTGGCCCTCTTTCTTCATTTTCCTCCAGTGTGATTGCAAGCACAGGCCTTGTCAGCAGCTGGTTTGGCAGCTTGTGCTTGCAGTCACACCGGAAAAAAAAAATAACAATAAAGGTCCAGTTGAGTTCTACACCCCTGAGGATCTTCATGATCTCCTTGGTTGGCAGTGTAATGTAATGGTCCAAATACAGAACAATCCAAAAGGTAGCCAACACGTTTCTAGTCTATTCACATTGCTGTCAATCAAGCCCTAAAGAAGGGGTTGCTCTTGGACCCCTGAAACACATTGGCTACCTTTTGGATTGTCCCCCTGACTTATATTGGAAAAAAAGTTGTACCTGGACCTCTTAGCAGTGGAGTGGCGCTTCAGTTTCCATTTGTGTTACATTATACTACAAGCCAAGGAGACTGTGGAGATCCTCTGGGGTGTAGAAGCTGCCTGCCAGATCTTTAACATCATCATTAACATCAATATTTTAAGTTAGTGGTAACAGGAAATAACTCTGCGCTAAGTGGAAAAGCGTTATCTTTCCACTTCACTCAATCATTATGTCATGTGACAGTGCTTGGGCCCAGCTATCGGCCTCCAGACTGGAGCTTTGCATCATGGAGGAGGTCATATGCTTCCCAAAAACCAAAAGCTGTAAGGTAGGAACAGTGGAAATTGTAACATATGAGACTCATTTCAGGAGCAGTTCTCAACTATCTGAGTGTTTTTTTTTTTTTTATCTTTCTTTCCTGGCAAAGATCTGCATGGGTATGGCCAAATATTTTCCAATCTACTAAAATATACTGCCTCAACAGTCCATCCGGCAAACAAGTTAATACCTATGTCAGTATGGCATTGACTAAGGCAGCCTTTCTCAACCTTTTTACCCCAAAGGAACACCTTTACTAATTTTCTAATTTAGGGAACCCCTATTAAGATTAGGAAAATGCCTATTACATTGGTAGGAAGAATGCCTCCCTTCTAGTGGTGGTTACAATATCACGCTTAGAATCACCTACAAAAATCATTGGTGCCATGGCTCTGCCAAGTGACGATGGACCTGGAACTATGAAAGTGCTATCAAATGGGCGGTCAGTCGGCTCAATGAGCCCCTAGCAATGTGTAGAGGAACCCTTGTGGAGAATGGCTGCTCTGGAGGCACCCTAGTGCTCCATAAAACCCTGGTGGAGAATGGCTGCTCTGGAGGAACCCTAAGGCTTCATGGAACCCTGGCTCAGAAGGCTGCTCTGGAGGCACTCTAGGGCTCCATAAAACCCTGGTGGTAATGGCTGCTCTGGAGGAACCCTACGGCTTCATGGAACCCTGGCTCAGAAGGCTGCTTTGGAGGAACCCTAGGGCTCCATAAAACCCTGGTGGGAATGGCTGCTCTGGAGGAACCCTACGACTCCATGGAACCCTGGCTCAGAAGGCTGCTCTGGAGGAACCCTAGGGCTCCATAAAACCCTGGTGGGAATGGCTGCTCTGGAGGAACCCTATGGCTCCATGGAACCCTGGCTCAGAAGGCTGCTCTGGAGGAACCCTAGGGCTCCATAAATACCCTGGCTCAGAAGGCTGCTTTGGAGGAACCCTAGGGCTCCATAAAACCCTGGTGGGAATGGCTGCTCTGGAGGAACCCTACGACTCCATGGAACCCTGGCTCAGAAGGCTGCTCTGGAGGAACCCTAGGGCTCCATAAAACCCTGGTGGGAATGGCTGCTCTGGAGGAACCCTATGGCTCCATGGAACCCTGGCTCGGAAGGCTGCTCTGGAGGAACCCTAGGGCTCCATAAATACCCTGGCTCAGAAGGCTGCTCTTGAGAACCCTAGGGCTTCATGAAACCCCTGATTGAGAATGGCTGCTCTGGAAGAACCCTAGGGCTTCATGAAACCCTGATTGAGAATTGCTGCTCTGGAAGAACCCTAGGGCTTCACGAAACCCTAATTGAGAATGGCTGCTCTGGAGGAACCTTAGGGCTCCATAAAACCCTGGTGGAGAATGGCTGCTCTGGAGGAATCCTAGGGTTCCATAAAACCCTGTTGGAGAATGGTTGCTCTGGAGGAACACGAGTGTTCCATAAAACCCTGGTGGAGAATGGCTGCTCTGGGGGAACCTTAGGGTTCCATAAAACCCTGGTTAAGAATGGCTGTTCTGGAGGAACCCTAGGACTCCATGAAACCCTGGTGAAAAATGGCTGCTCTGGAGGAAGCCTAGGGCTCCATGTTACCCTGGCTGAGAAGGCTACTCCGGAGGAACCCTAGGGCACCATAAAACCCTGATTGAGAATGGCTGCTCTGGGGGAACCTTAGGGTTCCATGAAACCCTGATTGAGAATGGCTGCTCTGGAGGAACCCTAGGGCTCCATAAAACCCTGATTGAGAATGGCTTCTCTGGAGGAACCCTATGACTCCATAAAACCCTGGTTGAGAATGGTTTGACTTTTCTGCCATCAATGAGTGCAGACATTCAGGCTCTCATCGCTGGAAAATGTGCAGCTTGTCTCTTCTTGCTTTTGCTGCCCTACTGAGCACCAATCCTTTGTAACCCAAGGATAGAAACTGCAGCCTCCACAATTTTCATCAGCTCAGATCTCCATATAAAACCCAAGGCCATATTTTCTAGCTGAAGAAAGAAAGGTGCGTGATGGCAATTGTGGAGTACTGCAGTGTCATTTATGAATCCAAAATAAAATAGGACTCACAAATAGACATGGGGGATTCACTGCCATCGCCTCCGAAAATCACACCCATGCTGCTGCAATGAGACCCTGTGTGGCTGCGTAGGTGTCGGGACCATTTTATTAGCAGCAAAAAAAAAGAGGTCTTTAAATATTCTCTGCTGCTGTTACCAGGCAATTGATCAACAAAGAGACAAAAATCTGTCTGCATGGACTATGCAAAACCAGACAGGGAGGGGAGGAGGTGTGTGTACCTCATGATGCAGCCATGGAACACATGTGCATGCAATGAGGGATTGCTACATGGGGTTTACATGCCATGTTCATCATATGCCTTCAGCAAAACTAAAAAATTAGATTTTCATTTTAATAGCAAAAAAAAAGCTAAGTCTGCTCCAGAGAAAGGAAAAAAAAAAAGACTGAGGGTTAGTATTGCATATAGAATGCAAATGATTTCCAAAGGGGGTGTCGACCATGCAGATCGCCCAGCGTGCTGGAAAATCTCTGCGTAGACTCCTCTAGCTCTTTATTTTCCCACTAAAAAAGAATATCCTTTTGCAAGGAGCAATTTTTAATCATTTTGTTTCCCATTTCCAGATCTGATTTACTCTATTTCCTATTGTACATCCTCCTTATTTCCTATTGTACATCCTCCCGACCGACTATTATGCAGTGCAAGGGCCTCCCTGATTCTGAAATGAATTAAAATGAATTTCTTAAAGGTTTTGGATTTGGTAAACCTTAAAAGAGATTGTACAATCAAATTGTATAGTGTGCTGCCACAATAAGGGACCCCACTGGTGTTCAGACGCAGCGCATGCACAGGAATAAGGTGTATTCCCTTTTCTGCCATGGAAAAAAGGGGAATGATTAGCAATGTGCCACAAAATATTTTTTCCAACACACTGGACAATTGCAATCATAGAGTAATGTGGTGCTTACTAGATGATTAAATACAGATTGTACCCCCCCTATAGAACCCAATTATTGATAAATATGTTCAATGCTACTGATATGATTTAAAGGACCATGCATGTGCATGCGCAGATTTCTACATACATACATTCTTTTTTTTTCATGCTGTATTCATAATGAATAAAGAAAAAGGAGATTTTTGCACAAATGAAAGGATGAATGCACATTTTTTGTTGCAAGTGTACCACGCCCAGGGACCTCAAGGCACATAGCAAGCAGAGAGGCAATGCAATGAGCAATGATCATGCAATACGCAGCAACAAAAAAAGGAGATAAAACAGCGAATAACGAATGCATTTTAGTGCACAATGCCTTTTTACTTAAAGGACATGCACATATAGAAAAAGATCAGTGATGCATTGACTACCCGCCCATCCCCATCCCCAGTGCTTGGTCATTGCTGGTCCATTGGATGGATGCAAGTCTCCTACCTGTCAGGGTGCTGGCCATGGTGCTGAAGGATGCAGAGTGGAAGATGATCAGAAAGGAAGGGGCTTGTTGGGTGGCTGAGTACTGCAATGCTGTGGAAGGGGGAGAGCTAACGCCTGACTCAGCTCAAGGGGGATCCAGGAGATGGAGAGGGAGGAGACAGAGGTGGGGGATCCAGTAGAGAATATAGGGTGTGTGTGTGTGATAAGGATAGAGAGGGGGGGTTGCTGGGTGATTTTCACAGGAGGGAGATTCTGCTTTCAGCTTCTATAGATTTCCTCTGGCTGGGATAACAATGAGAGGAGAAGGAGTGCAGAGTCACACCCAGCTCTGAAGACTCCCCCCCCCTCCACCCCCACCATTGTATCCACATGGACCAACCCAGCTCCCTATATCAGACCCCCCCACACACCCCTTTTAATTCTGCCTAGTCCCAACCTTCTAATATGGTGAAAATGCATCCATATGTTGCGTGTGTTCATATACTGATCAGAGATGCATGTGAATGAATGGCAATATGTGACACTCCTATGTCTGATTCTCAATAGACAATAGAAAAAAAATCACAAGGTCTGCTCCATCCCTCCTCTGTTATGGGGGATTTGTTTTTCTTCTGTGCCTCTTTAAAGTGGAAGTGCATTCTAAAATGATTCTACAAACAGCAAAGCTGCCCTTCCTCCTCCCCCTCCACCTCTTACCATTGGACATAATGGGGGAGATTTACTAAAAGTCATGCACACAGAATCTGGTGCAGCTGTGCAGTTGGTGTATTTTGGTTTTGTGCTGCCCTAGGCAAGACTAAAATCAGGCGCCCCACCATCTAAATTTGTCCCCCCTTTTTCTTCTTAAGTGGCTATTCAGGGTCTCTGGTTGCCATACAGGGTCTCTGGTTGTGGTGAGGGGTCTCTGGTGGCTGTGTGGGGTCTCTGGTGGCTGTGTGGGGTCTCTGGTGGCTGTGTGGGGTATCTGGTGGACGTGCAGGGTCCCTGGTTACCATACAGGGGACTCTGGTGGCTGTGCGGGGTCTCTGGTGGCTGTATTGGGTCTCTGTTGGCTGTGTGGGGTCTCTGGTGACTGTGTGGGGTCTCTGGTTGCCATATGGGGCCCCTGGTGGCTGTGTGGGGTCTCTGGTGGATGTGCAGGGTCTCTGGTTGCCATATGGGGTCTCTGGTGGCTGTGCTGGGTCTCTGGTGGCTGTGTGGGGTCTCTGCTTGCCATATGGGGTCTCTGGTGGCTGTGCAGGGTCTTTGGTAATTGTGTGGGGTCTCTGGTGGCTGTGTGGAGTATCTGGTGGATGTGCAGGGTCTCTGGTTGCCATACGAGGGTCTCTGCTGGCTGTGCGGGATCTCTGTTGGCTGTGTTGGGTCTCTGTTGGCTGTGTGGGGTCTCTGGTTGCCATACAGGGTCTCTGGTTTACATACAGGGTCTCTGGTTGCCATACAGGGTCTCTGGTGGCTGTGTGGGGTCTCTGGTGGCTGTGTGGGGTATCTGGTGGATATGCAGGGTCTCTGGTTGCCATATGGGGGTCTCTGCTGGCTGTGCAGGGTCTCTGGTGGCTGTGTGGGGTCTCTGTTGGCTGTGTGGGGTGTCTGGTTGCCATATGGGGTCTCTGGTAGCTGTGCGGGGACTCTGGTAACTGTGTGGGGTCTCTGGTTGCCATATTGGGTCTCTGGTGGCTGTGCGGGGTCTCTTTTGGATGTGCAGGGTCTCTGGTGACTGTGATGGGGTCTCTGGTTGCCATATGTGGTTTCTAGTGGTTGTGTGAGATTTCGGTTTGGCTATGTTGGGTCTCTGGTGGCTATGTGGTCCAAACATGAATGAACCGTGGATCCTGTGATCTAAGGTGTCATGTTTTTTGATCTTATGCGTACATGCTTGGTCTTGTGACCCCTCACAGAATTGAAGAACTACAAGTCCTAGCATGAACCCCTGAGATCTAAGTATGTGACCCCCAAAAGTGAAAGACTACAAGTCCCAGCATGAGGTTAAAGGACGTAACTCCTTAGGGGGTTTGTGCTGGGACCTGTAGTCCTTCACTAGTTTAAAGTGGAAGTGCATTCTAAAATGATTCTACGAACAGCAAAGCAGATCTTCATCTTAGGCTGCACTGCCTCCTCCCCCCTCCATCTCTTACCATTGGACCTAATGGGGGAGATTTACTAAAAGTAATGCACACGGAATCTGGTGCAGCTGGTGTGTATTTTGGTTTTGGTGCTGCCCTAGGGAAGATTAAAATTGGATGCCCCACCATCTAAATTTGTCCAACCTTTTCCTTCTCAAGTGGCTATTTGGGGTCTCTAGTTGCCATATGGGGTCTCTGGTTGATGTGGGGGTCTCTGGTTGACATATGGGGTCCCTGGTGGCTGTTTGGGGTCTCTGTTGGCTGTTTGGGGTCTCTGTTGGCTGTGTGGGGTTTATGGTGGCTGTGTGAGGTCTATGGTGGCTGTGTTGGGTATCTGGTAGCTGCGAGAGGTTTCTAGTGGCTGTGTGAGATTTCTGGTGGCTATGTGGGGTCTCTGGTGGCTATGTGGGATCTCTGGTTGCTATGTGGGGGGGGGGGGGTCTCTGGTGGCTGTATGGAGTCTCTGGTGGAATGAATATTCGCTATTGTCTTCCTGCTTCTCCTGGCCAATCCCAGCTCAGGAAGCAGGTCCTGAGACCCAATCTGCCGAGAGGAGAAGCGATCCTATTGGTCGCCAAGAAAGGAGGAAGGAGGAGATGCAGGGCAAGCCGTGCCGCCGTGAAGCCGAGAAAGGAGGAGACGCAGATACTTACTTGCCACGTCGATGTGGATTGTCACTTACCACATTACCTGCCACCATATGTGGATTGTCTCTTGCCACGTCACCTGCCACCAGATGTGGATTGTCTCTTGCCACGTCACCTGCCACCAGATGTGGATTGTCTCTTGCCACGTCACCTGCCACCATATGTGGATTGTCTCTTGCCAAGTCACCTGCCACCAGATGTGGATTGTCTCTTGCCATGTCACCTGCCACCAGATGTGGATTGTCTCTTGCCACGTCACCTGCCACCAGATGTGGATTGTCTCTTGCCACGTCACCTGCCACCAGATGTGGATTGTCTCTTGCCACGTCACCTGCCACCATATGTGGATTGTCTCTTGCCACGTCACCTGCCACCAGATGTGGATTGTCTCTTGCCATGTCACCTGCCACCAGATGTGGATTGTCTCTTGCCACGTCACCTGCCACCAGATGTGGATTGTCGCTTGGCACCAGATGTGGATTGTCACTTGCAACCGTCTCCTGCCACCAGATGTGGATTGTCCCTTGCCATCGTCACCTGCCACCTTATGTGAATTGTCACTTGCCATGTCATCTGCCACCAGATGTGGATTGTCACTTGCCACGTCACCTGCCACCATTTGCAGATTGTTACTTGCCACGTCAACTGCCACCAAATGCGGATTGTCACTTGCCACTGTCCCCTGCCACCATATGTGAATTGTCACTTGCCACACCACCTGCCGCCAGATGTGGATTGTCACTTGCCACACCACCTGCCACCAGATGTGGATGAACGCTTGCCACGTCACCTGCCACTATTTTCGGATTGTCACTTGCCATACCAGCCAGTGCCACCAAATGTGCATTGTTGCTGCATTGGTGGCTGGCTGGCAGCACTGGTCCATTTAGCATAGAGGCAGGTACAGTTTTCAAGTATGAGTGAGGGCAGGAGAGCATCAACGCGGGGGGGGGAAGTGAGAGATGATGTCATCTCGCTGTTCCCCACAGCACCACCAACATTGAAGAGGCCCATGCTGTGAGGGCGGAAGAGCGGTGATGCTGGGTGGGAGTAGAGAGATGATGTCATCTCTGCTCATCCGCACGCTCGCTTCTTTCATCCGCCTGCCCAGCTCTTTCATGCGGCCCGCCCACTGCAGCCACAGCCCACTGATTAGGCAGGGATCCCTGCGGCAAGAGACTCTGGGCTATGGGCCCCAGATTCGGGGCTATAGCCTTAATAGCCCCCCCTAGAGATGCCACTGGCTACAATATAATACATTTTCAGTTTTGAGTTCAATACCACTTGAAGTTCTGCTTTAATCAGCCATATAACACATGTCGCTTGATAAATGCATAATACCATGTTTGACTGCTCCCCATGCTCTGGTCATTTATATATGACACCATACTCATCAAATTTTTTGGAGCGACACCTCTATTTTTATTTTTTATTAACATAACAATTAGCCCAGTGAAGGTTAATTTACATTCGTTCTGTGTGAATAGAGCTATTTTCTCTCCAATTTGAATATTATTCTTCATATAGGATAAAGTAGATCAGAAAATACAACATTATGGCCACTAGGTGAAGCCAACAATCATTGTAACTATTTACTTCCTATGAACTTCATCTCCATCTAGTGTTGAGCGGAATACGCCATATTCGATTTCGCGATATTGCGCGAATATATAGAAGAATATTTGCGAATATTCGCTAATATCGAATATTCGTGATATTTTATCCCAAAAAAAATTTGAGAAATTTCGCTAATGCGAAAATGATTGCGAAATTCTCATAAACGGAGATCATTTCCTGTATTACTAAACTAATATGCACTAAACACTAACTCTACACTAACTCTACTTAAAAGAAAGGAGAATAAGGGGGCAAAAGAAGGGCGGAGAAGATAATCGCGCAATAGGAATATTGCGCGATTATCTTCTCCGCCCTTCTTTTGCATCAGAGCCAATCAGAATAACTTGAATATTCGGCAAAAGGAATATCGCGCAATATTCCTTTTGCCGAATATTCGAGTTATTCTGATTGGCTCTGATGCAAAAGAAGGGCGGAGAAGATAATCGCGCAATATTCCGTTTGCCGAATATTCGAGTTATTCTGATTGGCTCTGATGCAAAAGAAGGGCGCATCAGAGCCAATCAGAATAACTCGAATATTCGGCAAAAGGAATATTGCGCGATTATCTTCTCCGCCCTTCTTTTGCATCAGAGCCAATCAGAATAACTTGAATATTCGGCAAAAGGAATATCGCGCAATATTCCTTTTGCCGAATATTCAAGTTATTCTGATTGGCTCTGATGCAAAAGAAGGGCCGAGTAGCTGATGCGATTCTTTTATGTTGCCGAAAATTCGCAATGCGAATTTTCGGCAACATAAAAGAATCGCATCAGCTACTTGGCCCAGGGACTCTCTCTAATCATACCAGCAATGCTTTTAGACGTCGATGGAGATCACTAGGATGTGATCTGTTTTAAAAATACATTTGAAAAAATACGAATATTCGCCATAGCGAATATTCGCCGCAATATTCGAGTTATTCGCGAATACTCGAATATGCAATATTCGTAGCGAATATTCGCAATGCGAATATTCGTGAGCAACACTATCTCCATCTAGTGGCCATATTGTGGTATTCTCCTGATTCACTTTGACCTGTATGAAGAATAACCTTCAATCTGGAGAGGAAGTTGCCTAACAGCATTCATGTTTGCCCCCCCCCTCCCCCCCACAGCTTTGTTACAAAGGGGCGAATATTAGAGATGTTATGGACGTGAAGTCTATAAGACTTTTCCAATGACTGGATGTGGGGATGAAAGGACAGGTTAGAGCATGGGTCTTCAAACTACGGCCCTCCAGTTGTTCAGGAACTACAATTCCCATCATGCCTAGTCATGTCTGTGAATGTCAGTGTGTTACAATGCCTCATGGGACGTGTAGTTCCACAACAGCTGGAGGGCCGTAGTTTGATGATCCCTGGGTTAGAGTCTTGGATTGCACCTTGATAAGGTGCAAAGTATGTGGATGGGTTGGGGTTAGGTAACACAATAACAAGCACTGAAAAACAATATTTACAAAGGTTACAATGTATTGAGAATTTGTTACATTTTAGGACTCTGGATACAATCCATATGCAAGATATTATCTCAAAAAATGAAGCCGAGGTAACATTATCTTTCACAATATATTAAAAAAATTGGGATAACTTTACTGTTTTCTTATTTTTTTTATTAAAAAAAGTATTTTTTTTTCACCAAAAAAGTGCGCTTGTAAGACCGCTGCGCCAATACGGTGTGGCAGAAAGTGTTGCAACGACCGCCATTTTAATTTCTAGGGTGTTAGAAAAATATATAAAATATTTGGGGGTTCTGAGTAATTTTATAGCAAAAACAAAATCTGTTTTTAACTTGTAACCACCAAATCTCAGAAAGATTCTCGGTCCTTAAAAATAAGGCACATGTGTGTTCCGGTGTGTTTTGATACATTTTACAGCCTTCCCAGTCCAGTAGAAATGCACCGTGTTCTTTTTTCTTCTGAAATGCATTTTCTGCCCATCCGCCCCGCCCACAGCTCCGCCCCGCCGCTCTCCTCGGTTGCTACCAGGAAGGTGGAGAGCGCTCCAGTGACGTCACCAGTGGACGGGACGTAGGTATCCCGCTGACGTCATGACGTACGGGCGGGAATTGTGAAGCTGAGGTGAGCGGCGGCCCGGGGAGGGGTTGAGGAACGGACATGCCTCAGATTGAAGTGGCCGGCATCCCCGTGGACTTCCCGTTCACCCCGTACAAGTGTCAGGAGGATTATATGAACAAAGTCATCGAATGTCTGCAGCAGGTGTGCCGCCATTGGTGTCCTGGAGAGGGGGCGTGGCTTAGAGTTCGAGGAGGTGCCGTTCTGTATTTATGGGAGGGGCCTAACGTGGGAGAAATAGCCTGCAATATGGGTGTAAATATAGGGGAGGGTTCTAGAGTCGGGGGAGAAGCCTGTCGTTCACAATTATGATAGGGGAGGTGCTTAGAAGTTAGGGTCAGATTTGTGCTTGTGGGAGGAGCTTAAGTAAATGATGGGTGTAAAGGGGAGGAGCTTGGAATTGACTATAGTGTTAGGAGCATAGAGTGAAAGGGGCCTGTACTGTGCATAGAGAAGGGGAGGAGCCTAGACTGAGTATAGGTGGGGAGAAGTCTAGACTGTGTAGGTGGGGAGGCTCCTGGACTGTGTATAGGCGGGGAGGGGAGCCTGGACTGTGTATAGAGGTGGAGGAGCCAGGACTGTGTATAGACGGGGAGGGGAGCCTGGACTGTGTATAGAGGAGGAGGAGCCTGGACTGTGTATAGGCGGGGCGGAGTAGCCTGGACTGTGTATAGGCGAGGCGGCGTAGCCTAGACTGTGTATAGGCTGGGCGGCGTAGCCTGGACTGTGTATAGGCTGGGCGGCGTAGCCTGGACTGTGTATAGGCTGGGCGGAGTAGCCTGGACTGTGTATAGGCGGGGCGGAGTAGCCTGGACTGTGTATAGGCGGGGCGGAGTAGCCTGGACTGTGTATAGGCGGGGCGGAGTAGCCTGGACTGTGTATAGGCGGGGCGGAGTAGCCTGGACTGTGTATAGGCGGGGCGGAGTAGCCTGGACTGTGTATAGGCGGGGCGGAGTAGCCTGGACTGTGTATAGGCGGGGCGGCGTAGCCTGGACTGTGTATAGGCGGGGCGGCGTAGCCTGGACTGTGTATAGGCGGGGCGGCGTAGCCTGGACTGTGTATAGGCGGGGCGGCGTAGCCTGGACTGTGTATAGGCGGGGCGGCGTAGCCTGGACTGTGTATAGGCGGGGCGGCGTAGCCTGGACTGTGTATAGGCGGGGCGGCGTAGCCTGGACTGTGTATAGGCGGGGCGGCGTAGCCTGGACTGTGTATAGGCGGGGCGGCGTAGCCTGGACTGTGTATAGGCAAGGCGGCGTAGCCTGGACTGTGTATAGGCGGGGCGGCGTAGCCTGGACTGTGTCTAGGGGAGGAGGAGCCTGGACTGTGTCTAGGGGAGCAGGAGCCTGGACTGTGTCTAGGGGAGCAGGAGCCTGGACTGTGTCTAGGGGAGCAGGAGCCTGGACTGTGTCTAGGCGGGGCGGAGTAGCCTGGACTGTGTCTAGGCGGGGCGGAGTAGCCTGGACTGTGTATAGGCGGGGCGGAGTAGCCTGGACTGTGTATAGGCGGGGCGGCGTAGCCTGGACTGTGTATAGGCGGGGCGGCGTAGCCTGGACTGTGTATAGGCGGGGCGGCGTAGCCTGGACTGTGTATAGGCCGCAAGGGGAGTCTGGACTGTGTATAGGCGGGGCGGCGTAGCCTGGACTGTGTATAGGCGGGGCGGCGTAGCCTGGACTGTGTATAGGCTGGGCGGCGTAGCCTGGACTGTGTATAGGCTGGGCGGAGTAGCCTGGACTGTGTATAGGCGGGGCGGCGTAGCCTGGACTGTGTATAGGCGGGGCGGCGTAGCCTGGACTGTGTATAGGCGGGGCGGCGTAGCCTGGACTGTGTATAGGCGGGGCGGCGTAGCCTGGACTGTGTATAGGCGGGGCGGCGTAGCCTGGACTGTGTATAGGCGGGGCGGCGTAGCCTGGACTGTGTATAGGCGGGGCGGCGTAGCCTGGACTGTGTATAGGCGGGGCGGCGTAGCCTGGACTGTGTATAGGCTGGGCGGCGTAGCCTGGACTGTGTATAGGCGGGGCGGCGTAGCCTGGACTGTGTATAGGCGGGGCGGAGTAGCCTGGACTGTGTATAGGCGGGGCGGAGTAGCCTGGACTGTGTCTAGGGGAGCAGGAGCCTGGACTGTGTCTAGGGGAGGAGGAGCCTGGACTGTGTATAGGCGGGGCGGCGTAGCCTGGACTGTGTATAGGCGGGGCGGCGTAGCCTGGACTGTGTATAGGCGGGGCGGCGTAGCCCGGACTGTGTATAGGCCGCAAGGGGAGCCTGGACTGTGTATAGGCGGGGCGGCGTAGCCTGGACTGTGTATAGGCAGGGCGGCGTAGCCTGGACTGTGTATAGGCGGGGCGGCGTAGCCTGGACTGTGTATAGGCCGCAAAGGGAGCCTGGACTGTGTATAGGCCGCAAGGGGAGCCTGGACTGTGTATAGGCCGCAAGGGGAGCCTGGACTGTGTATAGGCCGCAAGGGGAGCCTGGACTGTGTATAGGCCGCAAGGGGAGCCTGGACTGTGTATAGGCCGGAGGGGAGCCTGGACTGTGTATGGAGGAGGGGAGGAGCCCGGACGGTGCATAGAGGAAGGAGAAGCCCGGACGGTGCATAGAGGAAGGAGGAGCCCGGACGGTGCATAGACGAGAAGCATGTGCTATGTATAGAGGAAGGGGAGCATGCACAGGTGTATAGGCAGAGAAGAGCCTGGATTGAGTACAGAGGGGGAAGAAGAGCCTGTACTTTGTATAGAGAAGGGGAGGGTCCTGTCCTGTCTAGAGAGGAGGAGTCTGTACTGTGTATAAGTGGGAAGGAGCTTGTGCTGTGTATAGAGGGGAGGGGGAGAGAAGCTTGTACTGTGTATAGAGTTGGAGCTTGTACTGTGTATAGGGGTGGAGCTTGTACTGTGTATAGAGGAGGAGACTGTATATAGTAATTCTGGACAGAAGCATGTACTGCATATAAGGTGTCAGGAGAGGAGCATGTGATATATACAGTCACTCTGGGGCGGAGCCTTTCCTGTGTATAGGGAGAGAGGTGTCTATAGAACATAAGGGGGTGGAGCCTCTCGTGTACAATGTGTCAGGCTTTAATATATATATGCCTAATTTATCAATAAGAGGAGAGGTGGGCTAACCAAGACTTATTATGTCATAGAACTTGTACATGTATTGGAGCAATGTTTTTTTATCTCCCCCCCCGCAGGGTGTAAATGGTGTCCTGGAAAGTCCGACGGGCACAGGAAAAACGCTTTGCCTGCTGTGTGCCACATTGGCATGGCGTCAGCATTTCAAAGACAATATCACTTCACAAAAGATCAAAGAGCGCATGCATGGCGGGGAGCTGTTCCCAGACCGCCCGACTGCAGACTGGGGGAGCGGAGAGGCAAACCCGCAGGGCTCAGGTAAGATCGCAGTCTGTCTGCACACACCGTGCCTGTGATTGTCGGCCACAGCCCGTCTGTATAAGTGCACAGGGGGTGGGTCATAACCTCTTTGGCTGATGTATTTTTATTTTTTTAAATGGATGAGTTAGTGTTTCTCTTTCCATGACATCCACACACCCGCTTTTTCCCCACTCTATCCATACTTTATTGTTGTATATCATTTTTTTTATATTTGCGATTTGTTCCTTGGCCTTCAATTTTGCAAAGAATGGGCAGAAATGTCCCTCTCTAGATGTGCAAAGCTGGTAGAGACACCCCCAAAGAGACTTGCAGCTGAAATTGCAGAGAAAGGGGGTTCTACAAAGTATTGACTCCGGGGGGCGCCATACAAATGTACCCCCCACACTTTTCATATATTTATTTGAAAAACCATTTATCGTTTTCCTTCCACTTCACAATTATGTGCCACTTTGTGTTGGTCTATCACATAAATTCCCAATAAAATACATTTACATTTTTGGTTGCATCATGACAAAATGTGGAACATTTCAAGGGGTATGAATACTTTTTCAAGGCATTGTATTTATGTGTGTTTATCCAATATCAAAGTAACGTGTATGCCTTCCTTTTTTATTTATTTTTTATTTTTTTTTAAATACAGCATATTACAGCGATATTCCTAGGATTATCTATGCTTCCCGGACACACTCCCAGCTGACGCAAGTCATCAATGAACTCAAGCATACCTTGTACAGGTATTTATATTCTCTCTTTCAGTTCCATCAGAAAATCCTACCTCCTCTGACTTTCATGTAGGTGTGTAGTCATATACTTACCAGAGATCAGTGGGAGGGGTCTGGAAAATGAACACTAATACTAGGCTGTTTCTCTGAATTAAAAAATATATAGAGACGGCGCACAATTAGTAGAGTGAAAGATAAAATATTGTTCTATGGTCCATACCACAAAGACATAAATAGTATGATAAAATGTTCCATATTAGTCCAACAGATAGTACAAGTAGATATGAGATGTATACTAGCTGCAGCAACACTGAAGCAGAAGCTAGCTCTGAAGGATATTGTAGAAAAAAGTAGAAATGCGCCAATCTAAGTGCAGTAAGCAAAGGATTTAATAAAGGTAAAAAGACAGCCAAATGGCTACTCACAGACATGAGTGGTAACAAAGGGAAATGAGAGGTGATACAGGCTCGATGTCACTCTCTGTCATCGTCGATTTCCAAGAATCCAGTCCGCTGTTCCCGAGTCCACAGATGAGCCGGATAAGGTGAAGGTCCAGCGTCTCGAGAGCCTCGGGGGACCACAAGGAAGCAGGGAAAGTAGATGAGCCGCTCGGAGCGGCGTGCGTTCCAGCGCGGAGCGCAGCGTGCCGCCGTCGCACTGGAAGTGACGTGGGGAGCCGGGCCAGCCAATGAGATGACGCGTTTCACAGCTCCGCATGCGCCGGCCGTGGACGTATACCAGTGCGCATGCTCCAAATCACGTCACAAAACATCAATGAAAACGACGTGAACGTAACTTATGCAAATCCCTATTTGCGAACGGTTTACGCAAACGGCGTGAACAACGAAAAATTCAACGCTGGCCCGACGTCCATACTTAACATTACGTACACCTCCATACAGCAGGGGTAACTTTACGCCGGACATACGCTTACGCAAACTCATTTGCATATTCAACGTGGAAAATATACGGAAGCGCCCCTAGTGTCCAGCGTAAATGGGAAACTTAAATAGGACGGCGTAACTAAGCCAAAAAATGGCGTATCTTGTTTTGTGGATACAAAACAAAGATACGCCGGCGCAGATTTGAAAATATGGCGGCGTATCTGGAGATACACCGCCATATAGTTTTGTGGATCTGGCCCAGAAGGTTTTTTATCTTCATGCTTATGCAAATGTATTAAGATAAAAAACCTCCTGCCTTTTACAACCCATTTAACCAGAGCTTTTTTTTCTCAGAAAATAGGTGCAGAAACTCAACCATGACCCCGTTCAGATTTCACAAACAGTAGAAGGGTATTAACTACTTGCCGACCAGCCGCCGTCATATTACTGCGGCAGGTCGGCACTGCTACGCGAGAGCACGTAGCTATACGTCCTATCTTTTGCGGCCGCTAGGAGGCGCGATCGCCGCCGGGCACGCGCGCTCGTTCGTTACAGAGCGGGGACCGGGAGCTATGTGTGTAAACACATATCTCTCGGTCCTGTCAGCGGGGAAACGCTGATCTCCTGTTCATACAATGTATGGACAGAAGATCAGTGATTCCCCTAGTGAGTCCACTAGGGAAAAATATGTAGAAGAATACGTATCGGCCTAAACTGAGGAAAAAAAATGTTTTTTTAGATATTTTTTGGGGATATTTATTATAGCAAAATGTAAAAAATATAGAATTTTTTTTCAAAATAGTGGCTCTATTTTTGTTTATAGCGCAAAAAATAAAAACCGCAGAGATGATCAAATACCACCAAAAGAAAGCTCTATTTGGGGGAAAAAAAGGAAGCCAATTTTGTTTGGGAGCCACGTCGCACGACCGCGCAATTGTCAGTTAAAGCGACGCAGTGCCGAATCACAAAAAGTGCTCTGGTCAGGAAGGGGGTAAATCCTTCCGGGGCTGAAGTGGTTAAAGGGGCATTAAATACCAGGATTGCATTACATACAGAGTGCAGAGTTCAGGGTAAACGCAGAAACCGGACTTCTGCAGTTACAAGTGATTGTGGTGAGCAGGCACCAAAGGGTTAAATCGATGGGTTTACTTCCGCTTTAACAAGGAAATGCCGTTTATTAGCTGTCGTCGCCTCACACTGACAGAGTGAGAGGAGAGCTGATCAGCGGCATTTCCTTACAGGGAGATCTCCACAGATAATTGGTGCCCTGATTATCAATGCAGCCCCCAATAGTGCCCATCAGTGATGCATGTCGGTGGTGCCCACCAGTGCTGCATATTAGTGGGTGGGTGGGAAAAAAACACAAATCAGGTTCTGTAAATTATCCCTGATATATATATTTTTATTATTCTTCTTTCAGACCCAAAGTCAGTGTCCTGGGCTCGAGGGAACAGCTGTGTATACACCCTGAGGTGAAGAAGCAGGAGAGTAATCATGTCAAGGTGAGGAGGACATCGGGGTTCAGTCTACATATTTGTTAAAAAGTTTGCAGAACATTCATTCGCACCTAAAGAAGAACTTCACCCAAAAGTGGAATGGAATGGATAAACCCTTGTTAAACTGTAAGACCCCTTCCACACTGAGCCGCCTATAGTGTCGGCGGTAAAATGCCGCTATTTTTACCGCCGGCAGATTTGCGGTGCATTTCAGTCGTTAGCGGGGCGCATTTAACCCCCGCTAGTGGCTGAGAAAGTGTTAAAACTGCCCGCAGTGCGCTGCTGCAGCAGCGCATTGCAGGCGGTATATGTGCGCTGTCCCATTGATTTCAATAGGCAGCAGTGGTGGAGGATCGGTATACACACCGCGCCAAAGATGCGGCTAGCAGGACTTTTTTTTTTTACCGTCCTGCTAGCGCAACGCTCCAGTGTGAAAGCCCTCTGGGTTTCACACTGGACACAATAGAGCAGCACTTTAAGGGCGGAATGCAGGCGCTGTTTTTAACGCTATAGCGCCTACAATAAGCCCTCAGTGTGAAAGGGGTCTAAAGTCCACAGATCAGCAACCCCTGGGATGATCCCTCTCCTCACAGAGGTTCCTCAGTAGCATGGAGCAAAGTCCAGGCATCAACCATATAAAGGGTTAAAAATATCAAATCCCATAGTGAAAATCAGGCTACTATGTTTTTGACTAAAAACGATTAAAAACACTCAGACAAGGAAATTCTGAAATCGGCAGAATTCCTAGCAATGCGCGCGCATGTGTAGTAGTTATATGGCTTCCTGCTCCACCCAACCAATGTGTTTCGTCATAAATTATCCTCAGGGGTACTAACAATTGTCAGGGACAGGCTCTATATTATAGCAGTGCTACTGTAGCATTGGGAGGGGGGGGGGGCTGCTGCAATCTTATAGCAGATGTGTCTGTCTAAGGTAGTCAAGTGACCAAAACTGACGCTGCATTGAATTTTCATGTAGCAGTTACCACAACATATCATAATCCTCTTGTTTTTCCAGGTCCATATGTGCCGTTCCAAAGTGTCCAGTAGATCCTGTCACTTTTACAACAATGTGGAAGGTAAGTGTTCATGTATGTGATTCAGGGGATTGCCACTAGAAGATGGTGTGAAGGGAGGACTGTGTCCTGTTATATTTGGTCGAAAGAATAATTTCTAAGAAAAAAAAAAATGTTCTAGAAACATATAAAGACATATGGCTTGCCGTTTCCAGATTGTTGGAGAATTGTTAGTCTTTTTTGCATTTCTTGTCCCAGAGAAAAGCACTGAGAAGGATCTCACCACTCAGATATTGGACATTGAAGATCTGGTGAAGAATGGCACCAAGCACAGGTACTGCTGTAATGTCGTTGTCCATTCCTCTCTCACACCACGCCTGTTCTTCAGACACAGAATACAAAAGAAGCTAAAAACAAAAATTGGGGTGCGAGGTGCTTTGAAAAAACACATCTTGGTCATTGCTGCAGCTTCTGTGATGACTGAGATATCAGCCTTCCAATCCAACAGTGTTGCTGATTGGCAAGTACCGTATATACTCGAGTATAAGCCGAGTTTTTCAGCACATTTTTTTTTTTTTTTTTTTTTTTGTGTGCTTGCCTTTATCCGGCCCTTGGAGCTCTATCACTCCCAATGATATGAGACACTATTCTGCCACCTCACACCGATAATGGAGCACCATTTCTCCTACTGACACCATTAATGGGGCACTATTCCTCCATATGATACCAGCAATAAAGCACTATTCCTCCCCCTAATACCAGATGTTTACTGCCACTGATGCCAGGAAAATTTTCACTCCCGCTGGCCAAAGTCCGGCCCTCCAAGAGTCTGAAGGACAATAAACCAGCCCTTTGTTTAGAATGTTTGGAGACCCCTGACCTAAAGCAACATAAAAACCCTTTACATCACACTTTTTTTTTTTAACCCTAAATCAGTCTCTTAAAGCGGAGTTCCACCCAAGACTCTTGCTTTAAGTGAAGATGACGCCGGAAGGAAGTTCACCTCTCCCCCCGCCCTCTGTGCAATCTTCTGTCACTGGTCCCAGAAGATTGCACGGCCAATCGCAGCGCCCGGCTCATTCGTGTGCAATGCGCGCCCGACTGTGATGCCACCGCTGGGTGCCCACAGTCAGAATGTCGGCGATGAGGAGCTTCGTACAGCCGAATCGCTGGACTGTGGGACACGTAAGTGTTCGATTTATTAAAAGTCACCAGCTACATTTTTATTTAATTTTTTTTGTAGCTGCTGACTTTTACATGGCCCCTTTAATGTGCCAAAACAATGTAATGTGTAATACCAGAAAGAGTTCTGCCCCAGAACCTCCCACTAGTCTGCGATGACATTGAGAGGTTGGGAATCCTCAATTAAGTCTGATATTTATATGGATTAGGTTGTCCTTGCCAGATTTTTTTCCATCAAATGTTTATTGTGCTTTTTCTCTTTTTATCCAGGGCCTGTCCCTATTACCTATCCAGAAATATGAAGCAGCATGCGGACATAATATTTATGCCTTATAATTACCTTCTGGATACTAAGGTACTAATTATAAATATTAAAAAAATATCGGTAGGATCTGAAATGTTTTTGCTGTTTAAAAAAAATCTAAATGAGTCATTTTTTTTTTTTCTTTCCTGCCTTCTAGAGTCGTAAAGCCCACAATATTGACCTGAAAGGTGCGGTTGTGATATTTGACGAAGCTCACAATGTGGTACGTAAATTCCAGCTTCCTTCACTTGACTTTCAGGGTTCTTGACACTTTTCACTACTTTTCTTCTTGCCTACAACAGTTTTTTGTTCTTTTCCTCAATTTGACCCTAAAAAACTAAACTCACAGGGCCATCTTTGTGAGTCTTTCTGACGGCACGGCTAGTTTCACATCTGTGCGGGGGATTACTGCTGTGGGAAAATGCCTGTTCCCACCGCCGCAACCAGAAAACAAGCTGGAGTGTTGTGCAGGTGGCATTAATGCTAATGTTCACCACACGAACTGGAAATCACATTCTCTCTACCTTGAGAGATATATATATATATATATATATATATATATATATATATATATATATATTTGTGTGTGTGTTTTTTTTTGTTCTTTAATCCGTACTGTAAATTGAGCTCTGCTGATTCATACGCAGTCTTTCTTTGATGCATTCAATTGTACTCACATCGGTCCTTGATTTCATCAGACGGGAAGGGAAATCTGCAACAGGGACATTTGCTACACAAGTAATTTGAGCCCTAGCGCGTCCTAAACACCCATGTGACCACTGATTGGATGTCACATGGTTGGAAGCTTTTCCAAGCCCCCCCCCGCTACCAATGTCCTCGCACTCCCAGCACATGGACATTGCCATTGTTTTATGCCCTGTACACACGATCGGTTCGTCTGATGAAAACGGTCCGATCGTGTGTGGGCCCCATCGTTTTTTTTCCACATCGGTGAAAAAACGTAGAACCTGTTTTAAAATGATCTGATGGATAAAAAAACGATCGTCTGTGGGCAAGTCCATCGGTTAAAAAGCCACGCATGCTCAGAATCAAGTCGACGCATGCTCGGAAGCGTTGAACTTCCTTTTTCTCAGTACGTCGTAGTGTTTTACGTCACCGCGTTCTGACACGATCGTTTTTTTTTTAACTGATGGTGTGTAGGCACGACTGATGAAAGTCAGCTTCATCGGATATCTGATGGAAAAATCCATCGGTCCATTTTTCATCGGATGAACCGATCGTGTGTACGTGGCATAAGACTTTGTAAAAAAAAAAATTTTGGCGTATAATTGTAAAAACTCAATAAATCTATCTTAAAAAAAGAAAAGTATTAGGGTGGGTGGGCTGGCTGGGTTTAGGAATCCTGGACACACAAATGTTTCCACTTGTCATTATCTTTGCAATTACAGCTTTTCTGTCCCTTTTTATCATTCTAGGAGCGAATGTGTGAAGAATCTGCTTCCTTTGACCTAACGCCGTATGATTTGGCTTCTGGGATTGATGCATTAGATTTGGTGATGAGGGAACTCACGGAGGATTTGCAGCAGAAACAAATCAGTGCCCAGTTCAACATGGAGTCCGCTAACAGCTGTGAGTAGATTCGTATTTTTTACTGTTTTAATTTACTTTTGGCTTGCAGAGATGAGGAGGATTTTCGAAGGAGATGTATATTTGCAGGTGAATGTAAAGCTGGCCATAAACTGTTAGTTTTTTTTATTTTTTCCATTCAGCCAGTGGGCTAAATGGGGGGGAACGTCAGATTCCTATATCCACAGAAACAAGGTGAATGGGAAAAATCCCCTCTGCTGGGACATGATTTGGACATGGCTGATTGGCTGCAGCTAATGATGAAGAAATATTTTCCAACATGTCTCTTTGACAGAAGACAATTAAAAGATCAACTTCTGTAAAAGCGGACCTTGAGTCATTTTTTTCAACTTTTCATCAATTAAATCTTCTGCCCTTGTTGTTTTAACTTTGGATAGTAAACATTGGTGCCAGTAAATACCTTATACAGCCCACTTCCTGTTTCTTGTCTGGTAAAAAGCCATCCATCTTCTTCTCTTTCATTCTTTCTCCTTTTCTCTTTCTTTCTTCTCTTTTTTTTTTTGTCTGTCTCGTCTTGTGTCGCTCTCCCGAGCTCTCTCTCGTCTGCAAAGCATGCTTGTTATACTCACCGTCACCAGTATTTTCAACAAACTACCTACCAGTGCAGTTCAGTGGTCCAGAAGTTGAGACGGCATGCAGAGAAAGCCAACTCATCTTCTCTGTTGTTACGGATCCTGAGAGGATGGTTAAAGTCTCTGATCTGTTTTCTTTTGTCTCTAAAGCTCGATCTGTAGCGGCGCCGGGTGGCTGCTGCTGCAAGTAGGTGGCCAAGTAAACAAATTCCCTTCTCTTTGCTTTTTTTTTTTTGCTTGAAAGCAGACAAGGTGTCTTCTTGCACTGTGGGATGATGGTGCACTTGCACCGCCCACAGGCAGCCCCTGCGCGGACCCATGGGGCCAAGGCCTAGTACTGGAGCACTGTCTGTACCCCCTTTATCGGCACCCTTGGCTATACAGCAGTGGTCATCAACTCCTGTCCTCGGGGCCCACTAACAGGCCAGGTTTGCAGGATAACTGAAATACATCAAAGGTGATACCATTTGCTTCTCAGTGATTGTAGTATTCTAGTCTGCATCTCCCCAAGGTAATACATAAAACCTGGGCCCTGAGGACAGGGTTGATGACCACTGCTATACAGAACATCCCTAATTTTGTTTTTCTAGTATCAGGGCTATGGATTGCATTGATTGATGCTGAAGTTTAAATCTTTTGCTGCTTTAATTTTGAACTGAATGAAAGTCAATCAATTACAACTTTGGTATTCTTCTTCTTGTTTCCAGCCTTGAACATACAGCTTGAAGACCTAGCTAAGATAAAGGGTAAGGCATTCTCTTAGGAATAACATGGGAATAGAGACATTTTAAAACTATTTGTGAAGCTTGAACCAGCCAGGGTTGGTTTGCACATACACTGGCATTCGCTGCATCACAGAGAGAGAGAGAGGGGAACTGACGACCTCTCTCCTTCTCTGTGACCCCAGAAACCGGAAACGATAAGGATTTGGTCACCTTTGGTTTCCGGTTCTCTGTTCACCTGGCTGTTTGCAGCTAGTAAAGCAGCTGATCAGACCAATCTGTGTCTGATCGGCTGCATTGGAGGCCAGATGAGAGAGCCAGGGGCTCGCTCAATAACAAGGTCCTGTCACGGCCCATGCCATCACAAGGGATGTTGTTCATCTTTTGTGATAGCAATAAAGTTGACAGGAAAAAAAATTAAAGGGACAGTTTAAAAGATGAATAAAGCACCTCTCCCCCCGTGCTCATGCATGAAAGCAAACGCATACAAAAGTCCTGCATGCCAGGCGATCGTACCACCCACGTCGTCATGAACGCCAGAGAGAGCAATGATTTTAGCTAAAGAACCTTGTGTGTATCTCTAAACGCTTACTCAGCGTAACATCCTTTTATATTTTAGAAACTGGTATCATATAGCAGGGTTTGAGAAATTTGCTTGGAATCTAGGAGCCAGCTAAGAAGTTAGGAGCCAAAAAACGCACCCCGTCCTGCCAAGCTTGCGCGCAGAAGCGAACACACATACATGAGTAGCGCCCGCATATGTAAACAGTATTCAAACCACACATGTGAGGTATCGCCGCGATTTGTAGATCGAGAGCAATTATTCTAGCCCTAGACCTCCTCTGTAATTTAAAACATGCTACTTGTAGAATTTTTTAAACGTCGCCTATGGAGATTTTAAAGGGTAAAAGTTTATTGCCATTCCACGAGTGTACGCAATTTTGAAGCGTGACATTTTGGGTATCAATTAACCTGGCGTAACATTATCTTTCACAATATTAAAAAAAAAGTGCGCTTGTAAGACCGCTGCGCAAATACGGTGTGACAGAAAGTATTGCAACGACCGCCATTTTTTTCTCTAGGGTGTTAGAATAAAATATAGATATAATGTTTGGGGGTTTTAATTAGAGGGAAGGAGATAATCTGGCAGTGAAAAAACACATTAGAACTGCTGTTTTTTTGCTACTTGTAATGTAACCTGTAATGCCAACGGCCACCACAAGATGGCCACTCCCAGATTCCTTCTGCAGGCCTCAGCTTCCTTCTGTGAAGGCCGCAAAGCCGCGGCCTCAATTACCGGCAGGCGCGGGCCCGCCACGATCGCGCTTCCAAATCTAAGCTTCCCCAGGCGCCAGGTCAAAA
Organism: Rana kukunoris; assembly: GCA_029574335.1. Lineage (NCBI taxonomy): Eukaryota > Metazoa > Chordata > Amphibia > Anura > Ranidae > Rana > Rana kukunoris. Next base: position 10,729,721 of record CM056060.1, read on the forward strand.
TTTCTTGTCGCACCTGGATTTTGTAGAGGCCTGTCATATAGTGTTTGTGTGCACTAAAGTTCATTAACCATTTGCCGACCAGGTTTTCTCTCTCGCTTTTTGTTTAAATTTGTATGTTTGGATAGAAAAATTGTTAAAACCCCCCAAACATACTTATTTTTTTCTTCTTTTTTAAGCAGAGACCCTAGGGAATATAAATGTTATGTCACTTTGTCATGTATTTGCACAGCCATTTTGCAAATGCATTTTTTGTGGGGAAAAAATACACTTTCATGAATAAAACAAACACAATATTTTTTGGTCTAATGTGAAAGATGATGTTATGCCGAGTAAATAGATACCAAACATGTCCGACTTTAAAATTACGCACACTCGTGGAATCGCGACAAACTATTGGAACTTGCAAATCTCCATAGGTGACCCTTTCAAAGCCTTTACAGCTTACCTGTTTAGAGTTAGAGGAGGTCTGGCTCTAGAATTTTTGCTTTCGCTTGAACGTTCGCGACAAGTGGTGTGAAATTGAATACCGTTTACATATGCGTGTGTGTGTAACGTGCGTATGCGTTTGTATCTGCACAGGCGCATGAAGGGATAGGGGGAATTAAAAAAAAAAATCCTTATTTATTTTACTTTTTATTTTTACACTGTATTTTTTTTTTTTATTTGATCAGTTTTTTTATTTCTATTACAAGGAAAGTAAACATATCGACGACCAGTCCTATTTATGAAGAGATATGGGGCCAACAAGACCCCAAATCTCTTCTTTACCTTTTTTAAAAGCAACATTTTTTTTATTTTTTTTTTATCTTTTTCGTTTAAAAAAGAAATAAAACTTTACTTCCAGCCTGGACCGGACATGATGTCATGCCATAGAGGCGATCAAAGAGTATTTAATCTTTGATCACCTATGGTAGCAGCAATCGGGCACAACTGGATTGTTTCTTAGATGAACCGGCGGATACGGTAAGCCTTAGAAACACCAGCGGCAGGGGGTGTCCCTAAGGCTTGAACCCTTTGTGTGTAAATTTTATTTTTCTATTTATATGTGAGGATTATCTAATTCAAGACCTGTTTTCATCACCAACCATGATAAACTATTAGTCTCAGTTATTCCTTTGTACCACCTGTAGATGGTGCTAGATGTCTGTGTTTTTCCCTAGACTTCAAGGCAATGTAAGCAATAAGGAATATGTAGGCCGCCATTGCTGATCCGTCCTTTCTGATCCAAACACTAGATGCCTGGCCATTATTAACCACCTCAGCCCTGGAAGGATTTACCCCCTTAATGACCAGGCCATTTTTTGTGATTCGGCACTGCGTCGCTTTAACTGACAATTGCGCGGTCGTGCGACGTGACTCCCAAACAAAATTGGCGTCCTTTTTTTCCCACAAATAGAGCTTTCTTTTGGTGGTATTTGATCACCTCTGCGGTTTTTATTTTTTGCGCTATAAACATAAAAATCGGTCAATTTAAAAAAAAAAAATTCTGCTATAAAACATATCTAATAAAAATATGTAAAAAATAAGATTTCTTAATCCATTTAGGCCAATTTGTATTCTGCAAAAAAAAATCCCAATTAGCATATATTGATTGGCGCAAAAGTTACCATGTCTACAAACTATGGGATAGATTTAGGGACACTAAGTGACACTTTTTGGGGACCAGTGGCATCCAATTATGGACTTGGATTTTTAGCACAACTGCTACATTGCGGTGGACAAAACTGACACTAAGGCTGCGTACACACGATCGGTTTGGTCCGATGAAACTGGCCTTAAGGCAGTGTTTCTCAACTCCAGTCCTCAAGCCCCCCCAACAGGTCATGTTTTCAAGATTTCCATTATTTTGCACAGGTGATTTGATCAGTTTCACTGCCTTAGTAATTCCCACAGCCTTTTCATCTGAGGGAAATCCTGAAAACATGACCTGTTGGGGGGGGGGGGGCGTGAGGACTGGAGTTGAGAAACACTGCCTTAAGGCCGGTTTCATCGGTTCAAACCGAGCGTGTGTACGGCCCATCGGACCGTCGTCCGTCGGACCAAAGTTTTAAAACTTGCTTTAAAATCGGACCGATGGACGCCTGACCATCAGACCAAAACGATGGTTAGTACGCAAAAGCATCGGACCAAAAACCTGCGCATGCTCAGAATCAAGTTGACGCATGCTTGGAAGCATTGAACTTCGTTTTTTCAGCACGTCGTTGTGTTCTACGTCACCGCGTTCTGACCCGATCGGATTTTGGACTGATGGTGTGTACGCACATCAGACCATGAGACCACTTCAGCGGTGAACCGTCGGGGCATTCTCATCGGGTTGGACCGATCGTGTGTACGCGGCCTAAGTGACACTTTTTGTGGACCAGTGACGGCAATACAGTGATCGGTGCATAAAATAAATGCACTGATCACTGTATAAATGACACTGGCAGGGAAGGGGTTAGCATCAGGGGCAATCAAGGGTTAAATGTGTTATTTGCATGTGCTTTCTAACTGTGTGGGGGATGCTGACACTAGACAAAGAGAGAGATCTGTATTCCTGGTTAGTAGGAATCGCAGATCTCTCTCTTCCTCTGCGATAGAATGACGGTCTGCCTTGTTTACATAGGCAGACCGCCGTTCTGTTATTCCCTAAACGATTGCGGGTGGCTGGCAGCCAGCTCATTGGCTCCCGCTGTGTCCAATCACAGCAAGAGTGGGTCGCCAGCAGTGCACGTGCCTCACCCAGACCAGGGAGCGCGAACAACATACAGGTACATTATTTCGCTCAGTCGGCCGCCCTGTCGCAGTATATGTGCGGCGGACGGTCCAGAAGTAATTAAGCTGATTCAGTAACTAGGGTTGTCCAGATACCGATACCGAGTATTTGCGGGAGTACTTGTACTCGCGCAAATGCTCCCGATGCCTAAATAGAATACTTTTTGTGTATCTATCAACATGTTATGTGAACATTTTTGAGTTTTTTTACTACTGCGTGACAAGCAAATAAAACATTTTTATTCTTTTATAATGTCTTGAGTTCGAGTTCTTCATAATTCTAAAGAAAATATCCTTAGTCTGTATTGTGGTTTAAAAACTGTCACATGACATTTAAAAAAAAGTATCGGTATTCGGTATCGGCGAGTACATGAAAAAAAGTATCGGTACTTGTACTCGGCCCTAAAAAAAGTGGTATCGGGACAACCCTATCGGTAACTTTAATATATTGGCCTGTTTATAGGGATTCAGATCTGCAGTCAGAGCTTTACTTTGTCATATCCCTGTTGTAGTTAATGGTTCAGGGACAATTAAAGCTAGAGAAGGCCAGGCAAGTAGTGTTCGTAGTTTCTTTTGAAACCATTTTAAAGTGAAATTTCTGGCTTCCTTTCTTTAGGGGCCCTCCTACAGATTGAGAGAACTGTTGATGCCGTTACCCTTCCAGCGTCCGGGACTGGGGTTACCAGAGACGGGAGGTAATTTCTGCTAGTAACATTTCAGGATAAACTCCTCATGACTGGACACAAGTTTTTTTTAAACTATATAATAGATATTTGATATTTTTATCCAATTTCATCCACTGTCTACGTTTTATTGTTGCCTGTTCACATATCCCACAGCGACCTTTATTTTTCAGTATTGCATGTTGTAGAAGTCAATGCGGAACAAATTATCGTTCCTTCCATCGACTTCTATTGGGGAACTCGCTTTGATATGCGAGTGCTTTAGATTACGAGAATTCTCCCGGAACGGATTATACTTGTAATCCAAGGTTACACTGTAATATCAAACTGTTTTATGTTTCAAGTTTTTTTACAATACAAAGTATGGACTATGGCATTGATTGTAACAGTGCATAGTTTTAATGATCAAAATGGCATACGGTGTTATGCCGGAAAACCCACCTCTCCCTCAGAAGAGGGGGGGATCATACTTTCTATGTTTTTCCTTTTCTCAGTTTACATCTTTTTAATAAATGATCTCGACCTGACATGAAATGGACCATCTGTGTAGAGCAGGGGTCGTCAAACTTTTCAATCGAAGGGCCAGTTTATTGTCTTTCAGACTTTAGAAGGGCCAGACTGTGGCCAGCAGGGGCAGAAAATGTCCTGGACTTGGCATCAGTGAGAATAAATATGGCCTCAGGGTTGGTGGTCAGAGAAGTAGTGCCCCTATTAGTAGGAGGAATAGTATCCCATCATTGGTATCAGTGGAAGAAATGGTGCCTCCTTGTTGGTGTCAGTGGAAGGAATAGTACCTCATATCAGTGAGATTAATAGTGCCTGAGGGCCGGATAAAGGCTAGCAAAGGGCCACATCTGGCCCTCAGACCGCAGTTTGGAGACCCCTGGTGTAGAGCTTAACTCCATACTATCAAACTGTTGTCAATTGTCATACAAATATATATTTAAAATTAAATCTTTATTATTTTTTGGCAATAAGATTTTGTGGGAAAATTTCTGCCAGTCCACGCCCCTCTAGCCTGTCTTAGAATAAGAGGGTGGTGAAGCCACCATTAATCTACATTCAATATCCCACCCCATTGTGTTTAGCTTGTTAGTGTGCATGGAGGAGGAGGAAGAGGGAGGGAGTGGATTGTCGCATGGGCTGCTCAGATGTGATGGGGAGGAAATGCTTGGCATAGAAACTCAGTGAAAACTGAGCATGTGTAGATTTGCCACTACAGCTGCCAAATCCCTAGATGAACTGGGGACATGAACAGAAGGGGGAGATGGAGAGCAGCAAGATCAACAGGTTTTTTTCAGAATACAGAAAACGAATCTCATAGTGACCAAATGAGTATGAACAGCATGAAATGCACCATTTATTGATTATTATTTTTTTATGATGGGGGGGGGGGGGGTTTAGTGCCACTTTAACCACTTCTCTGGAAGTATTACCCCCACCCCCTCTTCATGACCAGGCCAATTTTTGAGTTGCTTTAACTGACAATTGCACCATTGTGTGCAATTTTATTTATTTTTTAATCATTTTTATTCCTATTGCATGGAATGTAACCATCCCTTGTTATAGGAATAGGGCATGACAGGTCCTCTTTACAGAGAGATCTGGGGTCTGTAAGTCCCCACATTTCTCCTCCTATGCTGGAAAGCCTGAGATGGATAAAAAAAATGTTGATCTCATGCTTTCCCTGAAAAAAAAGTTTTTTCATCTGGTGGCGCCGGAAGTAACGTCATGACGTCGCTTCCGACCTCTGAGGGTTATAGAGATGGCCGGGGGCCATCTGGTCCACAGCCAGCTCTATGGTGAGCCACAGCGGATTCATTCTCCAGCTCCCTGATCGCAGGGTGAGACAGTAGAAGTGCCAGGAGTGATGCCCCCCCCCCCCCTACCGGGAGGGATTCCTCCTGCCACCTATAAAAGAAATCAAGCGGCTACACCGCCGCTATGATTACTTTTACATTGCAAGGAATCGCCTGCTGGGGGACAAAAAAATGAATACTGGATGATGCCTGCAGCTGCACCCATCGTTCAGGTATCCCCACATCAAGGACCCCGACATAATATGATGTCAACATGGGGGAAGTGATTAAGCATTACTAATATTTACAACAAAGAGGCATAACAATGGGAGCGGAATTCTCTCCCAGCCTGGACAATTTTTTTATGGCCAGGTGAGAGGTGGATGTTGTACATGGAACGAGCCCAAGTTATCTTTTTTATATAAATGATTCATTGATGACATTCTGTCTTTTCTGGAATAGAAATGTAAATTCCTTGCAAGAATTCATGAGATTTTTGAATGATGAGGCAAAAAAAGACGTTTATCTCTTGTACAGCTGGGAGGATTTACATTTTTTAGAGCTTAATCTATTGGATAATACAGGCCAAGTTCTGTTTGTAAGAACATTCCTCGCACGAGTTGTCATCCAAGCATGGCTTACGATTGTCCTTTTAAAATTCATGCGTAAACAAAGTACTTCTCGCTCTGTGGAGAATTGTTTTATGAGGGTGCAAGTTCTCAGACAGAGAATTTAGGAAAAAGGATATGACTGTGAGCAGGAAGTAGATGTGACCATTAATGAGATCACAAGGATGGATAAAGAATCCTTATTAATGAATAACGAGACCATTTATTACTAACTTTTTTATACAGCGTCACCGGGTCCCGCACATTATTAAACATCACGGGAATGTATAAACTAGGGTTGCAATGATACCACTTTTTTAAGACTGAGTAGAAGTACCGATACTTATTTTTCAAGTAGTCGCTGATACCGATACTTATTTATAATTTTACGTGGACTGTGTCAGTAGTTTGTTTTTTATTTTATTTTTATTTATTTTTTATGTTTTACAATGCCTTCTCTTTTTTTTGGAAGAGGGGGGGGTGATCGGTGTTGGTTTTTATTTTTGCTCATCAGGATCCCCCCCCCTTCTCCGGTGTTACATTTGACACCTTTCAGGGGGAGGGGGGTGGGGGGTGCAGATGGTAATGTATTTATTGGCGTATAACACTCACTTTTTTAAAGCGTGCCTGCGTGTTATATGCAGGGGGCTGTGGAACGTTTTTTTTTTTTTTTTTCCTGAAACCTCCCTCTTAAAGTTAGGTTGCGTGTTATACGCCTAAAAATACGGTATTTGCACCCACTTCTGGGAGTCCTCTCTGCGGGATTCTGCAGGTAGTGCCTCACTTCCCGCCCCTGCCCAGTGTGTTTTGGGAAACGCACGGCTCCCAGAACACGGGGGCCGGTGAGGACGGCGCTGAGCGACTCGCGCAATGCGTCGTAGGGCATCGGGCAGTGAAGCCAGAACGCTTCACTTCCTGGTTCCCTCACCAAGAATGGCGGTGGGGGCAGCAGATAGACGAGTGATTGCTCGTCTTCTCTGCAGACGTCGCTGGACTTCTGGACAGGTACGTGTCAGCAGCTGCAGTATTTGTAGCTGCTGCCTTTTAATATTTTTTTAATATTTTTTTTAACGGCGGAGCTCCGCTTTAAATAATTAATAATAATAATATTATTATTATTATTATTATTATTATTATTATTTCTTCTTCTTCTTCTTTTTTTTTTTTTAAATATATTTTTTTTACTATGCCTTCTTTTTTTGGGGGGAGCGGGGGTGGGGGTTAACAGTGTCAGTGTTTTTTTTTTAAATTGTATTTATTATTTTATTTTTACAATTTTACCTTTTTTTTTTTTTTTTATATTTATTATTACTTGTATTTTTATTTTTTATATTGGCCCTGTTGGGGGGGCTTTGGTGAGATATCAGGGGTCTAAACATACCCCTGACATCTCCCCTATTGAGACAGAGAAAGGGCCTGGGGACCCAGATTCCATAGTCTCTTTCTCTGCAGCCTCAGCTGCACTAAAAATTAATGGACAGGAGACATAAACGGAAGCATCGTAAACACAATTTACAATGCTCAGTTATGAATAGACAGTGATCACGGAGGGAGGCCGGAGAAGCACTAAGGAAATGGGAACCGGAGGAGGACCAAAGAACAACCCAAAATTATATTCTCCCGCTCTTGACGATCGCAGTGATACCACATGTGTATGTTATGTCGTTTTGCACCAGTAGTACAGGCCAGAAACAATAATGCACTTTTTTTTTTTTTTTTGCGCTATAAACAAAAAGACTGACTGTTTTGAAAAAAATATATTTATTTTCCTTTCTGCTATAAGACATATCCTATAAAAATATGTCACAAATTAGTTTAGGCCAATTTGTATTCTGCTAAATCTTTTTGGTAAGATAGCGCCCTATTGCTGGTGTCAGTGGGCTGAATAGTGCCCCATCGTTGGTGTCAGTGGGATTAGTAGTGCCCCATCATTGATATCAGAGGGAGGAATAATGTCATGCATCAGTGGAAGGAAAAGTTCCCCAAGGGCCAGATAAAAGCAAGCAAAGAGCTGCAGCACTTACACTTCATTGGCGCAGTATATCCACTTAACCGCCAGAAGATTTACCCCCCCCCCCCCCCCCTTCATATAGACCTCATATAATTTGGAGGCCATTTCATTAGATGACTTCACCACTTTGTAGGGTTGGACTCTCATTACACTTTGGATATGTAGCAGGGCTATTTGTTATATTATTGTGTTATTTCATCCGTATTATTTTCCCCCAAATGTAACACCTAGTTTGTACAACAATATATATCATTTATTAGGTCCCAATGGATTTGGTGGTGACAATGTGGAATATCATGGCTGGTTAGGCTTTCCTTAGATACAGGAAGCTCATTGGTCAATCATGGAGTTCCTCTGAAAGCCGTATGTATTGTCTATTTGCAGTTACATCTTTGAGCTCTTTGCATCTGCGGGAATCACTTACAACACCAAGACGGATCTACTGGAGCTCTTGGAACAGATCATACAGCATGTTGGCGGAAGTAAGGCATTTCCCAGGCAGGCTTATCAAAATTGGTTTTTACTTTTTGTCATTTCACCTGTCCACACAAATAATGTACTACTTCTGTATTCATGTTTTGTCTTTAGGTTCTGGGATCTTCACCAATACTCTTGGCCTCCAGAAACTGTCAGATATTATCCAGGTATAACATGCTTTTACTTTTAAGACCCCTTTCACACTGGGTCTTTTTGCAGCCGTTATTGCGCTAAAAATGGCGCCTGCAAACCGACCCTAAACAGCTGCTGCTGTGTCTTCAGTGTGAAGGCCCCCAAAGGGCTTTTCTCTTCTCTGTCTCCCTCCTCCTCCGTCTCCTTCCTCCGTCCTCCTCTCTCCCCCCTCATCCCTCTCCTCCTTCACTTTTGTCTTCTTTTCCTCCTTCGCTTTTGTCTCCCTCTCCTCCTTCGCTTTTGTCTCCCTCTCCTCCTTCGCTTTTGTCTCCCTCTCCTCCTTCGCTTTTGTCTCCCTCTCCTCCTTCGCTTTTGTCTCCCTCTCCTCCTTCGCTTTTGTCTCCCTCTCCTCCTTCGCTTTTGTCTCCCTCTCCTCCTTCGCTTTTGTCTCCCTCTCCTCTTTCGCTTTTGTCTTCCTCTCCTCCTTCACTTTTGTCTCCCTCTCCTCCTTCGCTTTTGTCTCCTCCTTCGCTTTTGTCCTCCCTCTCCTCCTCCTCCTTCGCTTTTGTCCTCCCTCTCCTCCTCCTCCTTCGCTTTTGTCCTCCCTCTCCTCCTCCTCCTTCGCTTTTGTCCTCCCTCTCCTCCTCCTCCTTCGCTTTTGTCCTCCCTCTCCTCCTCCTCCTCCTTCGCTTTTGTCCTCCCTCTCCTCCTTCGCTTTTGTCCTCCCTCTCCTCCTCCTCCTTCGCTTTTGTCCTCCCTCTCCTCCTCCTCCTTCGCTTTTGTCCTCCCTCTCCTCCTCCTCCTTCGCTTTTTGTCCTCCCTCTCCTCCTCCTCCTTTGCTTTTTGTCCTCCCTCTCCTCCTCCTCCTTTGCTTTTTGTCCTCCCTCTCCTCCTCCTCCTTTGCTTTTTGTCCTCCCTCTCCTCCTCCTCCTTTGCTTTTTGTCCTCCCTCTCCTCCTCCTCCTTTGCTTTTTGTCCTCCCTCTCCTCCTCCTCCTTTGCTTTTTGTCCTCCCTCTCCTCCTCCTCCTTCGCTTTTTGTCCTCCCTCTCCTCCTCCTCCTTCGCTTTTTGTCCTCCCTCTCCTCCTCCTCCTCCTCCTCCTCCTCCTTCGCTTTTTGTCCTCCCTCTCCTCCTCCTCCTCCTCCTCCTCCTCCTCCTCCTCCTCCTTCGCTTTTTGTCCTCCCTCTCCTCCTCCTCCTCCTTCGCTTTTTGTCCTCCCTCTCCTCCTCCTCCTCCTTCGCTTTTTGTCCTCCCTCTCCTCCTCCTCCTCCTCCTCCTTCGCTTTTTGTCCTCCCTCTCCTCCTCCTCCTCCTCCTCCTCCTCCTCCTTCGCTTTTTGTCCTCCCTCTCCTCCTCCTCCTCCTCCTCCTCCTCCTCCTCCTCCTCCTCGCTTTTTGTCCTCCCTCTCCTCCTCCTCCTCCTCGCTTTTTGTCCTCCCTCTCCTCCTCCTCCTCCTCCTCCTCGCTTTTTGTCCTCCCTCTCCTCCTCCTCCTCCTCCTCCTCCTCCTCCTCCTCCTCCTCCTTCGCTTTTTGTCCTCCCTCTCCTCCTCCTCCTCCTCCTCCTCCTCCTCCTCCTCCTCCTCCTCCTCCTTCGCTTTTTGTCCTCCCTCTCCTCCTCCTCCTCCTCCTCCTCCTCCTCCTCCTCCTCCTCCTCCTTCGCTTTTTGTCCTCCCTCTCCTCCTCCTCCTCCTCCTCCTCCTCCTCCTCCTCCTCCTCCTCCTCCTTCGCTTTTTGTCCTCCCTCTCCTCCTCCTCCTCCTCCTCCTCCTCCTCCTCCTTCGCTTTTTGTCCTCCCTCTCCTCCTCCTCCTCCTCCTCCTCCTCCTTCGCTTTTTGTCCTCCCTCTCCTCCTCCTCCTCCTCCTCCTCCTCCTCCTTCGCTTTTTGTCCTCCCTCCTCCTCCTCCTCCTCCTCCTCCTCCTCGCTTTTTGTCCTCCCTCTCCTCCTCCTCCTCCTCCTCCTCCTTCGCTTTTTGTCCTCCCTCTCCTCCTCCTCCTCCTCCTCCTCCTCCTTCCTTCGCTTTTTGTCCTCCCTCTCCTCCTCCTCCTCCTCCTCCTCCTCCTCCTCCTCCTCCTCCTTCGCTTTTTGTCCTCCCTCTCCTCCTCCTCCTCCTCCTCCTCCTCCTCCTCCTCCTCCTCGCTTTTTGTCCTCCCTCTCCTCCTCCTCCTCCTCCTCCTCCTCCTCCTTCGCTTTTTGTCCTCCCTCTCCTCCTCCTCCTCCTCCTCCTCCTCCTCCTTCGCTTTTTGTCCTCCCTCTCCTCCTCCTCCTCCTCCTCCTCGCTTTTTGTCCTCCCTCTCCTCCTCCTCCTCCTCCTCCTTCGCTTTTTGTCCTCCCTCTCCTCCTCCTCCTCCTCCTCCTCCTTCGCTTTTTGTCCTCCCTCTCCTCCTCCTCCTCCTCCTCCTCCTCCTTCGCTTTTTGTCCTCCCTCTCCTCCTCCTCCTTCGCTTTTTGTCCTCCCTCTCCTCCTCCTCCTCCTCCTCCTCCTTCGCTTTTTGTCCTCCCTCTCCTCCTCCTCCTCCTCCTTCGCTTTTTGTCCTCCCTCTTCTCCTCCTCCTCCTCCTTCGCTTTTTGTCCTCCCTCTCCTCCTCCTCCTCCTCCTTCGCTTTTTGTCCTCCCTCTCCTCCTCCTCCTCCTCCTCCTCCTCCTCCTCCTCGCTTTTTGTCCTCCCTCTCCTCCTCCTCCTCCTCCTTCCTCGCTTTTTGTCCTCCCTCTCCTCCTCCTCCTCCTTCGCTTTTTGTCCTCCCTCTCCTCCTCCTCCTCCTCCTTCCGCTTTTTGTCCTCCCTCTCCTCCTCCTCCTCCTCCTTCGCTTTTTGTCCTCCCTCTCCTCCTCCTCCTCCTCCTTCGCTTTTTGTCCTCCCTCTCCTCCTCCTCCTCCTCCTTCGCTTTTTGTCCTCCCTCTCCTCCTCCTCCTCCTCCTCCTTCGCTTTTTGTCCTCCCTCTCCTCCTCCTCCCTCCTCCTCCTCCTTCCTCCTCCCCTCCTCCTCCTCCTTCGCTTTTTGTCCTCCCTCTCCTCCTCCTCCTCCTCCTCCTTCGCTTTTTGTCCTCCCTCTCCTCCTCCTCCTCCTCCTCCTCCTTCGCTTTTTGTCCTCCCTCTCCTCCTCCTCCTCCTCCTCCTTCGCTTTTTGTCCTCCCTCTCCTCCTCCTCCTCCTCCTCCTCCTTCGCTTTTTGTCCTCCCTCTCCTCCTCCTCCTCCTCCTCCTCCTTTTTGTCCTCCTCTCCTCCTCCTCTCCTCCTCCTTCGCTTTTTGTCCTCCCTCTCCTCCTCCTCCTCCTCCTCCTCCTCCTTCGCTTTTTGTCCTCCCTCTCCTCCTCCTCCTCCTTCGCTTTTTGTCCTCCCTCTCCTCCTTCTTCGCTTTTGTCTCGCATTTTGCCAAAACGTGACCACAGAGAGGGAAAGAAGTAGTGGTGCTGGGAAAAGGGAAGCGAGCGCCTTCTGGTGGTTGGAGAGTGGCAGTGCAGGTTGCGCTGGCCTAAAGACAGCATATTTGCTGAAGTGAAATGACCGTAGTACCTGCAAGCACCTGTGTTTTAATATTACATTTGATCTTGTGATGCCCCCTTTTGACCCAAGCTTTATGTTGAGGACTCTACCGCCCACTGTAGTTCTGCTATTTGACAGCTCAATTACATAGGTTGAGGTTTTAGCCTCATCTCAATTTGGAATATCGTTGTGACACCATGTAGGATCTGGTGGCCAAGGGACTCTATGTAGACACAGGGATTGATTTGATGGCTAACACAGGTACTTGTAGATGCTAGGTGCTTGAACGTCAGAGCTGTTACCTTTTTTAGGCCAGGCCAGATTCACTTAAGAAGACTGGATTGGACACTTTCCATTGGTAATTTAGTAAACCCATTAGGACAAGCAGGGCCCTCTGATTCTTCCTGTATTGAATAGTATTGTAACTGTAATGTCTGCCCTCGTGTTGTAAAGCGCTAAGCAAAGGAAAAAAGCGCTATATAAATCCTGAATATATTAATAATTAGGCGGAAGAAAGGGCAATCAGCAGTTCGTTTTTTTTTTTTTTTTTTGCCTTCTCACTTTTGTTTTATGTGTTTTTCTGCAGATTGTATTTAATATTGAGATCCCTGAAGGTTCCACCGCTGTCATCAACACCAAGCAGGTCTCAAGGTACTACAAGGTAAAGCGATTCAATCCATTACCATCTTTTCACTCTATGACTTGCAACAGGCCAAAGTCCCCAGAAACATTGATCTAGGAAGTTGGAGTCATTTTTCCACTTTTTCAACATACAGATGATCTTTTCTTTTTCCTTTGTTGTCTTTCCATTGTAACATAATGGAATATATATATCTCTTGCATAGGCATTTCTTATACAAGGAAGCATTGTTTTTCATGGTATTGGACACATTTTTCCCAATAGTGCTTTTTGGGATAATCTTTGAAATAACTGTACTACTTAGAAACTAGCTATTGCAAGGGTCTGCGAATAACCTGAATTTTATATCTTTCATGCCTAAGCCTATTTCTGACATTTGTTGCTTACAAGTTTAAAATGTTGTATTTTTTGCTAGAAAATGACTTGGGCAAACTCCCCCCCCCCCCCCCCCGGCATTATATAATTATTTTTTTAGCAAAGACCCTAGAGAATAAAATGGCGATTGTTGGCGATTGTTGCAATATTTTATGTCACACCGTATTTGTGCAGCGGTCTTTAAAACGCAATTTTTTGGGGAAAATTTTTATTCTCATGAGTAAATAAATAAAATAAAACTAAGCAGTAGTTAGCCCAATTTTGTTTGTATAATATGAAATATGATGTTAAACCGAGTAAATGGATACATGTCATGCTTTGTGGAACTCTGTTACTGGGGGACGGGGTGTCTCTTCCCAGCCTCAGCTCCGTTTCTGTGTGCTGTGTTGAAGGGGGGGGGGGGGGTGTCCCTTCCTTCCTTCCTTCCTTCCTACCTACCTACCTACCTTCCTTCCTTCCGTCTCCAACTTATGTAGGAGGATTTGTTTCACCTTTGTCTATCACCCGAGGCCAGTCTCTTCACTGCGTATGTCGCAAGCTCAGCCTGGGCTCCTGCCAGGTTACCCCCCAGTGCGTTCTGCTCCGCCCTTCTCTGAGCCTAAGTTCACCCTAAAAAAAAAAAGTTTTGTCTCTAGTTCTATTTGAATGACAGAAGGTAAGTATTTGCCAGAACCAGCAAGCTCAAAAATAAGCATGTTCAGTATTGGTAAAAACACTCTCTACCCCCCTACATGATCTACTTTACACCATTGTGTCTCATCAAGCAAGGGCACTGGGTTCAGTTTAGGCTGTCTTAGGGCCCATTAAAGCTAGCCCCCCCCAATGCATAGATAATTGCTTTACGTGTGCTTACCTGTTGCTCTGTCGTTGTTGCAACATTCACATTGTAAATCGCCTTCTCTCCAGCCTTGTGTAACAAACAAAAGGCCAGGGTAGCTTGGTAAAGGTGAGTATTGGAGTGTGGGGGTGTCCTATCAAGCACATTACCCTGAATGGACAAAGTAACAGATCCTTTTTAAACAAATGTGCTGCCAGTATTTAAATGTGTTGCTTAGGCTTATATCATCTCCTTTCCGCTGTGCTAGATCTTCCTCATCTACGCTATACAGAGCTTCAGCTTTTGCTAGTGTAGAAGGCCTCTTTTACAAATGGTTTCCCATATCTGTTACCCAATTTTGTCTCCTGCACGAGCAGGTTCACATCCACCCTGACAACAGCCAGAGGAAGAAACAACGGGGAGATGTGTGGAGCAATAGCAGGAAGCATGGAGGTGAGCCAGAGGTCATGTGACATAACTGCACTGAAGTTACACTATGCTCTATTAATCATGCTTAGGAAGGCTTGTGTTGCTGCCCATTGCAGTTCCTTTGATTCCAGCTCAGGGGGACGCATGCGCAGGGACAGCAAGGAGTCGTGGGACATATAGTCCTGAAGATTTAAATTTCTGATGTGCTCCCTGACCAGGCATGCTGGGTAGTACTGAACAAAGGAACCCAGGAAGAATGGAATTGTGACGGTTTACCATGATATCTAATATTTGCGTGGATTTTTATGTAGTATAGAGCAGTATATCCATTTGGGTTTAATATTATTTAAAGTATACCTAAGCCATAGCTTTTTATTTTTTTAGTTTTAGTATTGACTGGGTAACACTCCTGTCAGGTTATTTATTTATTCCCCCCCCCCCCCCCTGTTTTTGTCCCATTTGGGAAAACTCTCTCCCCTTCCTAACCTGTAGAGGTAACAGGAAGTCAGAGGAAACCTTTACTAAATAATGGGACAATCCCCTCTTCGAGAGCTATCACCATAGTAAGATTTCCCCCTGCTTTCCTTTTCCCATTATCCTCTAGAACACATGTGTCAAACACAAGGCCCGCAGGCCGAGTCCGGCACGCCAGGCCATTTCATGTGGCCCTCACACCCAGATTTTTTTTTCAGCCGAAACGTGGTGGAAATATGGGGGACAATGGTGCAGGGGTCAGAGCCGAGGAGGAGAAGGGGTGAAAGTCTGACGTGGACAGCCTATGAAAGAGAACGAAACCCTGCACACTGTGCATAGCACACCCCCAAATCCTGCACTTTGATCGTAGCACACTTTTAAACCCTGCTCTCTATCTGTGGCACACTCCTGAACTCTGTATACATAGTCTTAACAGATGCAACTGGCCCGTTTGAGGGCAAACATAATATTGATGCGGCCCACATTGAAATTGAGTTTGACACCCCCTGCTCTAGAAGTTTGGGATTTCCCATCTCTTTCTATCTTGATGACCATGGTCACCAGGGCAAATGGAGAAGGGGAATCTTTCCAGCCAGGATACAGACAGCACTGAAACCGATACTGGGGTTTTGATCCTTCTCTTCTCCATCCAAAAGAATTTAAGTTTTGGCACTAGGTATACTAAAAGCAGAAGTCTAGGTAAAAGTTTAAAATCTGTAACCTTACATCACCTCTCAAGGTTTGTTCAATCCAGAAGTCTAGTTTAGCTCAACAGTGATCAGTCATAGCTTTGTTGATCTGGATCCTGTGTTCAATATCCACCAGGGGCTCTGTGTAGCTTGTACCTTCTTCATGTTTGTATGTGTTTTAACTAAAGAATTGTAGCTGTCTCTTTATTGTACCATTACCAGGCCCTAGATCACCTGCTGGTGGCACTGTGCTTCCCAGAGCGAAAAGTTCCAGTTTCCGTGTCCATCAGTGGGTGTCTGCCAGCAATTCCCAGTAATCACTTTCCACCTGATGCTGGCTGCTGGGAGGGTATTTAGTTCCTCCCTATTAGTGCCTCTTGCACCAGTGTTCTGCTCTGCTGCCAGATACTGCTAGCCGGTATTTTGTTCCTTCCCTGTTTGCTGTATCCTTGTACAGTGAGGGGAAAAGATATATTTGATCCCTCTGCAGATTCTATCATTTTAATGTTAGGTTTATTTTAACAGTGAGAGACAGATTAAACACAAAAATAAATATCCAAAAAAAAACACATTTCAAAAAAGTTATAAATGGATTTGCTTTTTAATGAAATAAATATTTGATCCTCTATCAATCAGCAAGATTTCTAGCCCCAAGGTGTTTTCTATTCAGGTAACGAGCTGAGATTAGGAGCACAAAGTCGGATCAAAGTAGTATCCTGTTCATGAAAGTCTGATGGATGTAGGACCAATGCTGCAGAGCAAAGTAGGATGAAAGTCGTGTAGTATAGTGTGAACTCGGACTTAGCCCTGGTTCACACTGGGCTGCGGGAGTGAAATTGCGCGATTTCACTCCCTCTGGCAGTCCCGATTTCGGCGCGATTTAGGAGACATCTGTGCAGGTTTCTGCACAGATGTCAATGTAAATCGCGTCCTGAAATCGCAAAAAGTAGTACAGGAACTACTTTTTTAAATCGGTGCAGCGCCACAGATGCGGCGTCGCACCGATTAGGATGGTGTCATTGCCGCCGATTTGAGATGCGATTTCACATGTGAAATCGCATCTCAAATCGAACTAAATTGTACCCAGTGTGAACCTGGGCTTAAAGGGAGTGCTCCTAATCTCAGCTTGTTACCTGTATAAAAGACACCTGTCCACAGAAGCAATCAATCAGATTTCAATCTCTCCACCATGGCCAAGACCAGAGATTTGTCCAAGGATATCAGGGACAGGATTGTAGAGCTACACAAGGCTGGAATGGGCTACAAGACACCTATGTGAATCCAGCCTTAGACTTCCTTTTGGCTGATTTCAGTATATAGTGATTATGTGAAGTTCTTCTTGAAAATTAAGTACCCTTAATTAACTTATTTTCTTTCTGTGTGTTGCAGGGAAGGTGCTCAGTTACTGGTGTTTCAGTCCTGGTTACACAATGAACGACCTGGTGAGGCAAGGAGTGCGAAGCATCATACTGACCAGTGGAACTCTATGTCCCCTCTCTTCCTTCACCATGGAGATGCAGATGTGAGTTTTTATTTTGCTGGGGAATGCATATTGTGGTGAATTATGTTAGACCCGGTTCACACTAGTGCGATGCCAGACATTGCATGTGATTCGCACCGCATTGCTGTTCAGATCACATGCGATGTCTGTGCAATGCGATTTCAGTCATACAAAACTGCATGGCTGAAAATGCATCGCATTCGCACCAAAATGGTGCAATCTGGGGGTGTCGTTAACTTTTACATTGACAACCGCAACGGTTCACAGATCTCAGTGTAAACTGTGTTCAAACCACACATGTGAGGCATCGCTGTGAACGTTAAAGTGAGAGAGAGGATTCTAGCACCAGTCCTCATCTGTAACTCAAAACATGTAAACTGTAAAAAGAAAAAAATTTAAGCGTCACCTATGGGAACTTTTGAGTACTGAAGTTTGGCGCCATTCCACGAGTGTGCACAATTTTGAAGCGTGACATGTTGGGTATCTCCTTACTAGGCGTAACATTATCTTTCACATTATGAAAAAATATTTGGCTAACTTTTACAGCCCCCCCCCCCCACGCAAATACCATGCAAGATACATTTTCAACGGCCGCCATTTTATTCTCTAGGGTCTCTGCTACACAAATAACAACATATATAATGTTTGGGGGTTCTATGTAATTTGATTATGATTTTTACGTGCAGTAGAGCAATGTCAGAATTGGCCTGGTAGGCAAGTGGTTCAAGTGGCCATAAAATGTAAGCTCTCATCAGCCACTTATGTAAAGCGTATGTAGTTATTCTCCTTGGATCTCATTCAGATGATGTCCAAGCCATGTTGTAATATGCACTGACAGTTGGAAAAGTTCGCAGAAATATTCACCATCAAAGGCTGTTCACCCCCCGTGACATTGCATACCATGCCTCTGCCAAGGAAACAAATGGGGGCTTCTGGTTTAGCAGCATACCGTTGGCTCACTTCTCTCCATGCTTTGCAAAACATAAGAAGTTTCACACAGTTGTTGTTTCTGCATTAGCTGAATGTGGGAAAGGGGCCAAATTAAACAAGGGGTGTTTTCTTTCAGGCTTGATAGTTGCCTATCCTCTCTGGATACCAATGTGCACACCTCCTGCTCTTTGTAGCTGGTTATGTACAAATTTTTAGCTGTATTTTTCTGCTTTCAGACCTTTCCAAGTGTCCCTAGAAAACCCACACGTGATAGAGAAACACCAGATTTGGGTCGGAGTTGTCCCTCAAGGTCCTGACGGAGCTAAGCTGAGCTCTGCGTATGACAGAAGGTTTGTTACCCTGGTCTGAGGGCCACGATCGTGCTATGTTGTGCTTGACCCCTGTTTAAAGAGAACCTGTAATACAGCCTCCTCATTTGGTGCACAAGGAGTTAATTTAAAGCAGTGGTACTCAACCTCAGTTTCCAAGTACCCGCAACGAGCCATGTTTTTCATGTTTTCCTTTACAGCTGCTTTAAATCAATGACAAGGTATTTTATCTAAGGCAGTGGTTCTCAACTTGGGGGTCGAATGACGATCTGCCAGGGGTCACCGAATCCTGGGCTGCTTCTGGAGCCTGAACCACTCACCCCGCCTTTTCGTGGCTGTACCTGGGGCTGCCCACTCAGCCTCTTCACAGCTGCCCAATCAGTTCACAGAATAGGTGGGGGGCAGAGACTGGCGGTCAGCTGACTGGTGAGGAAAGGGAAGTGGGAGGGGCTGGAGGAGACCCTATCTCCTGATTTCGGCATAGGTGTCACTGCTGCGAGACACCACAGAGCTGGAGACACAGTAATGCCTGAGACTTAGTGAGTAACACTACCTGTGATTAGAGTTGCCAGGACTGAGGTTGAGAACCACTGAATTAAAGTCATTATAAAAATAATAAACATGTTCTACTTACCTGCTCTGTTGCAGCGGATTTGCACAGAGCAGCCCACGATCCTCCTCTTCTCAAGTCCACCCTCTGTGATCCTGGCCCCTCCCTATTGTTCAGTGCCCCCACAGCAAGCAAAAGATCCAATCATGCGTACGAGGCTTTAGAGTATATGACACTTGGTGCTCTGCATTGAGACAAGTACACACTATAGAGGGATATGCTTTGTTCATATTTCATGTCTGAGGTTTACAACCACCTTTTTTTAAAGAAATTATTTTAGTGTGAGAAAGTCTATTAACCATTTAAGACCCGGACCTTTAGGCAGCTAAAGGACCCGGACAGTTTTTGCGATTCGGCACTGCGTCGTTTTAACTGACAATTGCGCGGTCGTGCGACGTGGCTCCCAAACAAAATTGGCGTCCTTTTTTCCCCACAAATAGAGCTTTCTTTTGGTGATATTTGATCACCTCTGCGGTTTTTAGTTTTTGCTCTATAAACAAAAATAGAGCGACAATTTTGATAAAAATGCAATATTTTTTACTTTTTGCTATAAGAAATATCCCCCAAAAATATATAAAAAAAATACATTTTTTTTCCTCAGTTTAGACCGATACGTATTCTTCTACCTCTTTTTGTTAAAAAAAAAAAATCGCAATAAGCATTTATCGGTTGGTTTGCGCAAAATTTATAGCGTTTACAAAATAGGGGATAGTTTTCATTGCATTTTTATTAAAAAAAAAAATGTCACTACTAATGGCGGCGATCAGCGTTTTTTTTCGTGACTGCGACATTATGGCAGACACTTTGGACAATTTTGACACGTTTTTGGGACCATTGTCATTTTCACAGCAAAAAATGCATTTAAAATGCATTGTTTACTGTGAAAATGACAATTGCAGTTTGGGAGTTAACCACAAGGGGGCGCTGAATGGGTTATGTGTGACCTCATCTATGTTTCTAACTCTAGGGGGGTGTGGTTGTAGGTGTCACTTCATCGATTGTATTTCCCTATAAAAGGGATTACACGATCGATGACGGCGCCACAGTGAAGAACGGGGAAGCACACAGCTCTTCCCGTTCTTCAGCTCCGGGGACCGATCACAGGACTCCAGCAGCGATCAGGTCCCGTGGTAATGGAGCTTCGGACTGGGTCACGGGCGCGCGCCTGCGACCCACGGCTGGGCACTTAAAGAGGATGTATGTGCATGGGCCCAGCCGTGCCATTCTGCCGACGTATATGTGCAGGAGGTGCTCCTTAAGTGGTTAAAGAAATTATTTTAGTGTGAGACAGTCTATTAATCTACAATGAGGCATATTGGGGGTTATTTATGAAAGGCAAAGCCACTTTGCACTGAAAGTGTAAAGTGCACTTTACATTGCAGTGCAAGTGGAAGTGCAGTCGCTGTAAATCTGAGGGGTAGATCTGAAATGAGGGGAAGCTCTGCTGATTTTATTATCCAATCATCTGCAAGTTAAAATGCTGTTTTTTATTTTCCTTGTATGTCCCCCTCTGATCTACAGCGACTGCATTTCCAAGTGCACTTTGCGCTTGTGGTTTGCACTTAAAAGTGGATTTGCCTTTCGTGAACAAAACCCCATTGTGTCTGTCTTGATGCCGCTCCAGGATGACTCACTTTGTGGTAAGATCAATGACTAGATATCATTCACGTTGATTTCGTCTTTCCTATCTTTCAGATTTTCGACAGATTACTTATCATCTCTTGGAATGACAATTGGTAATAGCCTTTTGTTTAGTACAATGAATCATATTGTAAACAATAAAGTAAAGCTGTCACAATCCTGGGTGATCCAGATCCATGCAAATATCAAACATGTGCACAGTCATGGCTTTATGTAAATCACATGTCATATATGCAAAATCACATGACTTCTATGTCATATAATAGATCTAGACAGCTGAAAGTTTGCCAATTTCCACTTCTGTAAAAGTCGAGCTTGTAACAGATGCTGGTGATTTTTGTTTTCATACAGTTATGCTTTTCTATGACAGGTATGATTGCTTTAAAATGGTAGTAAAGTCTTAACACGGATTATTCCTAAAAACATTCCCTCCCTCTCCCCCTACCTAGCCTGCATACCCTGTATAAAACATTTTGTATACTTAGGCCGCGTACACACAATCGAATTTATCTGCTGGAAACGGGACCGTTTCAGCAGATAAATTTGATCGTGTGTATGGGCGGACAGACCGGTTTTTCCAGCAGACAAATTTTAAAGCATGCTTTAAAATCTGTCTGCTGGGAACCCGTCCGTCCGACTTGTCTGCTGGTTAGTACGCTAACCAGCAGACATATCTGCCTGCACATGCGTCGAATGGATTCGACGCATGCGTGGAAGTTTTTTACTTCCTGGTGCGGTGACGTGGCGGCGTCAACGTCACCGCGCTGTCTGCCGGCGGGGATTTTTCTGTCAGACCGATTTGATCGGATTTATTTGGTCGTGTGTACGCGGCCTAAGAGCTAGTTTACACAGGGGCTATTTGTCAGGCGACTCAGCCGCCTGACAAGTCACGCTCTCCGCTCTGTTCAATAGAACCGTTCTAATAGGAGCGACTCAAGTCGACTCAAGACTCCTGTACGACTTTGGGGGCCACTTTCATTGACTTCAATACAGAAGTCCTTTTGCAAGTTGCCTCTGAAGTCGTCTTGAGATCGACTTGCCGAGTCGCCACCAAAGTCGTGCTGCCCCTGTGTGAACCGGCTCTAAGGCCGCGTACACACGATCGAACATGTCCGCAGACCAGTTCGATGATGTGTACGGCCTATCGAACCGTTTTTCCATCGGTCTGATCGGATTTTGGTCCGATGGTGTGTACGCACATCAGACCATCAGACAAGTTCAGAGTTGTCTGATGAAAACGGTCCGTCGGACAAGTCTAATCAGACATGTCTGATCGTGTGTATAGGGCCTAAGGATTTTTTTTTTGCGGGAGGGGGTTATATTTTTGTTTTATTCACAGTTCAAAATGCCAAGATTCAAGAGTATAAAAACAAAGTGATGTAATGTCGAACACCAAACAAAGGAGTATCATGTTGTAAGCCCCCCCCCCCCCTCCCCACCACCAATGTAATTTGAAGATGCAATAATAAACATATAAGTGATCCAAAAGAGCATCGTACAAAAAGGGAAAGTAAGTCCAACGGAGCATTGCATACAATAGCCAAGTAATGGATCCAGTACATTTTTTTTAATCTGGTCCAGTCATGTTACATAGTTGGTCAGGGTGAAAAAAGACACAAATCCATCAAGTTCAACCAAAATAATAAATACAAAATAAAAATACAATCCCATATACACAAGCCTTCACCCACAGATGATCCAGAGGAAGGCAAAAAAAAAAAAAAAAGCAAAGCATGATCCAATTTGCTACAGCAAGGGAAAAAAAATCCTTCCTGATCCCCTGAGAGGCAATCAGATTTTCCCCAGATCAACTTTAACTATAAATGTCAGTACTCAGTTATATTATGTACATTTAGGAAATAATCCAGAACTTTCTTAAAGCAATCTACTGAGCTGGCCAGAACCACCTCTGGAGGGAGTCTGTTCCACATTTTCACAGCTCTTACTGTGAAAAAACCTTTCCATATTTGGTGGTGGTTAGCGGCGCTATACCACCACCGCACCTCCCGCCCCAGTGTGAAAGGTGCCTAAGTGAAGTAGTGAGTTCTCCATAGGATATATAGCTGAGATAATTTCAGGGATTCTTTTTTTTTTTTTTTAATATATATATTTCTTGATCTGGTGAACTTAGCAAGTGTCTTTGTTTTGGTTGATAGGTAATATCGCTCGTGTAGTTCCACATGGGCTGCTGGTCTTTTTCCCATCCTATCCTGTCATGGATAAAAGCATTGAGTTCTGGAAGGTAAGGACACGGCCCGCTCCTTTTTATTTAATGTTTTATATAAGTTCATACTATTTACTGCTGCATTTAAGCTTACAGTCTAGAAAACTTGGGTATGATGGATTCTGCATTCTTTGGAAGTGATAGCTTTTGAAAAACAAAAAATATACTAATAAAACATAATTTATTATAATCTATCTTGATTAGAAGAATAACAAGATAGGCCACATACACACGATCAGACCGGTCCGATGAGAATGGTCCGACGGACCGTTCCTATCATGCCACCGCTGAAGTGGTCTGATGTGCGTACACACCATCAGTCCAAAATCCGATCGGGCCAGAAAGGGGTGATGTAGAACACAACGACGTGCTGAAAAAACGAAGTTCAATGCTTCCAAGCATGCGTCGACTTGATTCTGAGCATGCGCGGGTTTTTGGTCTGAAGCTTTTGTGTACTAACCATTGTTTTGGTCCGACGCAGTCAGGCGTCCATGGGACAGATTTTAAAGCAAGTTTTAAAACGTTGGTTCGATGGACAGTCCTTAAGTCCAGTTTCGTCCTTAAGGCCAGTTTGATCGGACCGGTCTGATCATGTGTACGCGGCCTTAAACGGGACCAAACCCATCTTTTCAATCTACTTCTCCCCACGGGAGTAGGTGTTTCTATGCCTGGGGGGATTGTCATCTGGGAGATCGCCCAGATGATTGACGTCTGTTCCCCCCGGCGGATAAGGCCCCGCAACCTGTATTGCGTAGGCACGCACGAGTTAGGGGGTTTCCAAAAGAAGCCGAACATGCAGAGCGCAGGCGCCGTATAGAGCCGACTCGCATCTCTGCATGTTCGGCTTCTTTCGGAAACCCTGTAACTAGTGCACGCCTACGCAATACGGGGGGCGGGGCCTTATCTGCCGGGGGGAACTGACGTCAATCATCTGGGTGACCTCCCAGATGACAATCCCCCTAGGCATAGAAATGCCTACTCCCGCGGGGAGAAGTAGATTGAAAAGATGGATTACAAGGTACGTAAAGCATGTAAAATATTTATTTTTTATTGTGGACTGTACTTGTTACGAAGGAAGTTGGTCAGATATACATGTTATTAGGGTGAACCTCCACAGAAAGAAACATAAAAAACAAACCATGGAGCATACATAGACCATAAAAGGCACTTGAGTGCATTGCAACAACCCCACAGAAGCTTTCAGACATCAATATACAGAAAAAAAAAAAAAAATAATCTCAAAAAGGAGAAGCAATGAAAGGAAACCAAGCTTTAAACAAGTACACCTAAGTAGTAAGGGGCCTACCTAAGGGTGAGGCACATAACCTCAATCCATTGTGACCAGATTGCATCAAACTTCCTCACCGAGTTCCTAATAAAAATAAGTATGTTTTTCATGTACTTGTTGCATGCAGGCAATGCAGCCAGATAAGGTAGGAGGGCACGGGGAAACCCAACTAAGGGCAATTTGTCTGCAGACCACGAAGAAAACAAGCAAAACTTAGAGAGAATGTGTTTAGGATAAAAATAAAAAACCCAGTGATGATTAAATCCGAGCTCCACCCAAAAGGTGAAGCTGTGCTTGTATGACTCAGCCCACGCCCCCACAATTGTCACCTAACGAAGGGGGCGCAGTTACCTAGTTTTGACAGGTACCCGCTCCCACTTCTGTCTGACTTAGGCGGAAGTTCCTTCCCCCACAGCCAGCCCATTCACAAAGCGCAGTGCAATAGAACACCAGCTGTGAAGTTGCCTGTTTCCCTTAGTCAAGATGGCGGCGTGAGCACCCGATTGGCTTGGGTTAGGATTCCTGGACAGGCAAGTGACCTAATATTTGTCAGCAGCTACTGGGCCAGATTCAGGAAAGAGATAAGACGGCTTATCTCTTGTCTTGTCTCTGCGTCTGAGCCCTCCTATCTATGCGACTGATTCATAGAATCAGTAACGCAAAGATTTCCATTAGATCCAACTGGCGTAAGTCTCTTACGCCATTGTATCTTATTTTCATATTTTAGGCTGGACGCTAGGTGGCGTTCCTGTCTAAAATATGCAAATGAGCCTATACGCCGATTCCCGAACGTACGCCCGGCCGGCGCTATTTTGTTTACGTAGTTAGCGTAGGTCCATCGTAATGTTAACCCTGCTGTATGAGGCGCAGCCAATGTTAAGTATGGACGGCGTGCCAGCGTTTTTTTTTTTTAACGTTGTTTTCGTAAAACGTTCGCGAATAGGGCTTTGCGCAAGTGTCGTTCACGTCATTTACACGTCGTATTGACGTCGTGATTTGGAGCATGCGCACTGGGCTCAATTCACGGCTGGCGCATGCGCAGTACGTTTTGGCGCGGGATCGCGTGTTATTTAAATAATACACTCCCCCTACCCGCCCAATTTGACTTAAGACTGGCCATTTACACTACGCCGCCTCAACTTTACTAAAAGGCAAGTGCTTTGAGAATAAAGCACTTGCCTGAAAAAGTTGCGGCGTAGTGTAAATACCATACGCTAGGCAGGTTTAAAATTAAGCCGCTCCTACCTGAATCTAGCCCACCATTTGTAAAAAAAATTCTGAAGGAACCTGGAGCTCCTCTTCACCACCAAAAAAAAATTGTAAAATGTCATATGGGTACAGTGTTGCATGACCGCGCAATTGTGGCCTCAGCAGGAAGGGGGTAAAAATGCTTGGTATTTAAGTGGTTAAATATACTTCTAAATCAGCCATTCTCAACCCGGGTTCTGTGGAACCCTAAGGTTCCTCCAGGGGTGGCTAGGGGTTCCTTGAGCTGTGGCTGATTTACCTCCTATTTGATGGTGCCTACATAGTTCTGAGCCAATGCCACTTGGAGGGGCCAGTGGTATGATGCCAATGATCTTTATAGCTCTCTGGAAGGGGGGTCATGCTTGCCACCACTGTAACAAAAAAAAATTGCATTCTTCTCACTGACCACCAAAGTAAGGGGCATTGTTCCCACTGACCCCCAATAAATGAGTTTTATCAGGGGTTCCGCGAGACGTGAAAATTATTTTTAAGGATTCCCCTGGGGTAAAAAGGTTGAGAAAGGCTAATCTAAATGATCACCTCAATAAAACGTTGGAATAACAACATCATAAACAAAGCTTACCACTTCCTGGGATATATAAAGTACTACACCTAATACCAAATGGTACCATAGACAAGCTATTATCATAATTGTATAAAGTTTGTTCACATTAGGATTGTCAAGATCATACCGCTCTGCGACAGTCCAATGGGTAATGAGCAAAGCAGGTCATTTATGCAAATGAATGATTATAGAAAAGAAACGACCATGTGAATCCAACAGCAATCAGGCTATTATCAAAGGTTGTTAGTCCCCTTTCACACTGGGTCGTTTTGCAGGCGCCGAGGGCTTTCACACTGGAGCAGTGCGCTAGCAGGACGGTAAAAAGTCTTTGGAGCGGTGGAGGGGCACCGCAGCTATACCACTGGCAAAGCGCCTCTGCAGCGGCGCTTTGCGGTAGTTTTTAACCCTTTCTTGGTCGCTAGCGGGGGGAATAGCGCCGCAAATCTGGCGGTAAAGCGCCGACGCCTTAGAGGTCTTATGCCAAGACATATATCAACGACTCATTCCAGCTGGGGTATGCATACACATGAATTATGGAATGAGATTTCAACCTAGCCGATGTGGCAGGTCAACTTCGAGAAGCTTTTTTTTCATAGTCCAATATTGCAATATCCATAATCTACACTTAAGTCTACGGATATAGGAAGGAGCCAATACATTTCCATTTTGTAGATTGCAGGAGGGAATCTGTAGATGCGGAAAAACACATAAACTGCGTGGCCCGAGTATTCTAAGAGAACAACGCTTACCACTGCAGTGCCGAGCTCCTGTAATTTATCGCATTTAATTGCAAAACTCAAACTGCTTTCATTTGCAGGAAAATGGACTTTCCTCCCGAATCGAGGATGTTAAACCGATGTTTGTGGAGCCAAGAGGCAAAGGAACATTTACTGAGGTGAGACGGCTGAATATTTGCTGCTAGCATCCTGCTCTGTCTTTTGTGTTTTATGTGGTTTACTTATAGTGAGCCACTGGCTTGGTTTTAACCCTTTCCTTGCCACAGATGTACGTGGCATGCATGGCATCACAGCCCTGTAAACTGACTCGTACAGATGCAACGATTGCACTACACATATTTAGTATCACTGGGAATGCCGGAGTGAGAGAAATAATTCTAGGGCCATCAGTTAACTCTAAATTGATGACCAAGTTGTTGTCTATGGTCACTCTGACAGAGCTCCAGCATTTCTCTGGAGAGAGGAGAACCTTCCAGAAGAACAACCATCTCTGCGGCACTCCACCAATCAGGCCTGTATGTGGGAGTGGCCAGACAGAAGCCACTCCTCAGTAAAAGGCACATGACGGCCCCCCTGGAGTTTTTCCAAAAGGCACCTGAATGACTCTCAGACCATAAGAAACAAAATTCTCTGGTGTAATTTAACAAAGCTTAAATGCTTTGGCCTGAATGGCGAGCGTCATGTCTGCAGGAAACCAGGCACTGCTCATGACCTGGCCAATACCATCCCTACATTGAAGCATGGTGGTGACAGCTGTGGGGATATTTTTCAGCGCCAGGAACTAGGACACTTGTCAGGATTGATGGAAAGATGAATGCAGCAATGTACAGAAACATCCTTGATGAAAACCTGCTCCAGAGCGCTCTGGACCTCAGACTGGGGTGAAGGTTCATCTTCCAATAGGACAACGACCCTAAGCACAAAGCCAAGATAACAAAATGAGTGACTACGGGACAACTCTGTGAATGTCCTTGAGTGGCCCAGCCAGAGCCCAGACTTGAACCCGATTGAACATCTCTGGAGAGATCTGATAATGGCTGTGCACCGACACTCCCCATCCAACCTGATGAAGCTCGAGAGGTCCTGCAAAGAAGAATGGGAGAAACTGCCCACAAATAGGTGTGCCAAGCTTGTGGCATCATACTCAGAAATACTAGAGGATGTAATTGGTGCCAAAGGTGCTTCACCAAAGGCTGTAATACTTATGTACATAGGATTTTTTTATTAATTTGCAAAGATTTTAAACTTCTTTCACATGGTCATTAAAGGGGATTGTTTGTAGAATTTTGAGGACAATAATGAATTTGATCCATTTTGGAATAACAAAATGTGGAAAAAGTGAGGGACTGTGAATACTTTCCGAATGCACTGCATCAGTGAAGCTGTAAATGGTAAACCTGTTGCTTCCAGGTCAGTGCATAGCTAGGTAGCGCGATCGGGAAGACCTAACAAGCTGCATCTGTAACAAGTCGTTTCCACGATTCTGCCATCACAGTTTCCCTTTAACCACTTAAGGACCGCCTCCTGCAGATATACGTCAGCAGAATGGCACGGCTCGGCACAAGCACGTACCTGTAAGTCCTCTTTAAGTGCCCAGCCGTGGGTCGAGGGCGCGCGCCCGCGACCCGGTCCGAAGCTCTGTGACCGCGGCCCCGATCGCAGCTGGAGTCCCGCGATCGGTCCCTGGTACTGACGAAATGGGGAGAGGTGAGTGTAAACACAGCTTCCCCCGCTCTTTACTGTGGCGCTGTCATTGATCGTGTGTTCCCTAATATAGGGAAACACTATCAATGACGTCACCCGTCCAGCCCCGCCCCCTACAGTTAGAAACACAGATGAGGTCACACTTAACCCCTTCAGCGCCCCCTAGTGGTTAACTCCCAAACTGCAATTGTCATTTTCACAGTTATTCGTGCATTTTTGATGCATTTTTTTGCTGTAAAAATGACAATGGTCCCAAAAATGTGTCAAAATTGTCCGATGTGTCCGCCATAATGTCTCAGTCACGAAAAAAATCGCTGATCATTAGTAGTAAAAAAAAAATTAAAAAAATGCAATAAAACTATCCCCTATTTTGTAAATGCTATCAATTTTGCGCAAACCAATCGATAAACACTTATTGCGTTTTTTTTTAACAAAAATATGTAGAAGAATACGTATCGGCCTAAACTGAGGAAATTTTTTTTTTTTATATATTTTTGGGGGATATTATATATTATAGCAAAAAGTAAAAAATATTTATTTTTTTCAAAAGTGTCGCTCTATTTTTGTTTATAGCGCAAAAATAAAAAACTGCAGAGGTGATCAAATACCACCAAAAGAAAGCTCTATTTGTGGGGAAAAAGGGACGCCAATTTTGTTTGGGAGCCAACGTCGCGCAATTGTCAGTTAAAATGACGCTGTGCCGAATCACAAAAAATGGACGGGTCCTTTTACGTGCCTAAAGGTCCGGGTCTTAAGTGGTTAAAGAAGAACAGGAATGCCGTATTTCATCAGAGCATATTGTTCATTTTCGGATTTATTTTCTACAGAATCTGTCATCTCAGCTCCCGCATTTCCCTTCATTTCTGTTAATCAGCACACCCACACTGCCTGCATTGGGTGACATTCATGCAGGGGAGTAGTGGAGGAAGTGTTTTTACCAGGCAGTGTCTGGCAGAGTGAGATAGAACAATGGTATGCAGGAATAATATTGTAGTGTGTACACTTTAGACTTGACTCACCTGAGAATCAAAACATTTCTAAAAATAAAAAACGTCTGAATTGTAATCTTTGGCAAGAATCACATAACAGAAAACTGCAACGTTGCATCAAAGTAATCTATAAAATCTATTACAATCTATTACTAA
The DNA here is from genome assembly GCA_029574335.1 of Rana kukunoris. Lineage (NCBI taxonomy): Eukaryota > Metazoa > Chordata > Amphibia > Anura > Ranidae > Rana > Rana kukunoris. The sequence continues at coordinate 10,759,006 of CM056060.1, forward strand.
GCTACTTCTAAACTCGAGTTTAGGACCTTTTATGCCGAATTTTCCGAACTCAACTCCTTTAAAGAGGAAGTAAACCCATGATTCAAAAATAAATAAATAATCCTGCAAGACAAAGGCATAATCAGCTAGTATGCATAGCATACTAGCTGATTATGTTTTACTTGCCTCCGATCGAAGCCCCCGCTGCCGTCCACGTCTCCCCCTCTAGCCGCTGACATGATATCCTGGAGTGACGTCCGGGTCTCGCGGCTCTGGTGCTGTGATTGGCCGGAGCCGCGATGACGCCACTCCCACACATGCGCGTGATAATGGAACAGTACAACTGAAGCAACGGTACATGGTGTCATTGCTTCAGTTGGCTTAATTGCGCATGTGCCGCATGACGTCGGAAAAAGGAAATACAGGGATATCTCCTAAACCGTGCAGGTTTAGGTGATATCCTTTTTTGCTACAGGTAAGCCCTAATACGGGCTTACCTGTAACGAGGGCTGCCATCGGGAATTATGGGGCCCTTTACACAGCTTCAGGCATGGGCCCTCTGGAGCAAAGAAGGGGTGGGGGTGGAGGCACGAATTGGAAGGGTTGCCCTGGGGACATTATATATATATATATATATATATATATATATATATATATATATATATATATATATATATATATATATATATATATATATATATAATATAATATATATGGGGGTAGCCATTGGGGACCTTTGGGCCCTTTAATAAAAACAAAAAAAAAATATATAAAAAATTTAAATTGTATAAAAAAAAAAGGGGGGGGTTGACATCCGGGCCCCTTACAGGTGAACTGCCTGTACCCCCCTGATGGCGGCCCTGCCTGTAACATTAAGTTGTTAACGAGAAAGCAATCTGGTGGCAATTGCTGGGCACAGTGGTGGCAATTGCTGCATTGTTTGATGCCATGGCACCTTTCATGGCACAGTTGCGATGTTTGATGGCACACTGAGGCTGCAATTGATTTTCGTTTTTTCCCCCTCCCAACAATTTTGAGCACCAGCCGCCACTGACACAGATGAAATACATATATGAGATCTGTTTTACCTGCCAAAGGATCTTATTTCTGTTCATGCATTCTTGACATTTGCACCACTCTGGCACACAGCACAGTCCTGTACGACGAGAGAGGAGACCTAATCTTTCTCTACTGCGTCAGTTTTGCTTTGACTTGCACTATATTACCAAAAGTATTGGGACGCCTGCCTTTACATGCACATAAACTTTATTGGCATCCAAGTCTTAGTCCGTAGGGTTCAATATTGAGTTGGCTCACTCTTTGCAGCTATAACAGCTTCAACTCTTCTGGATAGGCCGTCCACAAGGTTTAGGAGGGTGCCTCCACCCCAAACTCTCTTTATGGACCTTGTTTGTGATTGGATTGCTAGTACAGCAGCTCTGACCGGAGCTGTCTCGCCACACTAGTGGTGTGTACAAGGCTTTAGAGCCTGCATTGTGGGTGTTTTTTTTTTATCCTTTTTACATATGTCCTTGTTATCTTCCAGATTATGGATGCGTATTATGAGAAGATACAAGCTCCCAATGGCTCCGGTGCCAGCTTCCTTGCTGTGTGTCGAGGAAAGGTGTGTGTGTGTTACAGGATGCTCACGACTTCCCAAAACATAACCAAGTTTAGCATGCTATACTAATGCCTCTCTGTCCCTTTCAGGCTAGCGAGGGTTTGGATTTTGCGGATTGCAATGGCCGTGGTGTAATAATCACAGGGCTTCCTTTTCCACCAAGAATGGACCCTCGGGTGGTCCTGAAGATGCAGTTCCTGGATGAGATGAGAAGAACAGCAGGACCAGGTGCGAAGGTACTTGTAATTTTCAACGTTTAGATCCCTGGTGTCCAACCTGCAGCTCAAGGGCCATATGGTGTTGCCCTAGGTTTACCCTATTGCGGGTGTGGAAGGGCGTGTAAATCGCAGTCATTCCTGCAAGCACCCGCAGGCAAAACACACTGCTCTTTAGCAGATGCGCGGGGTGCCATTAGTCCCTAATGGCCTCCCCACACATCTGAAAGCACATTTTTGGGTGCATTAAACCACGGTTTCCCTGCGGCTGTAGTTTTGAATAGGTGCAGGACATTTTCTGCAGGTACGGAAGCCAATTCAGATGAATGTGTGGCTGTGCCCGTGCAACTGCAGCACACAGGAAACGCATACATGTGAACCTAGCTTTAGCTAGCTTTCACAGATGCTAAAGCGGCGCATTGAAGGCGGTATAGCCGTACTATCCCATTGATTTTAATGGGCAGGAGCTGTGGAGGAGCAGTAAACACACCGCTACTTCACTGCTCCAAAGATGCGGCTAGCAGGACTTTTTTTACCGTCCTGCTAGCGCAACGCTCCAGTGTGAAAGCCCTCGTGCTTCCACACTGAAGACAATGGAGCAGCTGTTTGAGGACGGATTGCAGGCGCTGTTTTTAACGCTATAGTGCCTGCAATACCCCCTCAGTGTGAAAGGGGTCTAAGTGAGGTCAGATCCCCCCCCCAATGGGGTTATGCAGAGTAATAAAAGCTTATTATGTGATTTTTTTTTTTTTTTTTACCAAATATATAGAAGGATACGTATTGGCCTAAACTGAGGATTTTTTTTTATTTTATTGATTTGTTTTTGAGGTGATCAAATACCACCAAAAGAAATCTATTTATGGGAAAAAAAGGACGCCAATTTTGTTTGGGAGCCAAACAATTGTCCGTTAAAGTGACGCAGTGCCAAATTTCAAAAAGTGGCCTGGTCTTTGGCCGGCCAAATGGCCTGGGGCTTAAGTGGTTAGAGACATTGTCAATCTACCTGTTAAGGGAAAAGTGTGAGAGTTATTGCAAAGGGTCTCCCTCTACCTCCACCCACTCCTAAGGCTGCATTCACACCTGAGCGTTTTGTCGCCTGGAGCGCGACGCTCAAAGACGCTAGAGGGGAAAAATAACATTATTCTCTATGGAGATGGTTCACATCTCCAACGCAAAACGCTGTACGCCGAAAGAACGCCGAACGCCTAATTTCAAACAAGTCCCGGAATCGGGTGGCTTGGGCGTTTTACATTGATGCCAATGACCTATACAAAACCGCGGGGAAAAACGCAGCGTTTTGTCGCAGCAAATCGCAGGGAAAAATGCTGCAATTTGTCGTGGCAAATTGCGGTAAAAAACGCAGCAAATCGCCTACGCCTAGGTGTGAATGCAGCCTCAACTTGCAGTGTTGCTCATCCACCGCTCTTCCTCTGTTGCAGGACAAAAGACAGTATTGTCTGGTGTCGGATGTAAAGGGGAGCATTGAGGTCACTCTTTGTCCTATGACAGTGCTTGGGCCTAGCGATTGGCTGCCTGTGCACAGACGTTGTCACTTTAACTTAATAGGGCAAGGTGACGATGTCCCTTTTTTATAAATGAAGATATACTGCATAAGCAATCTGATAAGTGGCGTTTTTTTTTACCTCCTCCCCACAGTACTTGTCTGGGCAGGACTGGTATCGCCAGCAGGCTTCACGTGCTGTAAACCAGGCCATTGGCAGAGTCATTCGACATCGGGAAGACTATGGAGCCATCTTTTTGTGCGATCACAGGTAAAGAAGTTTAGCCAACCTATATTGTATATGCCGCAATTTCTTCTGTAATTCACCCTTTATTGATCTTGATCTATTAATATTGATTGGGCTGGTGCTGGCCATTATGCAAATACAGTTTCATATCTAGAAGTATAACACATTCTGAACAATTTCAGCTCTATGTGTAGATTTTTTCTCATGCTCGTCTCCCCACTACAAGTGCAAGATGCACTTGTGAGTTTTACATTATTTGTTTAAATACGTGGTAGAACTACACGTTTAATCGTGAAGTATCAAATTCCGTGTTTGCGGCGAAGTGCGCGAACCCAGAAACAACTCCGGGAGACATGTCGCCAGTCACAGCAGTGTAAGGGGATCACTGTAACAGCTTCGATCTAAGGTACCGTATATATACTCGAGTATAAGCCGACCCGAATATAAGCTGAGGCACCTAATTTTACCACAAAAAAGGGGAAAACGTATACTCGAGTATAAGCCTAGGGTGTCCATCTGCATGCCTCACTGTGCCCATGACTAGACTGACGTTTAACATGGGAGTCTATGTAAAGGGTTCCCAGGTTTAAAAAATCGGTGCTCCGAGGCCGTAGGTCCCCCAGATAACAAACTTTGCACACTTGTAGAGGAAGAGTGGGGCTACATGTGTGCCAAGTTTGGGGTCCAGGAAACCTGCTGCCGGGCACTAATGGGTCACCAGGGAAATTACCATTTAACATGGGAGTCAATGTATGGGGTGCTCAGCTTTGAAAAATCCCTGTCCCATGGACAACAAACTTTGCACACTTGTAGAGGAAAGAGTGGGGCTACATGTGTGCCAAGTTTGGGGTCCAGGAAACCTGCTGCCGGCCACTAATGGGTCACCAGGGAAATTAACGTTTAACATGGGAGTCTATGGAAGGGGTGCCTGGCTTTGAAAAATCGGTGCTCCCAGGCCATAGGTCCCCCTGGACAACAAACTTTACACACTTATAGAGAAATAGCGGGACTACATGTGTGCAAAGATTGGGGTCCAGGGGACCTATGGCTGACCGGTACTGGGTCCCCAAAGTCTGGGAGATCAGGTGCAAAAAGGTGACTCGAATATAAGCCGAGGGGGCATTTTCAGCACAAAAAAATGTGCTGAAAAACTCGGCTTATACTCGAGTATATACGGTAAGTATTTTATAATGAGCTAGTATGCTATGCATGCTAGCTCTTTGTGCCTTTCTGTCTTTTGTGTTTTTTTTTTGTTTAGTTTAAAACCACTAAAAAACGACTTTACTTTAAAGGTGTTGTAGACCTTTGTGTTTTTTCACCCTTATGCCTTAAGGTGAAAAAACACCTTGCAGTTTTTATGGTATACGTATGCAGGCCTTAAGGTCAAAAAACACCTTGCAGTTTTTATGGTATACGTATGCAGGCCTTAAGGTGAAAAAACACCTTGCAGTTTTTATGGTATACGTATGCAGGCCATATATGGTGCAAATTCCTTTCCCCCAATCCCATGGTGAAATTTGCCCCGTCAACACTGGCCGTGCAGATAGGGGAATTTCTCCTGCCGAGCCATTGTATCCTGTCCCTGCCGAGAGAAGACCGTGATTATTGCTAGTGGCTAATGGCAGCCGCTTTCAATAATCACAAGTAAAATTCGGCAGGCTGGTTGTACCCAAGTTGATCGCTCAATCAATGGTACGTTCCGCCTGCCCATACATGGTTCGAACCGTCTATGGCCGGCTTTGCCCCTCAATTGTACACTCCTCTGGGGATGCAGCATCTGTCCTCCCCTTCCTCATTCCATCGCAGACATCTTCTGCTCGTCTTCGTCAAGGTCTGGCATCTTCCAGCTTCACCCACGGGCATCCAATGATGATGTAACACCCGAGCACATGTGTTGGATATAAAACTTCCCAGCCTGTTGTGCAGGTTGTACACCGCAATGCAGGAAGTGTGCGAAAATAAGTAGAAAATAACTAGGTACCAGAAGAAGACATTTTTGGCCAGAAGGGACTTTACATTCATTTATTATTTTAAACGACACTCTCCCTCCTAGCTATATTTATTTTAGGTCTTTAGTTCCTTGTAACTGCTATAAGGAAGGCTATTATCAGATAACTGGCCGTGTAAGTGTCTCTTTACTTATGCTTTGGTAGGTCAGGTGATCAGGTATTTTATGTGATTTCTTTCCTCCATCTATTTCCTCAAAGATGTTTGTGAAACAATACCTTTCTGTTGGGTCCCATCAGTCTGATGTCCTTCACTTGCATTCCGGGAACTCAGTGCAGTGTGGGAAATAGGGGACTTGTACAGGACGGTCACACGTCCCTAGCTGTCACTTTTATGGATTAAATGACCGGTTATTTACTTAGGTTATGCAAAAGAATTTCAGACATTTATTGTGAACTTTCCATCTCCGAATTTATGTAAGATAAAAATTCTAACCCTGGGGGAGATTTCCAAAACAAAGCTTCTTGTAAGACTTGCTAAACATATGGAAATCAATATCTTCCTCCCTCTCCTTCTTTTGTTGGCAGAGCCAAATACATGTTTACATGCAATTGAGGAATTATTATAGTTCAGAGGGTGGGAGGGAGACAAGTCCAGGCAGGGGATACTGTATATAATACACACTTTTCACTTGCTCAAATCTCTGTCTGTCTGTGTGTGTGTCTCTCTCTTCTCTCTTCTCTCTCTCTCTCTCTCATGGGGGAATCCCTTCCGCAGCGCTATTGTGTTCTGCCATCAGGGATCCTTCTCTGCAGGCAGTACACAATGATTAATATTGCCAGCTTTAATCATTGGCACTAATCCTTTTAGGAAAAACTCATCAGTCTGGTTGTACACCAGCATCAGATCAACTTTTGTACAAACAGGGTGCCCATACATAGATGGAAATTCGGGTGGTCCTTGCTGAACTGGCTAAATTTTGATCCATGTATAGCTGGCTTAACACTGCCGGATACCTGTGGCACTGTAACAGGAAGTGGACCTTATCCTCCAATGCCCTCTGGGTACTTCACTGGCACAGTCTATGCTCTCTGTGCTTGGTGTTCTCTAGTCCACATAGAGAAATGGGGACAATCCTAACTGATAACAGGAAAGCAGTGGCAGAGAGTTATTAATTCACTAGATTATTACTTCTCAACCAGCTGTAGCAAACCCAACTTAACGCTTGAATTAATCTCTACCATTAAACCAGACCCTTTGCAGATAATTTGCCACATCCTGTTTTGAAAGCAGTGGCACGGAATCTTCTCAGTGCCAAAGTGCCGTCACCCAAAACATCTGCTTCACCTTTTTTTCCCAGTAATGTTTTATTGATAAGAATGGTAACAGTACAAATGATAGAATGCATCAATAAAAATCTACTTCACCTTTTTACAAGACCTGATAATCCTCTTCTATTTCCTGAATTAAAGTCATGTTCTTTTTCTACTTCTATAATGATGAACATCCTCGTTCTGAATTTTGCCGTCTGTTTTTTTTTTTTTCTGGATGACATGAACAATGGTACTTTTCAAGGTTCAGGGAATAGGGAGTGACTTCTTAAGAACTAGTAGCGAGCCGGTCTTTGCAAACCCGGATGTGCTTGGTAAAAATGTTACAGTGGGGACATTAAAGAGAAAAAAAATGATTCAAGGTTCTGTGGAACTGTTCACATGTACTTCTTCATTCAAAGTCAAGATTACACAATTATCCAGAAGGAGCTGTAGGAAATATAACCTTTCAAAAAAATATCATCCTTTTTACGGAAATGCGCGGCCTAAAGCCATATAATTATATTTCTTGCCAAAAGATCTGTTCAGTCTTGTTGGTAAGTTCATAAAGAGGGGGGGATTCTGACGCTCGTGGTGATGTGATGCCTATAAGACAGTAGTAATAGTGGCTCCAATGGCACTTCCAAGTCAGCCTGTGTATCAAAAGGCAGCAGTGGCGGCTGATGCTTAAAATCAGCCCCACTGTGCCCATCAAAGGCAGCCACTGTGCCATCGAAGGCAGCCACTGTGCCATGCCATCGAAGGCAGCCACTGTGCCATGCCATCGAAGGCAGCCACTGTGCCATGCCATCGAAGGCAGCCACTGTGCCATGCCATCGAAGGCAGCCACTGTGCCATCGAAGGCAGCCACTGTGCCATCGAAGGCAGCCACTGTGCCATGCCATCGAAGGCAGCCACTGTGCCATGCCATCGAAGGCAGCCACTGTGCCATGCCATCGAAGGCAGCCACTGTGCCATGCCATCGAAGGCAGCCACTGTGCCATGCCATCGAAGGCAGCCACTGTGCCATGCCATCGAAGGCAGCCACTGTGCCATGCCATCGAAGGCAGCCACTGTGCCATGCCATCGAAGGCAGCCACTGTGCCATGCCATCGAAGGCAGCCACTGTGCCATGCCATCGAAGGCAGCCACCGTGCCATGCCATCGAAGGCAGCCACTGTGCCATCAAATGTCACCACTGTGCCATGCCATCAAATGCAGCCACTGTGCCCTTTAATTGTCGCCACTGTGCCCATTGTTGTCACTGTGCCCATTGTCGCCGCTGTGCCCTCTAAAATGCACTTACCTTACTCCTTCCAGCTCTGATAGGCACTTCCATACAGCCAACCAGCTGCCGTTATTCAGGTGGCCAGCGCTCAAGTTCCGGCCATCTCTGAATAGACCAGCGGCAGCTGGCAACAATAACATATTTTCATGCAATGCATGAATGTATGTTATTAGACTCAGTGGCGGACGAAAGCCAGAGGGTCACTGAAAGCCAGGAAAAGGCAGCCATCCTCAGAGGGTGTCCATTAACCTCTGTCAGCATAACAGTACAAGGAAAGAAGGGGGTGGAGGCGCCAACTGTAATATTTCTAGATAATGTAAGTACAGTGTATAGTAAAAAATGCGCAACCAAATAAAAATTGCAGAGTGTCCTTATTCCGATAACGGAATTCACAAAAAAAAAGTTTTTTGTTTTTTTTCAATAAGCCCAGAATTATAGGAACTCCAATACGGACTTGTTCCTCTGACAGATGGAATAATGGTGTAGGTTTCTTCCTCAGCAGATTTCCACAAACTAATGTAGGAAGAGGCTGCTTACCAGATCCGTAGGATCCCTATCACAGAGATCAAGCAGGCTCAACACAACACTCCTCCACTGATTACAAGGTTTCCTGATCTCCTCTTCTGCTAGCAGTCTTGGGATAATACACCAATCTCCTGCAGATCCCTTCCAGGAATAAGATCGACCTCAAGATGTATTGTATTGTATTGTATCTTCAGTGCAGCTGAGGCTACAGAGAAAGGGACTGGGGAATCTGTGTCCTCAGGCCCTTTCCCTGTCTCAAAGGGGCGATGTCAGGGATATGATATCTCACCAAAGCCCCCAACAGTGCTGATTATAAAAAATAAAAAGAATTATAATAAATATTTGAATTAAATTGTAAAAGTAATAAAAAATAAAAATGATTCCCTCCACCCCCCCCCCCCCCCCAAAAAAAAAGAACGCACTGTAATAAAAATAAAATTGTAACCAAAAAAATAAACTACTGCCCTGTTAGTGCCCATCAGTGCTGCATATTAGTGTCACTGTCACACGACCTTACAAAAATTAATCCCCATCGACAAATACTAGAAAAAAAGTGGTATCGGTGCAACCCTATTCATTAGATAAATACAGTATCTTCCCAAAAAATACAGCATTCTGTTTTTGTATTTTTTGAGAATGACAAATTTCTGAAAAGCGTAATGTGATATTTTACTGCATCTTTTAAAGCAGTAGATAACGCTTCGTTAATGGAGCCCCATTGTTATGTCATTGTGGGAAGTTCCCTCGGTTGGTTGGGTCACCCGCTACATCCCCCCCCCCCCCCCCCCCCGCCCTGCGTTACGGAGCGCCACTGCCTTTCATCATCTCTACAATGTAAATGGAAGGTATTCTGTAGGGGTCTGGTAGGGGAGAACTCAGGCAGGGCTGCTAACGCTGCGTGGAGTTTCAGTGGGGGAGAGGCAATATTGTGTGATCACTACAGAAAATTAGGAAAGATATATAACACAGGAAATGGCCATGTATTGAGGGGATGTTTTGAATATATTGAATTCTAAATGCCGTATTTATCGGCGTATACCGCGCACTTTTTTGCCCTGAAATTCGTGGCAAAATCGTGGGTGCGCGATATACGCCGATACCCGCTTCCCGCGCCGAGTTTGAATTACTGCGCCGGCATATACCGAGCGCAGTACACTCGTGTATAGTCGGGCAGGCTCGGCTTCTCTCGCAGTCACGTCCTGGACGTACAGGACACAACCGCGAGAGGAGGCGAGCCTGCCCGACTATACACGAGTGTACTGCGCTCGGTATATGCCAGCGCAGTGATTCAAATTCAGTGCGGGGATCGAGCTGGGAGGACACCGCAGAAGGACGCCGGACCCAACAAGGACACCACCGAAGCCGCAGACGGACACTGGCCCAGACGAGGCCACACATGTAAGTACTAAAAATGATTTTTTTTTAACAGGAATGCAGGTCCACTTTAGGGGTGCACGCTATACGCCGGAGCGCGCAATACCCTGATAAATACGGTAGGTGTTTTAAAGGGTTTGTAAAGGTAGAATGTTTTTTTTTTTTTTTTCCTAAATAGCTTCCTTTACCTTAGTGCAGTCCTCCTTCACTTACCTCATCCTTCCATTTTGCTTCTAAATGTCCTTATTTCTTCTGAGAAATCCTCACTTCCTGTTCTTCTGTCTGTAACTCCACACAGTAATGCGAGGCTTTCTCCCTGGTGTGGAGTGTCGTGCTCGCCCCCTCCCTTGGACTACAGGAGAGTCAGGACGCTCTCTTAGTTGCAGATAAGAGAAAGGAGCTGTGTGTTAGTGGGCGTCCTGACTCTCCTGTAGTCCAAGGGAGGGGTCGAGCAAGACACTCCACACAAGGGAGAAAGCCTTGCATTACTGTGTGGAGTTACAGACAGAAGAACAGGAAGTGAGCATTTCTCAGAAGAAATAAGGACATTTAGAAGCAAAATGGAAGGATGAGGTAAGTGAAGGAGGACTGCACTAAGGTAAAGGAAGATATTTAGGGAAAAAAATTGTACCTTTACAACCCCTTTAATTTATCATATGAGCCTTTATTATTGAATAATGTGTACGGTTGACAAATTCTATATAGATTAGTAATCTCTTATGCCGCGTACACACGGTCGTTTTTTGCGATGAAAAAAAACGTCGTTTTTTAAAACGTCATTTAAATTGATCGTGTGTGGGCAAAACGTTGTTTTTTGTCTTCAAAAAAACGACAAAAAAAAAATTCCAACATGCTTGAATTTTTTGTGTCGTTTTTCAAAACGTTTTTTGTTTCACAAAAAGTCACCGTGTGTAGCAAAAAACGTCGTTTAAAACGACGTTTTTCAACCCGCGCATGCCCAGAAGCTAGTTATGAAGCGAGCTTCAATGGAAAAGAGTGGTGAACGTAACCTCACTTTTTGTGAAAAAACGATGGTGTGTATGCAAAATTGTCTTTGAAAAGTGACGTTTCAAAAACGTCGTTTTTTACTTCACAGAAAACGTCGTTTTTTTTCATCACAAAAAATGATCGTGTGTACGCGGCATTAGTGTTGGTTTGAACATGATCCATAGACAAGGTATGTCTTTGCAGTCAGTGGTTCATGATTCTCACGCCGGCTGCTTCCTTTTTTCTTGTGCATTCACAATCCTTACTCATGAACTGCGGTTTGATATCACCTCTGACTAACTGACCAATACCCTTTTTGAGAAGATACAACAGCTGTTTAAATAGCAAAGTGCATAGCTCATAGAAATGACGAAGAACATGGGAACACAATGTTCAATGATTACCATAGGTGTCTGCGTTTTGAACGTTGCTCTTTGTTCAAAGTACCACTTAAGCCTTCCCTAAAAAGGAATTCCAAGTGTGGAGATTTTTATACAGCTTGGACCAATGTGGCTATGTATAAACCAGACTTGGCCAATGCTCCTGGAAGACGGTAATCACAGAAGTAGACACCGCTGCTCCAGGGATGCTTGTTGAGGTTGCATTTTCAGAATGAGTCGGTGCAAAATGTTCTCTGATTGGATGGGGTGGAGAGGCCAGGCGGTGATGTCGCACGCTCTCCATCTCATCCAATTCGAGATTAAAATCTTGTACTTTTTTTTTCTGTACATTAAATCTGCTATGTGGTTTGTTTTTTCTTTTGCCCAGGTTCACTAATAGCGATGCTCGCTCACAACTTCCCTCCTGGGTCCGTCCATATCTACGTGTTTATGACAATTTTGGTCATGTCATCCGCGACGTGTCTCAGTTCTTCCGTGTGGCACAGAAAATTGTGAGTGTACCAAGTGAATAGGAACAAAAATTGTCTCTGGACAGCCGCACTCTGAACAAATTGTAGCCTTTATTAAAAGAAGGACAGCACCACAAGTCACAGCAATATAAAACCCGACTGCTGACGCGTTTCACACTGAAACTAGTGCTTAGTCATAGCTGTACCAAGTAAATAATAAGTATTTGGTTAAAAGTAGAACCAACATATGATCACCTCAGTTACTTAAAGTAATTTTTTCATCTTTCCATCTATTAAATCTTCTGCCCTTGTTGGTGTTTTAACTTTGGATAGTAAAACATTTTCTTTTCTGCCAGTAAATCCCTTATACAGCCCACTTCCTGTTTCTTGTCTGGTCATTAGCCTAGGCTTAAGACATTATGACAATCATGCACAGCTCTCTCTCTTTCTTTCTTTCTTTCTTTCTTTCTTTCTGTCTTTCTGTCTTTCTGTCTTTCTGTCTTTCTGTCTTTCTGTCTCTCTGTCTCTCTGGCTCTCTCTCTCTGTCTCTGGCTCTCTCTCTGTCTCTGGCTCTCTCTCTCTGTCTCTCTCTCTGGCTCTCTCTCTGTCTCTGGCTCTCTCTCTCTGTCTCTGGCTCTCTCTGTCTCTGGCTCTCTCTCTCTCTGTCTCTGGCTCTCTCTCTCTCTGTCTCTGGCTGTCTCTGGCTCTCTCTCTCTCTGTCTCTGGCTCTCTCTGTCTCTGGCTCTCTCTGTCTCTGGCTCTCTCTGTCTCTCTCTCTCTCTCTGTCTCTGTCTCTCTCTGTCTCTCTCTCTCTGTCTCTGTCTCTCTCTCTCTCTCTCTGTCTCTGGCTCTCTCTCTCTCTGTCTCTGGCTCTCTCTCTCTCTGTCTCTGGCTCTCTCTCTCTCTGTCTCTGGCTCTCTCTCTCTCTCTGTCTCTGGCTCTCTCTGTCTCTGTCTCTGGCTCTCTCTCTCTCTCTCTCTGGCTCTGGCTCTCTCTCTCTCTCTCTCTCTGGCTCTCTCTCTCTGTCTCTGGCTCTCTCTCTCTCTGTCTCTGGCTCTCTCTCTCTCTCTCTGGCTCTCTCTCTCTCTGTCTCTGGCTCTCTCTCTCTCTCTGGCTCTCTCTGTCTCTGTCTCTGGCTCTCTCTCTCTCTGGCTCTGGCTCTCTCTCTCTCTGGCTCTGGCTCTCTCTCTCTGGCTCTCTCTCTCTCTCTCTCGCTCTCTCTGGCTCTCTCTGGCTCTCTCTCGCTCTGTCTGGCTCTCTCTCGCTCTCTCTCTCTCTGTCTGGCTCTCTCTCGCTCTGTTGGCTCTGTCTCTCTCGCTCTCTGTCTATCTATCTATCTCGTGAGAGTTTGCAAAGAAGGAGGGGGGGATGAGTCATAAGAGGGCCAATGAGAGCTGCAGAGATGGTGGTGTGCCCTTGTGTAAATCCAGAAAGTTAACAGGCAGCAGCTTCAGCTGCCCACAGTAAAATGGCTGCAACCAGACTCAGTGGAGGGAGATTTTTGCAGCATATTGGGCAAGTACAGCATTACAGTATATATAAATCGATATGCAAAGTGGTTGGAGGGAAGCTTCAAAATGGCAAAGTTGTTTTCATGACAAATAATGCGCGCAGACTGCAGTTCTGCAAGGCAACGTTTCTTTTGAAGGGGCAACTTACTATTTTGTCTCCTATGTAGATGCCGCCGCCTGGACCCCAGAAAGTCAGAAAAGATGGCGGCCCCCCTGTGTTGTCCATGGACTCTTCTATGCTCTCTCAGTCCTCTCGTGCATCATCCAGCCTTCGTGAGTCCTTAAAAAAAGCGAAGGCACTGGACTCTCATGTGCCAAGCTTAAAGCGGAAAAGAGATGGCGGTAAGGGTCAGGTGATCTCGCTGTACGTTACTTAATGGCTTCTATACAGGGCACTTTTACCCCCTTCCTGCCCAGGTAAATTTTCAGCTTTCAGCGCTGTCACATTATGAATGACAATTGCGTGCCCATGCAATGCTATACCCAATCAAAATTTTAATTTTTTTAGACAGAGCTTTATTTTTGAGTTATTTAATCATCACTAGAAACAAGGAGAGTGGCGCTTCTGAGAATACTGTATTTATCGGCGTATACCGGGCAAAATCGTGGGTGCACGGTATACGCCGATACCCGCTTTCCCGCGCCGCTTACGAATACTGCGCCGGCATATACCGAGCGCAGTATAGTCGGGCAGACTCGGCTCCTCTCGCGCTGATGTCCTGGACGTACAGGACGTGAGCGCGAAAGGAGCCGAGCCTGCCCGACTATACGCGAGTGTACTGTGCTCGGTATATGCCGGTGCAGTATTCGAAAGTGGCGCGAGGATCGAGCGGGGAGAACGCCGCAGAAGGAAACCGGACCCGGCGAAGAGGACACCCAAAGCCGCCGATGGACGCCGCGCAAGACACCAAAACTAAGTATAAAAAAACTTTTTTTCACAGGAATGGGGGCCACTTTAGGGGTGCGCGCTATACGCGGGAGCGCGCTATACCCCGATAAATAAGGTATATCAAAAACACTTTATTGTAAACAGCTTGAAAATAGAGCGTGGCTACCGCAACATCGCAGCACGTGCATTTGGAAACGCGTCGCACTATAGTGACGTCGTCATCCTGTGCCACACTGCTTGTGATCCAACCCTCGTTCTGGCTCCCACACTGTAAGGCCGTCCTCCATCTTTGCGGTGACCAGACAGGAATAGCGGTGTTTACCCTGCAAGGATCTGACTGCCCACTGACCTCCACGTCCTGGGATTTGATGTTGCTGCTCCCTGCCAGCGAAATGGACTTGCTGCCACTTGTGGTTCCTCCTGCTCATCCCAGAGATACACCCAATGTTTTTTTTTTTGCTTCCATGTGAGTGGCTATTGCTGTTTTACAATAAAGTGTTTTTGATATGTTCTCAGAGGCGCCCCTCTTTTCTGGCTCAACTGGAATTTGCACCTGGTTTTCTCTGGCGGCAGCCCTGACTGACTCACCTAATTTATCTTCCTGATATTTGCCATATGGACTAATATGGACCACGTATGAGCATTTCTGAGATATCTGAACAATGCGCAATTTTACCACTGAGCTTTTTATCCTTTGCTAAACATATGAAAAAATACAACATTGGGGGGGGGTGTATTTTTTTTTTTTTTTCTGTTTACAATCCTTTGTAAAAAAGTTTTTTTTTTTTTTTCCTCATTCTGATGTGTGCTGATGAGGTAGCACTGATATGGAGCACTAGTGGGCATCAAAGGGGGCACTGATGGGTATCGCTGATGGGGCTGCACTGATAAACATTGCATTGATTATCAGGACAAACCCATCTTCCCATCAAGAATACTGCTTATCAGCTGTCCTCTACTCTGTAGAGGTGTTGGTGTGAGTAGAGGAATGCCGATAACCGGCACTTCCCATTTACACTGTGATTGGACACAGCTGATCACATGGTAAGGAGCCTAGATCATAGGCTCTTTACCGCGATCGCTGATGCAGTATGTCCGAGTGACCAGATGACGTGATGTGGTTAAAGTGGACCTAAGCTCTGGAAGCTGTGCACAAAGAAGGTCTAATCACCTGCATTACCTGTGGGCTCCCTGTGGCTCTTATTTTCCCTATTCCTGTATTACTATGCCTTGTTTTACTAAAACTGGAGTAAAATATCTGGTGCAGCTCTGCATAGAAACTAATCGGCTTCCATATCTTTTTTTTTTTTTTTAGATTGGTCAAAGCTTAACCGCTTCCCACTTCTTTCGCCTATAGTGCGTGCGTACTTTGCTGGGACGGCGTGCATGGACATCCTACCCTGACCGCTTTTGCCCCCGCACCCCCTGTGGCATGCGGGTAGCGCACTCTGTGATTGATGAGTTCTTCAGAACTCGGCTGATCACAGATCAGGGTAAAGGGCCAATGACAGCGGCCCTCTACCACGTGATCAGCTGTCAGCCAATGATGGCTGATCACAGGATGTAAACACAATTCGGTTATTGGCTTTTCTTTTCTCAAGCTCAGCGTGAGAATGGAAGAAGAAAGCTGATTACCGGCTTCTGTTAAGACCCTGTGATCAGTTGTCATGGGCTGACAGCTGATCACGTGTTAAAGAGCAGCTGTCATTGACCCTTTACCCCGATCTGTGATCAGCCGAGTCTGAAGGACTTGAGAATCACAGAGTGCGCTATACGCACGCCACAGGGGCACTGATTATCGATGTCCTAAATATCAGTGCAGTCCCAACAGTTCCCACCATTGCTGCCAATCAGTGCCGCCTACCAGTGCTCATTAGTGCCGCCTATCTGTTCCACCAGTCAGTGCAGTCTCTTCAGTGCCAACTATCAGTACAGCCTCATCAGCGCACATCAGTAAAGGAGAAATACCCAGTGGTGATTAAAAACATTCAAAAGAATGCTCTATTTGTGTGAAAAAAAAGCTAAACATATCATGTTTACAGTGTTGCATGACCGTGCAATTATCATTCAAAGTGCGATCGCTGAAAGCTGAAAATTGGACCGGGTAGGAAGGGGGTGAAAATGCCCGGTAGGCAAGTGTTTGTTAAATTTGAATAAGCTGAAGTTAGAAGCTGATTGGTTACCATGCAGAGCTGCACCAGATTTTGCACTCTCCAGTTTTAGTGAATCAATCCCCAATGTCTTTTTTTAGTGACCAACATCTATTTGGAGGTAGAGCTTCCTCGTGTTGGCATTTCCCTTTAATGATTGGTGATCTGATGACTGGGAGGGGGTTTAGTAATGGAGAAGCTGCAGGAGAAATGAACGACTCACAGAATGAATGAGCAGAAGCAGGGAGGTCCTAGCACTGTAGGTTTTAAGGTACAGCTTCTTCTCCTGCAAGACCAGTAAGCACAACACCATAAAATCTCATGCAGTCTGAGGCAAAAGTGCCTTTGAGGATCTCATACTGTAGATATGCAGCTATGAGGGTCAAAGCGGTTGAAAAGGTTTGCAGATTATTTCTTTTAAATAACAACCATGTCATACTTACCTCCACTGTGCAGTTCATTTTGCACAGAGTGGTCCCCGATCCTCCTCTTCTGGGGTCCCATGGCGGCTCTCGCAGCTCCTCCGCACAAGAGCTAACCCCCTCTTGGAAGCTCTCTCCCGAGGGGGTTAGCTTGTGGGCGTGCTTCAATGCCATACAATCGGCGTCCATAGGTTTGATAAAAAAAAACTGGAAGCAGATTGGTTTCTATGCACAACTGCACCAGATTTGAATAAATCGGCCCTATAGATAGGGTACATTTTTATACTACAGCATCATATACATTTTTGTTTCGGGTCCACTTTGAATGGTTTTGTCTTCTGTAACAAATTGTGTATGGTTTGTATTTTTATGTCTTAGAGGGAAGCCAAGAGTCTGACTTTTGTGACGGGTATGAACAGAGTTCTGGGGTCACCCCCCACCGTCCGGCTAGTCTTCTGGATGCTCTGGATCACAGTGAAATGAGACTTCAGGGGGACCTGGGCTCAGATGAGAAGGTGACGATGACGTGTGTGACTTATTCTAGGCTCATATTTCTAGATACTTTTTTTTATAGGAGGCATTCGTTCTTTTTTTTTCTTTTTTTTTGCTACAGGCTACACGTCTGTCCACGTTATCTCTACAGTATGATAAAAGACTGGACGATGAGAGAAGGGGAGGCAAGAAGAAGATCAAAATTGTTCAAAACAAGGTCCGGGTTTTCTAAAGTTGTGAAACCGCCTTATCATAAGAACATTTTGTTTTGTGTTTAAATTACATTTACAAATGATTAACATCTACTTCTTTTGATGACGGATGCTTTAAGCCCCGTACACAAAGACAGAATGTTGGGAGACCTTTGCCGGGACAAAAAAAAAATACCAGTTGGCATTCTGCCCATGTGTATGTCAGTCTGTCCGACAGAAGCCAGCCGTTTGGCCAACTTCTGCCAGACCTGCATGCCCACCGACTCCTGGTCAGCACTCTCAGCTAATGGCAAAGATTGCTGATCGGGGTGTTCCGGCGGGGCGCAGGGGCCACCCCCCCTGTCAGAACACAACGGCTCAGCAGGGGAGATCACTGGACTAACCACTGAAGGAATTACAGTTTGCTACAATGTTGTGTAGTGAGTGTACAGCTTGTATAACAGTGTAAATTTGCTGTCCCCTTAAAATAACTCAACACACAGCCATACATGTTTAAACCGCTGGCAACAAAAGTGAGTACCCCCCTAAGTGGAAATGTCCAAATTGGGGCCAAAGTGTCAATATTTTGTGTGGCCACCATTATTTTTCTGCACTGCCTTAACCCTCTTGGGCATGGAGTTCACCAGAACAGGTTGCCACTGGAGTCCTCTTCCCCTCCTCCATGATGACATCATGGTGCTGGTGGATGTTGGAGACCTTGTTGCGCTCCTCCAGCTTCCGTCCCATAGATGCTCAATAGGGTGTAGGTCTGGAGACATGCTTGGCCAGTCCATCACCTTTACCCTCAGCTTCTTTAGCAAGGCAATGGTCGTCTTGGAGGTGTGTTTTGGGTCGTTATGTTGGAATACTGCCCTGCGGCCCAGTCTCTGAAGGGATCATGCTCTTCTTCAGTATGTCACAGTACATGTTGGCATTCATGGTTCCCTCAATGATCTGTAGCTCCCCAGTGCCGTCAGCACTCATGCAGCCCCAGACCATGACACTTCCACCACCATGCTTGACTGTAGGCAAGACACACTTGGCTTTGTATTCCTTGCCTGGTTGCCGCCACACACACCTGACACCAAATACGTTTATATTGGTCTCATCAGACCACAGGACATGATTCCAGTAATCCATGTCCTTAGTCTGCTTGTCTTCAGCAAACTGTTTGCTGGCTTTCTTGTGCATCAACTTTAGAAGAGGCTTCCTTCTGAGACGACAGCCATGCAGACCAATTTGATCCAGTGTGTGGCGTATGGTCTGAGCACTGACAGGCTGACCCCCCACCCCACCCTTCAACCTCCGCAGCAATGCTGGCAGCACTTATACATCTATTTCCCAAAGACAACCTCTGGATATGACGCTGAGCATGTGCACGCAAGTTCTTTGTGACATACTGTTACTGTATGTACAGTTTTCCCAACAGATGTCCAAGTTGCAAAACTGGTTTCAGGCATTAAGATTTGTTTGGACATTTATCTGTATGGGTGCCTAAAGTGTACTTTTTATATGGGTTGATTTACTGCATAGAAACCTATCTACTTCCAGGTTTTTCTGTTAAAGATTAATTGAACAAGCTAAAGTTAGAGGCTGATTGGTTTCTATGCACAGCTGCACCAGATTTTGGACTCTTTGGTTTTACTAAATCAACCCCATAACCTCTTCAAACCTTTTAAACTGGTTTTAGAACAGAGGAGCAGGGGCAATAAGTGCCTAAAGCTGGGTACACAGTGCACCTGACAGCTCTGGTCTAAAGCCGCTGAAAGGTTAGTCCGGTGATCTCCCCCACTGGACTATTGTGTTCTGACAAAGGGGCGGCCCCCCTGCAAGAACACTTTGATCAGCGCTCTCTGCCATTGGCTGAGAGAGCTGATCGGGAGTCGGTCGACTGACACCAACTCGCACACAAGCAGAATGTCGGCCGGTATTTTTTGTACATTCTGCCCGTGAGTAATGGGGCTTAAAAACGCAGTAAAGGATTTATTTTATTTTTTTTAAATCTTGCTTACCTCGGTGGATGCAGCATCAATCCAATGCTTCATCTCTCCCACGGCACCTCTGCACTTATAACTGAGCAATCGAACTTCGCCAATCGCTCGGTTTTCATAGTTTCCAGAGCAGAGAGCTGTAAAGATTGTCAGTCACAGCTCTCTGCTCTGCCCCCTCCTTGCTCATTGGAGCGCTGGGCTGTGGTGGGGGGCGGCCGGCTCAGGCTCTCAGCGGCTTACTGAGAGGCTGAGCCAGGTGTCAGTCCAGGCTCATGGGGGAACTCGAACTTTATTGCCGGGATGGCATGGTGCCTGGACTGACATTAGCAGAGGGCTCGTCCCGCTCTCTGCTGAAAATAGGTCACAGGAGTGCAAAACACATCCATAGGAGAAGTACAGCCAAACGAGCTCAGGATATACTTCCCCATTTAAGCCTCCTCCAGTGTATTTCTAAGAAACCACAGGAGCTATAATCTAGTGTTATGTAAATTGCAACCACAGCATGACCAAGAATGTACAGGCTCTTATTACAGTTTGCTTTATATTTATATTTATACCTTAAGTGTGTGTTTTTGATAAATATTTTGTATTTGCTTTCTTATTTGGTTAATTTTACTTATGGTACTTGAGAGTCGAGGGTCAGGAGTTATCTCAAGTCTGCCCTGTAAACTGACTTCATACAATAGGGTTCATTTACAAAAACTGGAGAGTGCAAAATCTGGGGCAGCTCTGCATGGAAACCAATCCGCTTCCAGTTTTTTTTTTTTTAATCAAAGCTCTTTTGAACAAAATAAAGTTAGATGCTGATTAGCTACCATGCAGAGCTGCACCAGATTTTGCACTCTCCATTGTCCATTGTCGCTCCGATCAGCACTCTCTGCCATTGGCGGAGAACGCTGATTGGAAGTCGGTTGGCTGCTGGTTTTCCAGCCTGCACATCCCACAGAAGCCGGCCGATCGGCCATCTTTTTTTCTATCGGAGAGAGACCAACATACACACGGACAAAAGGTCGGCCGCTATTTATTTATTTTTTCGGGAAAAATGTCTGGAGACACTTGCCGTGTGTACGGGCTTAAGTCACTTCATTGGCATAGACTTGTTCAAAGGATAAGTTCGCCGTTTGTAACATGTTACATGATGCACCATATTCAGGATGTAACATTTTACTGCCCCAATCCCCCGCCTTGACAGTGAGTGGGGGATTCCCCCCCCCCCCCCCCATTCGCTGCCACAATGTCAATAAAACGTGGCTCTGCAAGGCCCCGCTTGGCCGGCCACATTTATGTAGTGTTCTGTGAATGAATGGACTGCAGCTACCAACAGCCTTTGGAGCTGTTGGTTTTTAGTTCTCAGCAAACTACCAGGATGCTGTTGAGCATTGTGGTAGTTCATTGATTTTTCTTGTCGGTCAATGATTTTTCCTGTCCGTTTGAAACTGCCTCTGTACAATGTACGGGCAGACGGCTTACACGGAGAGTCTGCAGGAGACCTGCATGGCACCAGCAATCTGCTGATCAGGGGTGCAATGCTTTCCAGGCTCCTACAAAAAAAAATTAGTAAATACTGTATATACTCGAGTATAAGTTAACCCGAGTATAAGCCGAGGCACCCAATTTTACCACAAAAAAATGGGAAAACGTATTGACATTAGAGTATAAGCCTAGGGTGTCCATCTCCGTGCCTCACTGTGCCCATGCCTCACTGTGCCCATGCCTCACTGTGCCCATGACTAGACGTTTAACATGGGAGTATATAGAAGGGGTGCCTGGTTTGAAAAATTGGTGCGCCCCGGCCATAGGTCCCCCAAAAAGCAAACTTTGCAAACTTGTAGAGGAAAACTCGGGCTACATGTGTACCAAGTTTCCGGACCAGGGGACCTACGGCCGGCCTGTACTGGGTCTCCAAATTTACCGGAGAAATTACCGTTTTAACATGGGAGTCTATGGAAGGGGTGCCTGACTTTGAAAAATCCGTACTCCCCGGACGTAGGTCCCCCGGACACCAACCTTAGAGGAAGAGTGGGGCTATATGTGTGCCAAGTTTGGGGTCCAGGGGACCTACGGCCAGCCGTTACTTGGTTCCCAAAGTCCAGGAGATCGGGCACAAAACGGTGACTCGAGTATAAGCCGAGGGGTGCATTTTCAGCACTTACTCGGCCTATTCTCGAGTGTATATACGGCAAAAAAAAATATTAACCTGCAAAAGAGTGCTTTTTTTTTTTGAAAAGGTCAACTTATTATTTTCCTAGCTTTTTTATTTACTTTTTCAATCTTCCACTTTTTTTTGCAGACTCCAAAGGACAGTTCTCCTAGCAAGAAGAAGAGTGCCGCCAACATATTCCTGACTTCCGTCAGGCAATGTCTTAGTCAAGAAAACTATAACATTTTCATGGAAGCCCTTACTGGCTATAAGGTGGACAATGATCTGCTGGCACTCGTTCCAAAGCTGTGTGCTCTGTTCTGCCAGGACCCAGGGAAGAAGGCTCTGATGAGAGGTAAGTAGCTGTCATGGGTGTTCCATGCTGTCTTTATGTAGCACATCACAGTGTGAGCCAAGTCCAGTTAATATTTTCCAGGTACTCTGTTTTGATATACACGGAGCTGGAGAAATTACAGATGTCCTTTTTTCCCCCACAAATAGAGCTTATGTTTGGTGGTATTTGATCACCTCTGTGTTTTTTTATATTTTGCGCTATAAACAAAAAAAGAGCGATTTTGATTTACTACAGCTTTAGCTACATCTACCTTTTGCAAATTGACTGTACAAAGCAGTAAGTACACTATTGTACCTCTGTCCCTCTTTTTCTATAAAAGCCCCCACTCTTCTGGGAAGGCTTTCTGCTTCTTATGAATTTTATGGAGTGTTGTAGTATTTCTCCCTGCGTGGAAATCTTTTTTCTTGATCGTACATCACGGGACACAGAGCGCATAGTCATTACATATGGGTTATATGGAGTACCTTCAGGTGTGGACACTGGTGTAATCAACTTCACAGGAAGTTCCTCCCTATATAACCCCCTCCCCCACTGAGAGTGCTTTAGTTTTTTCGCCAGTGTCTTAGGTGTTGGTCACGTCTAGCTGTCCCTCGGAGGTCTCGGGACCCAGGATAGCTAGCCGGATCCGTCCGAAGTGCTTCAGAGCCAAGATGTACGGTACCCGGGCCCTGCTGGAGTGGGGTTGTGCCTATAATGCCTCTCCTTGGAGGGCTGGATTCTGGGCTCCAGTGCCTTAGTCTCTTCCAAGAACTAAACGCTACTGATGCCAGGATGCTATATAGGTCCAGGGGTGTGGGTTCCTTAACACAGGACCCCGGTCCCTGAAGGTCCAAGACAATACCCACGGAGATGGGGGAAGGCTGGGCCTCTTGCATTTTGCAATACCCTGCGGCGTGGAGCAGGTAAGAGGGAACCTGCGGGACTTGGTTCGACAGTAGGTATCCCCCTGGGGGTTCTGGGTTGGCTAACAGTATGCTGGTGCATCAGCCACTATCTCCACTATGTCTGTTGAGGCAGGATGGGATTATAATGTTTACCCAGATAATATGTAAATATATGTATACTTGTGTAAGTTATATATTTGCTACTCACCCCAGGTCTGCCTGTTAACACTGATACTGCAACCCCACATGTTTTAAAGAGGAAATTGCTGGTAAAAAACTCCTGTTTCTTAGGAAGCCCATGGGGACAGCTTCCTCGCTGTGTGTGCACTACAATAAGATTAGTGCTTACCTGGTGTCTGTTGGTGCTGCATAACGCTGGTCCATGTTGTTCCTCTGCTCTGCTTCCTCCATGTGGGTTCAGCGTGGTGCGCGCGATCGTGCGCGCGCGCATACGCGCGCGCGTGCACGCCGCCTTTTATAGCGTCGGCGTGCGTCGGGGGGGGCGGGCCAGCAGCGTCAGGGTCTGTATAAAGGAAAAACTTTTCTCTGGCTGGTCTTTCCCTCCTGGAGGCAGAGGAAGAAAGGATACAGAGCGTGCAGCTGGGTCTTTTGGCCACACAGGGACACCTAGTGGCGGTTTTGTGGATCTTCAGGTCTAGGACTTAGGTCCACTATTGACCAGAAAAAAAAAAAAAAAGTTTTTTTTGCTTAAAGGGACTCAGCCTTAGATCCAGCAGTATCTGAGTCTACCTTGGACTCCGGCTAACGGGCATTGGTGTGTCAATACTCACAGGCTTCCTCGGTATTGCCACCTCCCAGGCGGGTAAAAAAAAAAAAAAAAAAAAAAAAAAAAAAAAAAAAAGAGAAATATAAAAGAAAAAGAGAGAAATTAGTTCTTTTTCATTTTTCTCATACCTGCCCTCATATTGGTTATTCCTAGCTACAACAGTCAGGTGTTGGCTATAGGGGTGACCCAAGGTTGTACAATGGCTCCAAAGGGATCTGGACCAGCCAAGGCTGCTAAAGGTGCCAAAAAGCAAAAGGGGTCTCCATCGGGGTCAGAGGATTTGGGCCAGGCTTCTACGGCCCCACCCTCGCCAGTCAGGACACCGAGTGGCATAGTACAAGAGCCATTGGGGGTGCTGGGGGCAGAGGCGGCCCCCGATCCACCCATTCCCGTTTACGTGACGGAAGAAATGCTAGCAGCCACCATGTGTGGGCTAGAGAAAAGGTTAACTGCGTTGTTTTCCCGTCCTTGCCCAAGTAGCAAGCGGGCTAGATCCCCCTCACCCAGTGTGGGGTTTTCAGATGCGGAGGTCTCCTCTTCAGAGGAACGGGACCCACAAGGGGATCAGGCAGACCCAAGTCCCGACGGTTCAGACAGGGAAAATTCCACTATAGATGAATATTTTTCGGCCTCTCAAGCGGAGGGCCTGTGGATCCAGTCTTTGACAGATATGGTTCGCACTGCCTTTAAACTTCCAGTGCCAGAACTAGTAGCCCCGGAGGTATCCTCATTGGGTTCTTTAAAGGCCCCATTAACTGGTGCATCTTTTCCAATGCACCCCCTTCTGCGGAACGTGATTTACCAAGATTGGGCTCGACCTGATAGAATCTTTGTCCCTCCTAAAAGATTCTCTATTCTCTACCCTATGGAAGAGGAATATGTAAAGAAATGGGCTCTCCCTACAGTGGACGCAGCCATTTCCTGCGTGAATAAATCCCTGACTTGTCCGGTTGAAAATGTCCATATGTTCAAGGATCCGGTCGACAAGAAATTCGAGACCCTACTGAAAGCAGCTTTTACCTCAGTAGGTGCCATGGTTCAGCCAGCAGTAGCAGCCATTGGTGTTTGTCAGGCCTTGAAGGATCAGGCAAAGCATATATTGAAGGACATGCCGGCTCAGCATACTCATGAATTAGCAGAATTCCCTAGGGCTCTCTGCTTTGCAGTAGATGCTATTAAGGACTCCATCCAACAGGCATCCCGTTCATCTCTACTGATGGTTCACATGCGTCGTCTTTTGTGGCTAAAGAACTGGTCAGCAGAGGCACCCTGCAAAAAGCTTCTAGCAGGGTTTCCCTTTCATGGGGGAAGACTATTCGGGGAAGACCTAGATAAATATATCCACACCATATCAAGTGGAAAAAGTACTTCCTTACCGGTCAAGAAAAGACCGCGTGGGCCCACGTTTAAACGACAGGCCATTGCAGGCTCGGCCCCTTCGACTTCCCGTCAGTATCGACGGCCTCCCGGGCGTTCAGCAGTTAATAGCCGCCCACAGGGACAAGCCGCGGCAAACAAGAGGCCCTGGTCTCGCAAGCCGGCTAAACCAGTCATCAAATCAGATTCATGAAGGGGCGCCCCCACTCTCTTGGGTGGGGGGAAGACTTCAGTTTTTCTCCGAAGTCTGGAAGGCCAGAATTCCCGACTCTTGGGTTCGGTCCGTAGTAGCCTCAGGCTACAAACTAGAGTTTCGAGAAATCCCCCCTCCTCATTTTCAGGGGTCAAGTCTTCCAAGCGACCCGTTAAAGAGGGCCTCTCTCGTAAAGGCGTTGGATCGCCTCTTGCTCCAAGGAGTAATTGTAGAAGTACCAACCCAAGAAAGGGGTCTGGGATTCTACTCCAACCTTTTTGTTATACCAAAACCCAATGGCGACGTCAGGCCTATATTAGACCTCAAACGCCTAAATCGCTTTCTAAGGATTCAGACCTTCCGTATGGACTCCATACGTTCAGTGACAACCAGCCTGCATCAGGGCGACTTCCTAGCATCTATAGACATAAAGGATGCATATCTGCATGTGCCGATTTACCCAGCACATCACAAGTTTCTTCGTTTTACGATAAACCAAAGTCATTACCAGTTCGTAGCCCTCCCTTTCGGGTTGGCAACAGCTCCACGGGTATTCACAAAGGTGTTAGCCCTGGTACTAGCCGTCCTAAGGACAGAAGGCATCTTGGTCCTAGCATACCTGGACGATCTCCTGGTTATCGACAGTTCAGCTTCCAACCTCAATCATGCAGTAGTCCGCACAGTGCGGCATCTAGAAGAGTTCGGGTGGATTGTGAACCAAGAAAAATCAAGGTTACAACCCACAAGACAGTTGGAATATCTAGGCTTTCGGTTAGATACAGAATGCCAGAGGGTATTTTTACCTCAAGAGAAGATCAGGTCGTTGATTCAAACGATTCAAATAGTCTTAGGCAAAAAGAAGCCGACTATTCGCCTATGCATGCGACTGCTGGGGAAGATGGTGGCCGCCTTCGAAGCAGCGCCCTACGCCCAGATCCATACCAGAATTCTGCAAGCAGCTATTCTCTCTGCTTGGAACAAGTCCATACAGGCATTAGACCGTCCATTAGTTCTTTCTCCAGAAGTCAGGCACAGCCTGTACTGGTGGCTGATCCCTCAAAAATTATCAAAAGGGAAAACCTTTTGCCCCATCTCGTGGAAAATAGTAACCACAGATGCCAGCCTAACAGGTTGGGGGGCAATCTTAGGAAAACGGACCCAGCAGGGACAGTGGTCAGAGGCAGAAAGTCTGCTTCCCATCAATGTCCTAGAGATCAGAGCTGTTCGGTTGGCCCTGGTCGCCTGGACTCTCCCCCTGCAGGGTCTGCCAGTAAGGATACAGTCCGACAATGCCACGGCGGTGGCATACATAAACCACCAGGGGGGCACAAAGAGCCTGGCGGCTCAAAGGGAAGTAAACCTAATTTTTGCATGGGCCGAAGCCCATGTACCCTGCATCTCAGCAGTGTTCATCCCAGGGATAGACAATTCTCAAGCAGATTTTTTGAGTCGTCAACAGTTACTCCCGGGAGAGTGGTCTCTTCACCCCCAGGTATTCCAAGAGATTTGCCGAAGATTCGGAGTTCCCGATGTGGACATCATGGCAACAAGATTCAACAAGAAATTGGACAAATTTGTATCCCGAGCCAGGGACCCCTCGGCCTACGGGACCGATGCGTTGGTTTGCCCCTGGCACCAGTTTTCTCTCCTGTATGCGTTCCCTCCACTACAGATGATTCCCCGCCTTCTACGAAGGATCAGGGTGGAGCGCAGGCCGGTGATCCTGGTGGCCCCAGCCTGGCCCAGAAGGGCTTGGTACGCACTCATCGTGAGGATGTCAGTAAGGGCACCGTGGCCACTCCCCCTGCGCCCAGATCTGCTGTCTCAGGGCCCGATCTACCACCCTGCTTCACAGCAGCTAAATTTGATGGCTTGGCGGCTGAATCTCTAATTCTTAAGGGCAGAGGCCTCTCTGCCCAAGTCATATCTACGTTAATTCAAGCTAGAAAGCCAGTCTCTAGAAATATCTATTACAGAGTCTGGAGAACCTATGTGGAGTGGTGCGAGTCTCAAGGAGGGCATCCTCGCAAGTTTTTTATTGACAGGATCTTGCGATTCCTCCAGGTTGGCGTTGACAAGGGGTTGGCTCTTAGTACTCTAAAGGGGCAGGTGTCTGCCTTATCGATATGGTTTCAAAGGCCTTTGGCCACACATTCGCTTGTAAAAACCTTTTTGCAGGGGGTCTTGCATGTAAATCCCCCTATTAGAGCTCCCCTCTGCCCCTGGAATTTAAATCTGGTCTTGTCAGCTTTACAAAAGCAGCCGTTTGAACCTCTGGCAGAAATCCCTCTTGTGCTGCTAACCCGAAAGTTGGTTTTCTTGGTGGCTATGGCTTCGGCCAGAAGGGTCTCCGAGCTGGCAGCCTTGTCTTGCAGGGAACCGTACCTTATTCTGCATAAGGACAGAGTGGTTCTGCGGCCTCAGCCTTCTTTCCTTCCTAAGGTCATATCCAGTTTTCACTTGAATCAGGACCTAGTCCTACCATCCTTCTTTCCTACTCCCCAGTCCAGAGAGGAAAGATTGCTTCATACTTTGGATGTGGTCCGAGCCATGAGAGTTTATCTCAAGGCTACAGAAAAGATTAGGAAAACAGATGTGCTTTTCATTCTTCCGGATGGCCCCAAGAAGGGTCAGCCGGCTGCCAAGTCTTCCTTGGCTAGGTGGATTAAGCAGCTGATTTTTCAGGCCTATGGTCTGAAGCGCGTTCCACCGCCCTTATCAGTTAAAGCCCATTCTACGAGGGCCATGAGTGCCTCTTGGGCGGCACACCATCAGATCTCTATGGCACAGGTTTGCAAAGCGGCAACCTGGTCTTCCGTACATACGTTTACTAAATTTTATAAGTTGGACGTCACAAAGGCTGCGGACGCAGCATTTGGGCAGGCGGTCCTACGGGCAGCAGTATAGAATCCTCTGGCCCGGTTCACGCCCCTTTTTCTGTTGGGGGAGCTATTTTACCTCCTGATATAGTTTCTGTTTGGCTATTTTTGGCCTTACGGTCTCCCTCCCTTCATGGAGCATTGCTTTGGGACATCCCATATGTAATGACTATGCGCTCTGTGTCCCGTGATGTACGATCAAGAAAAAGGGATTTTTAATAACAGCTTACCTGTAAAATCCTTTTCTTGGAGTACATCACGGGACACAGAGCTCCCACCCCTCTTTGTGGGAACATTGTGTAACCTCAGAGAAATTGCTTGCTACAAAACTAAAGCACTCTCAGTGGGGGAGGGGGTTATATAGGGAGGAACTTCCTGTGAAGTTGATTACACCAGTGTCCACACCTGAAGGTACTCCATATAACCCATATGTAATGACTATGCGCTCTGTGTCCCGTGATGTACTCCAAGAAAAGGATTTTACAGGTAAGCTGTTATTAAAAATCCCTTTTTTCCATTCAGAAGAACGTTTGAGATCTGGTAATGATCTTGAATGAGAACACCTGGCTTGCAATTTGCAATTCAGCTCATCCCAAAGGTGTTCAGTAGAGTTGAGGTCAAGACTTTGAGTAAAACAGTCAAGTTCCTCAACACCAAACTCCTCAAACCATGTATTTTATGGAGTGGGCTTAGTGTACCACAGCACAGTTATATTGGAACATCAAAGGGCCTTCTACAAATTGTGGCTGCAGCATTTACAGTACTGTTTACTGAGCCACACCCCCAATCTCAATCATTTGATGGGGTGTCCACATTCTGCCTATTTAGTGGGGTGCGATGGTCAGGTATTTACAAATATTTGATCATAGTATAGTGCAGCTATTCTCAACCAGGGTTTTGTGGAACCCTGGGATTCCTCTAGACGTTGCTAGGGGTTTCTTGCGCAGTGAACAATTTCTGCCTCTCAGCTGAGTGACCACTGACACCAATGATCTGGCAGGTACCAGCATTCATTGATGGCAGCATAGTCAAACCATTCTCAACCAGTATTCCATGGAGCCCTAGGGTTCCCCCAGGACAGCCATTCTCAACCAGGGTTGTATCATGCCCTAGGGATGCCCCAGGGAAGCCATTTTCCATCAGGATTTTATGGAACTCTATGGATCCTTCAGGGCAGCCATTCTCAACCAGGGTTCCTTGGAGCCTTAGAGTTCCTCCAGACATTGCTAGATATAGTATAGTGCAGCTATTCCGAACCCTGGGATTCCTCTAGACGTTGCTAGGGGTTCCTTGGGTAGTGAACAATTTCTGCCTCTCAGCTAAGTGATCACTGACACCAATGATCTGGCAGGTACCAGCACTCATTAATGGCGCAGCATAGTCAAACCATTCTCAATCAGGGTTCCATGGAGCCCTAGGGTTCCTCCAGGGCAGCCATTCTCAACCAGGGTTCCATGGAACCCTAAAAATCCTCCAGGGCAGCCATTCTCAACCAGTATTCCACGCAAACCTAGGAATCCTCCTGGGCAGCCATTCTCAACCAGGGTTCCATGGAGCCCTAGGGTTCCTCCAGATATTGCTACATATTTGACCATAGTATAGGGAAGCTATTCTCAACCAGGGTTTTGTGGAACCCTGAGATTCCTCCAGACGTTGCTAGGGGTTCCTTGAGCAATTTCTGCCTCTCGGGTGAATAACCACTGACGCCAATGATCTTTTTAGCTGTCTGTAATATGGCAACATTTTTCCTAATGACACTCCGATTATCTACAATGAGTGGAAGATATAGTAATTATTATTAGCAGGGTTTCCTGAGACCAAAAAGTTATTTCTTTATTCTCTATTTGTTTACAGGCTTTTACCAGTTCATTCGGCCTCATCACAAGAAAGAATTTGATTTGGCCTGTGAAAAATTTACCGGAAAAGGGTGTGGATACAAACCGGAGCACAGTATACCACGGGAAGAGAGAGAGAAAGGTGAGCAATTCAATGTCAGGACTGACTTCTCTAGTTACCAAAATCTCATATCGGCCTTATTTATTTACACTGCTATTGTGGCTGATTTTGTTTTCAGCAGAGACTTCTACCACGGCACACAGCCAAGGCGTTTCCAAGCTAACTTTTTCTGAAGGTTCAGAGCATCACCTGAATCACGGTGGAGGCCACATGAGCTCAGAGTCCTTAAAAGGTAGGAATTCAGCTGCAAAAACTTCGTCCATTGAAATTCCTGCAAAAGATACACACGGCAGACAAGCTTTAGGCCCCTTTCACACTGCCATGACTGGAGTTGCTAGATTTTGCCATGATTTTAAGGAATGCCTGTGTAAACTTGAGGTCTTTTGGACCTTAACTCGCGTCAAAGTCAGACCAAAGTAGTTCAGGGACTACTTTGAAGTCGTACAGATATGAATGGTACTCATTGGAAATCATGGGGTACGACTTGTCATTCGACTTTGCAGTCTCAAGTCGCAGGACAAGTGTGAAAAGGGGCTTTAGCTGACCAGGATAGACATTTCAAGAAATTATGTCAAACTTGGTCCTGAATTCAGCTGTGTTTAACATAGCTCTAAACCTGATCTTTATCCAGTTGTCTACCTTGGGCGTCTTACAAACTTCCATAAAACCCTATCCTCTGTACATAGGATGTGTCTTGTACACCTTGCACTTATCGTTTCTTATCTCTTTCTGCTCAGCTAATGTGCACAGCCTGTAAAATCCTATGACAAGCGAGCTAGTCAGAAGTCTTCCTCACAATGATCACTCTGACAGGCGATCTCGGTGAGAATTCAATGTAACATTTTAAGCCAAAACAACGATAAAACAACTAACACAGTAGCTTTTATCTTCTGCATTTCATCAGACTAGAGAGTTATCTATTAATTAACCAGGGCATGCTTCTTTTGTAAATAACTTTACTGCAACATTAAAATAAAAATGTGGGTACAACGCTTGTTAAATAGAACAAGCAGCAGCATAAAATGTATAGGTTTTCCTCACATTAAGAGCCCTTTTACACTGGGGCTTTGGGAGCGTCGGCGGTAAAGTGCTGCTATTTTTAGTGGCGTTTTTAGCATTGTTTTATCTGAGCTCTTCGGCTGCTATTGGGTGCTTTTACCCCCCGGTATCGGCCAGCGATTCATCGGCGCTGCCCATTGATTTCACGGGCAACATGGAGGGATAGAGCAGCACGGAGGGGGGACATGGAGGGAGAGAGCAGCACGGAGGGGCGCCATGGAGGGAGAGCAGCACGGAGGGGCGCCATGGAGGGAGAGAGCAGCACGGAGGGTGTGCCATGGAGGGAGAGAGCAGCACGGAGGGTGTGCCATGGAGGGAGAGAGCAGCACGGAGGGTGTGCCATGGAGGGAGAGAGCAGCACGGAGGGTGTGCCATGGAGGGAGAGAGCAGCACGGAGGGTGTGCCATGGAGGGAGAGAGCAGCACGGAGGGGCGCCATGGAGGGAGAGAGCAGCACGGAGGGGCGCCATGGATGGGAGAGAGCAGCACGGAGGGGCGCCGTGGAGGGAGAGAGCAGCACGGAGGGGCGCCATGGAGGGAGAGAGCAGCACGGAGGGGCGCCATGGAGGGAGAGAGCAGCACGGAGGGGCGCCATGGAGGGAGAGAGAGCAGCATGGAGGGAGAGAGCGGAGGGGCGCCATGGAGGGAGAGAGCAGCACGGAGGGGCGCCATGGAGGGAGAGAGCAGCACGGAGGGGCGCCATGGAGGGAGAGAGCAGCACGGAGGGGCGCCATGGAGGGAGAGAGCAGCACGGAGGGGCGCCATGGAGGGAGAGAGCAGCACGGAGGGGCGCCATGGAGGGAGAGAGCAGCACGGAGGGGCGCCATGGAGGGAGAGAGCAGCACGGAGGGGCGCCATGGAGGGAGAGAGCAGCACGGAGGGGCGCCATGGAGGGAGAGAGCAGCACGGAGGGGCGCCATGGAGGGAGAGAGCAGCACGGAGGGGCGCCATGGAGGGAGAGAGCAGCACGGAGGGGCGCCATGGAGGGAGAGAGCAGCACGGAGGGGCGCCATGGAGGGAGAGAGCAGCACGGAGGGGCGCCATGGAGGGAGAGAGCAGCACGGAGGGGCGCCATGGAGGGAGAGAGCAGCACGGAGGGGCGCCATGGAGGGAGAGAGCAGCATGGAGGGAGAGAGCGGAGGGGCGCCATGGAGGGAGAGAGCAGCACGGAGGGGCGCCGTGGAGGGAGAGAGCAGCACGGAGGGGCGCCGTGGAGGGAGAGAGCAGCACGGAGGGGCGCCGTGGAGGGAGAGAGCAGCACGGAGGGGCGCCGTGGAGGGAGAGAGCAGCACGGAGGGGCGCCGTGGAGGGAGAGAGCAGCACGGAGGGGCGCCGTGGAGGGAGAGAGCAGCACGGAGGGGCGCCGTGGAGGGAGAGAGCAGCACGGAGGGGCGCCGTGGAGGGAGAGAGCAGCACGGAGGGGC
The DNA here is from genome assembly GCA_029574335.1 of Rana kukunoris. Lineage (NCBI taxonomy): Eukaryota > Metazoa > Chordata > Amphibia > Anura > Ranidae > Rana > Rana kukunoris. Next base: position 10,791,549 of record CM056060.1, read on the forward strand.
GCCGTGGAGGGAGAGGGCAGCACGGAGGGGCGCCGTGGAGGGAGAGGGCAGCACGGAGGGGCGCCGTGGAGGGAGAGGGCAGCACGGAGGGGCGCCGTGGAGGGAGAGGGCAGCACGGAGGGGCGCCATGGAGGGAGAGGGCAGCACGGATGGGGGGACATGGAGGGAGAGAGCAGCACGGAGGAAGAGAGCAGCACGGATGGGGGGACATGGAGGGAGAGAGCAGCACGGAGGGGCGCCATGGAGGGAGAGAGCAGCACGGGGGGAGAGAGCAGCACGGGGGGAGAGAGCAGCATGGGGGGAGAGAGCAGCATGGGGGGAGAGAGCAGCATGGGGGGAGAGAGCAGCATGGGGGGAGAGAGCAGCACGGAGGGAGAGAGCAGCACGGAGGGGGGACATGGAGGGAGAGAGCAGCACGGAGGGGGGACACGGAGGGAGAGAGCAGCACGGAGGGGGACAGCAGCAGAACGGAGAGGGGGGCTGGAGGAGGATACAGGGATGGTGATCGGTGCTTGTAACTCCCCTCACCTCACTGATCACCCTGACTGTCCAGGTATCGGGTGAAGCATCGGAGCATTTACTCAGGCAAATGCTCAGTATCAGTACCGATCAGTACCGATACTAGTATCCGTATCGGGACAACCCTAATGTAGATATTAAGAAGGAGACGTTCCACTCAGTTGGAGCCCATGGAATACATTTCGAGGAGTATCGAAACATAGACCACGAGGTCCAGGTCTTGGAGAATTGCTCCTCCTTTACCTAGTTCCTGTGACAACATTCTTTCCAAGCTATTGATTTGATCCACTTCAATTGCCCAATCTCCCAGGGAAGGCATAGACATCTACTTCCAATGTCTGGGCAGGACCGTTCTAGCTGCCTCCAGAAAGTGACGCAGAACGTTTTTTTTGAACGATTTAATCGGTCCAGGGAGCATAGATAGCAGATCTACCTCAGAAGAGGGTATAATTGAGGTCTCCATGAGTCTGCAGTACAGGTCGGGGATCTTTTGCCAGAACCTCTTCTAAGAGGGGGGAGGGTGCATTCACACCAAATTTGGAGTAATGTTCCCTTGGATGACAAGTAACGCCAGCAGATATCCGGGAGCGCCGGGTTTTTCCAGTGGAAAGTCGAGGGGCATCTGTACCAACTGGTCAACAACTTAAATGCTTTTTCTTGAGCTTTGGAGCCTAAGGATATTTTGTGAGTCGGAATGAAGCATTTTTGACAGTCTACAGGTAAAATGGAGTGGCCCAAGTCTTCCTTCCATGCCTGTGCGTATGGTCGGGATTAGAAACAATATGTAGGAGAGAGTATAGTTGTGAGACCACATGCGTAAAGGGCGGGGGGGGGGGGGGGTCTGGAGCAGCATGTTCTCCAAGTCTGTTAAGTCAGTAAGTACATCGGGTAGGGATGGGAAGGTACGAATGTAGGATATCACTTGTTGCCTCTGCAGCCAATGCATCGAAGTAGGAGATGGGCCGGAGTAAACGTCTTGGATCAGAGAAGAGTCTGATCGCAGGACTTGGGCAAGTTGTCTGTGGTCCTCCTTACACCAAGGTCCAAAACTCTCTCCCTGTAGGGTCGGTGGAAAAGCCAGAGTCCCAACCAGTGGATTCATGGGTGCTTTTAGTGGAGATAGGCTTGGAGGAATTCATTTGGGTGCATAGTTGTATTGTTTGTCGGGTGCGATGGCGATCGGGTCTGCGGGTCCCACTTTTTACGGAGTTTCGGACCGGGTCGCGTGCGCACGCACAACCCACAGCTGGACTCTTAAAGGCAACGTATATGTACATGCCTGTGCCCAGCCGTGCCATTCTGCCAACGTATATGTGCAGGAGACGGTCCTTAAGTGGTTAATGACCTTTTGGTTTGTTCATCGACTTTGCTTCTGCTTGTTCCTTATCTGCTCCATCCGTTACCTGACCCCCGCTTGCTCTTTCCCCGCTGGGCAATCCAGAGAACCACATCTCGGCAATTCGCATTCAGCAGTACCCATCTCTACTATCAGGTGCTCTGCTAAATACTGGCTAGTGCCAAGACCACCGCAGCTCAGGTGAGCCAGGGTCATCTGCCATGGGAATCTGCTTGTATATTTCACTGGCCCCCAAGACCCTGAAATTTTTAGTTCCGCTTTAGGTTGATATCATTTGATCAATCGGCATTAATAATCTGAGCTAAATTTGATTTATGGGAAGTGTCAGTTTTACTGATGCGTTCATCTTAAGACTTCTGGGGAATTCCTGGCTGAGCAGACTTGAGTCACATTCCGCAGGCTAAATAATTATACAGTGCGGTACGGTTGACACCGACTCAAGGGCTGACCACAAAGAAAACTTTAATAGGAGTTTCTTGGGAAAGATTTCCAAGATATGCTTGTTCTCAGGGGTCAAGTCCTGGGGAAAAAAAGTGTGGCAACTCACCCAAGATTCCCTTCCTCAAAAAAAGTGAACAGATTTACATGCAAAAGGGATGGTGGGGTTTAGACTCAGGCAGGGGTGGTATGGGGGTTTAGACTCAGGCAGGGGTGGTGGGGGGTTTAGACTCAGGCAAGGGTGGTAGGGAGGGGGTAAGACACAGGCAGGGGTGCTAGGGGGGGGGGGGTAAGACACAGGGGTTGTAGGGGTGTTAGACAGGAGACATGGGTGGTAGGGAGGGGGTTAGACACAGCCAGGGGTGGTAGGGTGGGGATTGGAAAACAGCCAGTGGTGGTAGGGAGGGGGGGTTAAACACAGCCAGGGGTGATAGTGACTGAGTTAGACACAGCCAGGGCTGGTCGATAGGGGGCTTAGACACAGCCAGGGGTGTTAGACATGGGAGCAGTTTGTCAAGGGGGGGGGCAGTGTGTCAGGTGGGGGGGGGGGCAGTGTGTCAGGTGGGGGAGCAGTTTCTTGGGGGGGACAGTGTGACCAGTAACATATAATGCAAAGCTGCACTCCGCTCATCACACACGCACAGCTTTCTGTGCATCTTGGGTGTCCCAGCCAGGTCCTGCAGCACAACCACCAGCAGATTCCTCCCTGTCACCTCCCGCTCCACCAGTCCACCATACCTAGTGCCGACCACAGAGTGTGAGGAAACCCGGAAATAGCGCGGAGCTGCATGTAGGTGGACTGGGCGCTGAGAGAGGAGGAGGGTGCCGCTTGAGCGGAATTCCGTCAGAAAAACCACCCAAGGTTTTTCCGATGGAAATTTCGATCGTGTGTACGGGGCATTAAGGTTTTCCTCTGTTTATGACCCATTGCCAACTAAAGACTTGATTGTTTAGCCGAGTTTTATTTGTATTCCACAAAGTATCCATCAGAAAAGGATAAACAGACCTGTGTGATTTTTGCCTTCCCAACACCTGTGTCATTTCAGAGAATTGGTCTCTTATAATCACTTTCCTATTTTCAGTTTCCAAAAACTGCCTCTGCCTTTTTTTTTTTTTGTGTTGGGTACACTGATATTTAACCACTTGCTTACTGGGCACATATACCCCCTTCCTGCCCAGGTGAAACTTCAGCTTTCGGCACTGCGTCGCTTTAACTGACAATTGCGCGGCCGTGCGACGTGGCTCCCAAACAAAATTGACGTCCTTCCCCCCCCCCCCCCACAAATAGAGATTTCTTTTGGTGGTATTTGATTGCCTCTGCGATTTTTTATTTTTTGCAATATAAATGGAAAAAGACCGAAAATTTTGAAAAAAAAATATATTTTCTACTTGTTATAAGAAAAATCGAATAAACTAAATTTTAGTCAAACATTTAGACCAAAATGTATTCAGCCACATGTCTTTAGTAAAAAAAAAATCGCAATATAAAAAAAAAAAAAATTAGCTACCTAGCGGCAACAGTGACACTAATACAGCAATCAGAAAACCGATCGCTTAGTGACACTGGCAATAGGGGGTGAAAGGGTTAACTAGGGCAGTGATCAAGGGGTTAAAACTTTATTGGGGGGGGGGGTACGGGGCTACCCTGGACCTAACACTAACTGCCTGTCACACTAACTGTCACACTGACACTAAATGCAGTGATCAGTAAATATATGATCACTGCAATCAGTGACACTGTGACAGGGGGCTGGGGGGTGATCGGAAGGGGTTAATGTGCCTATGTGTACTGGTGTCAGTGTAGTGTTGGTGTGTCTTCTCTCCTCTCGGCGGATTGAAAATACCGCCGAGATTAGGGAGCTGTGGTGGCTCAACGTGATTGGCACTGCGCTGACAAGCCGTTCACCTCTGCAGCCAAGGGTTCGGATCCTGGTCTCGGCTACATGTGAATTGAGTTTGGTGGTCTCAGCCCGGCTTCCGGTGGGTGTGCTATGCAAGGTACACCTGTGCTTAGTACGCCCACCCCCACCCCCACAAAAACCACCACACTTGCACGCACACGAAATTGGTTTAACACGAACGCACTTTGGCCAATGCGGTCTCCTAAAAAAAGAGAGGCGAAGGACCTACGGGGCTGGCTGGGTGGGCTAGACCCCCTCACTTCCTCATAGGGGGAGTCCCTCTGCCCCGTTGGGCCCTAGTTGGGCTCCCAAGTGGAGCAGGTAGGGCGGGGTGAGTGGGAGGCCCCCCCTCACGCGCGCCATTGCCACCCGGGGGCATGGAGAAGAATGGTAGATTGCCTCTGGGGGGAGGGTCTGCCTACTCCCAACTCTCGAGTTCACGCACAAAAATACACTTGAAAAAAATAAAATAAAAAATAAATAGAAAATACCGCAGAGAGGAGAGGTGACATCACTTCCTCTGCCTGTGTTTACATTACACAGGCAGAGGATGTGCAGAGCGGAGGCTATGCGCATTGGCTGGGAGCGATCACGAGGGGGCGAACAAAAACGTACAGCCGCCCCCTCGTCCCGGATCGCTCCCAGAGGTAAGGCGCCCGCCTGATCGGACCCCCAACCCGCAAGAAGGCAGGGACGTACATGTATGCCCATCTGCCTGTACGTGCCATTCTGTGGACGTACATATACATGCGGCAGGCGTTTAGTGGTTAAAAAAAAATTGGCCTGGGTGAGGGCACTGCCGAATATGAAAAGTCAGCAGCTACAGTATTTAAAAAAAAAATTTCTGAAGGAGCCCGGAGCTCCGCTTTAAGAACAAACGCATGTTTGTTCTTTCCCCTAAAGCTAAATTGATGGGTGGGTTTTACCATTCTGGCTTATACATTTTCTTTCCAGGAAGAGATTACACTGATTCAAGAGCATGTACAAATGTCAGTTAAATTTACGACCTATTTACATTGCGGTGGTAGCTGCACATATTTGGGCAAAAGAAAAACATACGCGGCAGCTGAAGCATGATGTCAGTCAACACCGCTTGGTCTTTAACCACTTCCATACCTGGGCCTGTTCTGGCACTTCGCTCCTTCATGTAAAAATCATCTTTTTTTTTTTTTGCTAGAAAATTTACTCCGAACCCCCAAACATTATGACCCGGATTCACAAAGCACTTACGCTGACGTATCTCCAGATACGCCGACGTAAGTACAAATGTGCGCTGTCGTATCTATGCGCCGACCCACCAAGCAAGATACGTAGAAAAATAGGCTTCAGCCGCCCGGCGTAACTTTCCTACGCCGGCGTATAGTGGGCGCATATTTACACTGGACGCATGTGGCACTCCCATTGATTTTCGATGCAAATGAGTCAAATACGGCAATTCACGAACGTACTTGCACCCGGCGCATAATATACGCGGTTAGCGTAATTCGTACGTCCGGCGTAAAGTTATTCCCCATATTGGAGGCGCAACTCATGCAAAGGTATGGACCAGTGAACACAGCCGTCGTATTTTACGTTGTTTACGTAGTACGTGAATAGGGCTGGGCGTAGGTTACGTTCACACTGTAGGCAGTGATTCGACGTATCTTAGGCAATTGTTTCAACGTGATTGTAAGCATGCGCAGTGGGATGCGGCCACGGGACGGGGCATGCGCCGTTCGTTTTAAGTACTTGTCTGGCACTCGGCCCTTCATTTGCATGAGGTCACGCCTCATTTGCATTGCTCAATGGATAATTTCACACGAGAATATATCAAAATTGGGTAAATTTATTGACACAGCATCAAAAAATATAAAAAACATTAAACATCACAAACGAATAAAACGATGCACATATCGTGACAACCATAACAGTCACCAAACATATGTCCCATGGGGAGATCCCGGTGAGAGTAGAGCTCACGATATACAAGATCTCTACTAGTTTCGCGACATACGTCGCTTCGTCAGGAGAGGTTCTATGAGCAAGTATTCCCATTGGCTCAATTGTTTAGACCACCGAGGAGGGTGTCCCACGGCGGGCAGGGGGGTGGATGCGAGGATGGACCTAACAACTGTATGGGGTACCAGACAGTAATCAAAGGAGGGGTCCCGGGACCACAGTGCTCTAAAGCACTGGTTAATGGTGATGAGATTGTGTGCACACAAGTGAGAGCTGCTATTGGAGCATACTGATGTTACCTGGCGCTTCAACAGTAAAATATGAGTAGGGACTTTAAACTCGGTGAAGTGGATATGTCCCGGGACCCGGCATCCAACGATAATGTGTATAATCTGTATAATGTGAAAGGTGATGTTATGCAGAGTAAATGGATACGAAACTTGTCGCGTTTTAAAATTGCGCCAAGCTTCGGTACGGAAGTTGGAATGGCACCAAACTTCGGTACTTAAAAATATCCATAGGCGACGCTTTACACTTCTTCTTTTTTAACAGGTTACCAGTTTAGAGTTAGAGGAGGTCTAGTGCTAGAAGTGTTGCACATGCTGTAACGCACGCGGCGGTACCTCACGTGAGGTTTGAACAGCGTTTACATATATGGACGGGACTTGCGTTTGCGTTTTTTATTTGTATTTTACTTTTTTTCTTTTTTTTTGATTACTTTTATTCCTATTACAAGGAATGTAGACATCCCTTGTAATAGGAATCTATTGTGACAGGTCCTCTTTATGGAGAGATGTGGGGTCAAATTATGATTTGCCAGGGGGTCACCAAATCCTGGACTGTTCCTGAAGCCCACGCTCCTCTTCCAGCCTTCTCACGGCCGCCCAGCAGGGCTGTCCCTGGAGCCTGTGGCCGCCCACTCAGCCTCTTCACAGCAGCCCATTCAGTTCACGGCATGGCTCAGGTCAGCTGACTGGTGAGGAATGTGAAGTGGGAGGGGCTGGAGGAGACCCTATCTCCTGATTTCAGCATAGGTGTCACTATCGGATATACACTGGAATTTACGCAGATATAGACGCTATACTGTAATGGCAGTGATCAGTGGCATTAAATGAACAAATTAGTATGCAAATAATTACAGTATGTTAAATTGTTTATAAATGTTTAAGAAAGAAACCTTTGGACTCAAATCATAAGACTTTGCATTGGACAGCAGACGACAGAATGAAGTTGGAATGTTTAGTCTCACTCTTAATAGGTTTGTTCCTCCTTTAGCAAAGAGGAAGCTGCCAAGGTGAAGATTTCCCAGTGTCTGCCCTTCAAACAGGAAAGCCTGGCAATGCCCTTTAGTCTGGCACAATGCGGAAATGCACATGTGGGGAATGTCTGGGATTAAATTATAAATCATACCCTCTAGGCTCACGTGTAACAATGTATGCCAAGGAGTGGAGAGGTCATATGAATAGGCAGTTTCCGATTTGAATGTTTTGAGTTAACTGTCGCATCCCTGGTGCTTTTTACCAGCTGCATGAGCACTCCAAACTAACATCGGATGCAATAAAAAAAGTGAACCATAAAAAAGTGCACAGGGTGTACAATTGGCCCTCCCTTTGGGGAGAAGGGACCCTAACCCTGATCCCCCCCTGGGGCGCAAGACTCCTGATGGGGACTGAGGAACTTGTGGTCCTCCCAGCCAAAAACCAGGCAGACCCAATGAGTTTGTGGTCAATTTACAAAATCTCTAGAAAGAGTGCAAGCAGCAAAGATGTCCATCCTCTCAAAAGTATTATTTTTATTTTAGATCCCTTCCTCTATATGTTCCTCGTTCAGCAATCGAGAGGCGTCGTATTGGATGACCATTAACGTATAGATCCCAATCTAGAGGAGGCCTAGGTCGCCCTGACCTGTGGAAATACTTTCTGGCAGCATGGTTGATTCAATTGGCACAATGCCATACCTCACCAATTCATATCCCGTGGCTCCACTTTGAGCGCATTTCAGTGGCTCCCTACTACCTTTCTGGCCTTTGTACGCCTGAGGGACGTCACTCCCAAGGTTTGGGGTGTTTAAACAAATTCCCATACATATACTTTTCTTACCACCAAAAGAGAACTCCACTTTCTGGGGAAAATGGTCTAAATGTAATTTACGTACATGATCGCGCAATTATCAGTTAAAGTAAAGCCTCGAACGCACGATCGGGTTTTCATCGGCCAAAGCGTAGGACTTTTGTCCGAAGGGGCGTTGGCCATGAACTTGTCCTGCATACAAACGGCAAAAAATTGTCGGCCAACAAACGCAAAACCTATGTGTTTTTTTTAGCTGTTTAGCGCCACCTTTTGGGCAACTTCTGCTAACGTTGTGTGTTGGGCAACTTCTGCTAACTTAGTGTTGTGGTGAGCATTGCTTCCGAGCATGCACGTTCGGACTTTGTTTACGCACGCTTGGATAATCCGACAACACACATTTGTTGACCGAAAGTTTTAAAGCATGCTATCCCGCATTGGTCTGCAGGAAAATCTGACAGCAACTGTCCGATGGAGCGTACAAACGGTTGGGTTTTCCAACGACCGCTCATCACACAATTGCCGACGGATAATCTGAACGTGTGTACGAGGCTTCACGCAGTGCGAAAAGGCAAAAAATGGCCTGGTCATGAAGGTGGTAAAATCTTCTGGTGGTTAATGGTGTAGTGACAGGCTGTCACAATTGCTGTATATTAGTTTTGCCCACACAAAGGCTTCCTCTGTCCCACATACAGTACAGACCAAAAGTTTTGGCACACCTTCTCATTCCAAGAGTTTTCTTTATTTTTATGACTATGAAAATTGTAGAGTCACACTGAAGGCATCAAAACTATGAATTATCACATGTGGAATTATATACATAACAAAAAAGTGTGAAACAACTGAAAACATGTGTCATATTCTAGGTTCTTCAAAGTAGCCACCTTTTGCAGCAGACACATCTCTAGAAGAACTGATAAGAGGAGACTCCGGTGTGAATCCGACCTTCATGGTAGAATATCTGCTAGGAAACCACTGCTAAAGAAAGGCAACAAGCAGAAGAGACTTGTTTGGGCTAAAGAACACAAGGAATGGACATTAGACCAGTGGAAATCTTTGGTCTGATTAGTCCATACTTGAGATCTTTGGTTCCAACCACGGTGTCTTTGTGGGACGCAGAAAAGGTGAACGGATGGACTCTACATGCCTGGTTCCCACTGTGAAGCATGGCGGAGGAGGTGTGATGGTGTGGGGGTGCTTTGCTGGTGACACTGTTGGGGGGGAAACTGAACCAGCATGGCTACCACAGCATCTTGCAGCGGCATGCGATTCCATCCGGAAAACTCTTGGAATGAGGTGTGTCCAAACTTTTGGTCTGTACTGTATGTGACTAATGTGTATTATAAAGGAACGCTGGAATAAGCATCATCAATCTCCATTTGTCACTCCCCTCCCAACATTCTTTATTACTTGGGGGGGGGGGGGGGGGGGACTCGGCTGAACCCACAAAGTTTTTTGTTCTCCATTCGTATCTGCCTGAAACTGCTACAGGTACACCTACATGATTCCCAGGTGGTGAAAGATTGTGTTTTATTTTATACTTTCACTCGCCATCCTAGTTTCAGGACCACGCTTCTTGGTGAGTCACTGGGGTGAGTATGCACACAGGCAAGTAATGGGACCCTGAAGGGACAATATCGCAATGCCTTTTTAGTTTCTTTTATGTCATTATAATTAGGGCGATATCCTAATATGAATGATGATTTAGGAGGTGACTCATCTGTGTCACACCCGGAGCGATCGAGGCTTTGGAGTCGCTTCCAAGTGTTCTTTTCCTGCAGCATGTACGCATGCATTTGTTGCTTTTGATCGTTTTTCTATATCTTTTTGGGGATATTTATTATATCAAAAAGTAAAAAATGTAGATTTTTTTTCTAAATTGTCGCTCTATTTTTGTTTATAGAGCAAAAAATAAACTCTGCAGAAGTCATCAAATACCACCAAAAGAAAGCTCTATTTGTGGGAAAAGGACGCCAATTTTGTTTGGGAGCCACGTCGCTCGACCGCGCAATTGTCAGTTTAAGCGACGCAGTGCCGAATCGCAAAAAGTGGCAAAGGTCCTTAACCTGCAAATTGGTCCAGGTCTTAAGTGGTTAAAGGGTAAAAGTTTGTCACCATTCCACGGGCGGACACAATTTTGAAGCGTGACATGTTGGGTATCAATTTACTCGGCGTAACATTATCTTTCACAATATATAAAAAAAAATTGGGCTAACTTTACTGGTGTCTTTTTTAATAATAAAAAAAAAGTGTATTTTTTCCCCAAAAAGTGCGCTTGTAAGACCGCTGCGCAAAAACGGTGTGACAAAGTATTGCAGCGACCGCCATTTTATTCTCTAGGGTGTTGGAATAAAAAATATATATAATGTTTGGGGGTTCTAATTGGAGGGAAGGAGATGGCAGTGAAAACAGACAGGGGAAGCTCCATTAGCATTGCTGGTTGTCTTGTCATACCAGCGGCCAACACAAGATGGCGCCAGATCACAGAAGGAAGCATAGGCCTGCCGAAGGCCGCAAAGCCGCGGCCTCAATTACCAGCCGGTGTGGCCTGACACGATCACGCGGCCGGGGGGGGTGCGGGAGCACGGAGACACAGGATACCCCTACTGTGCCGCCCCAGGCGCCAGGGCGCTAATTCTAGTCACAATTGAAGAGTGAATAACTTGTATAGCTCTACAAATGTGAACTGAATCGCCTCAAGGCCCTTAATTGCGACCTGGTGCCCAGGGTTTGTCAAACCCTGGTTTAGGAGATATTTCACTTGTAGTCCGCCTAAAATGTTCACGGCGCATGCGCTGGAACAAACGAAACTGTGCCGTTTCTTCCCTAGCTTGTGCCGTTATCGTGCGCATGAGCGGGAGTGACGTCACGCTGCTCCGGCGTATCAGAGAGCTGGGGCCCGGAAGGAACAGGGGCAAGAAAATGGATGCAGCCTACGCAGGGGCAGCGCTGGATTCTTTTGCAGGTAAGTGTCACATAATGGGCTAGTATGCGATGCATACTAGCCCATTATGCTTTTCATTTTGCAGGGAACAAAAGAGGGAGTAAAAACCAGGGTTTATTTCCTCTTTAAGTATTCCACTGGGAACTTTTTTTTTTTTTTTCCTATCAGATATTTACAGCGACATGTTTTACAAGACTGTAACAGGAAGAACTTATGCAAAGTAATAAACATTTTTATCTTTTCAAGTTCTCTGTTTTTGATTGTGGAAAATGATATCGCATATTTATTTTACTTACCTGAGCCCTGGAAAGTTCCACGTCGAATGCGATGGATCTTTGTCCCGGGGTTCTCGGCTCTTCATTGGATAGAATGATAGCAGCGCAGCCATTGGCTTCCGCTGCTGTCAATCAAATCCAATGATGCTGGGGGCGGGGCAGAGTCCTGTAATCAGTGGCTATGGATGGCGAATGCAGGACTCGGGAGTGCGCCTGCAAGGTAACCCCCTTGTGCGCTTCCCAGAGGGGGTTATCTGATGCGGAGAGGAGCCAGGGGACCCCAGAAAACAGCGTTCGGGGCCACTCTGTGCAAAACGAGCTCCACAGTGGAAGTATAACATGTTTGTTATTTAACCACTTAAGGACCGCCTCCTGCACATTTACGTCGGCAGAATGGCACGGCTGGGCACAAGCACGTACAGGTACGTCTTCTTTAAAAGGCCCAGTCGCAGGCGTGCGCCCGCGACCCGGTCTGATCGCCGCTGGAGTCCCGCGATCGGTCCCCCGAGCTGAAGAACGGGGAGAGGTGTGTGTAAATACAGCTTCCCCGTTCTTCACTGTGGCACCGTCATTGATCGCGTGATCCCTTTTATAGGGAAACACAATCAATGACGTCACACCTACAAGCACACCCCCCTACAGTTAGAAACACAAATTAGGTCACACTTAACCCCTTCAGCGCCCCCTAGTGGTTAACTCCCAAACTGCAATTGTCATTTTCACAGTAAACAATGCATTTTTTAATGCATTTATTGCTGTGAAAATGCCAATGGTCCCAAAAATGTGTCAAAATTGTCCGATGTGTCCGCCATAATGTCGCAGTCACAAAAAAAAAAATCGCTGATCGCCGTCATTAGTAAGAAATGCAATAAATCTATCCCCCATTTTGTAAACACTATAAATTTTGCGCAAACGATAAACGGTTATTGCGATTTTTTTTTTATTTTTTACCCAAAATAGGTAGAATACGTATCGGCCTAAACTGAGGGGGGAAAAAAATTATATATTTTTGGGGGATATTTATTATAGCAAAAAGTAAAAAATATTGCATTTTTTTTCAAAATTGTCGCTCTATTTTTGTTTTATGGCGCAAAAAATAAGGTGATCAAATACCACCAAAAGAAAGTTCTATTTGTGGGGAAAAAAGGGCGCCAATTTTGTTTGGCAGCCACGACCGCGCAATTGTCAGTTAAAGCGACGCAGTGCCGAATCGCAAAAACTGGCCGGGTCCTTTAGCTGCCTAAAGGCCTGGGTCTTAAGTGGTTAAAAAAAATATAAAAACTATCCTATAGTCTCACTTTAAGGCAGTTTTACGCCAATGTTATTCGGCTAGTTTAACTTTCTCAACTTTGTAAAACTTTCTGTAAAAACAATAATTTCCTCCTCCAACGCTCTCTTCAGCTACAGTGTGCAAAATAAAATACACAGTACAGCCTGGTATGGAGGAGCATGTGACTGACCCACCTCTTCCATGTGATGGCTCTGTCACAGGGTGGCATTGATGGAGTCTATAGCTCTGTGTAAGCTCTGAAAAGTTGGTTTGGAAATTTACATAGGGCTTTCTTTTCCTGGTCCTTGCGGCCAAATGGAGGGTCGTTGGACCAATGAAATGTAAGTGCTGTAGGGAAGATGGGGAATTTAAAAGGGAAGTAGGAGGTTGGGGGAAAAAAAATGCATCTCTCCCTTGCCAGCTCTGCACGGAGAACTGAGCGATCAAACACTGCTAATCACTCGGTTCTCCCCTCAGGCGGCGTACACACGACCGAGGTTCTCGCTGAAAACCAGCGAGAACCTCGCTGGAATGTTCATTCCAGCGAGGACCTCGGCCGTGTGTACGCTCTCGGCGAGCTTCCCGTCGGGAAGCCCGTCGAGCAGAAATAGAGAGCACGCTCTCTATTTGCTCGACGGCCCGCCTGGATGAATGGCTGGTTGCCATTCCCGACGGGCGGGTCGCCGATTTCGACGGCCGGCAGAGAACCTCGACGGGCGGAACGATGTGTTCTGCCCGTCTAGGTTCTCTGCCGTGTGTACACGGCCTCAGAGAGTGGTGACTGTCAGTCAATTGGCTCTGCTCTGCTCCTTCAGTGCTCCCTGGAGCTCTGGGCTGTGCAGGGGGTGGGAGTGGCAAGCTCAGCCTCCCAACGACTCGCCGGTTCAGGCATCTGGGTGGATCCCAGCTGGTGCAGGGAATGATGAGAAAGATGTGGGTTTCTAAAAAAAGAAATGGTTGAAAAAAAAAACCTGGCAGCTCCTGCAGAATATATTTTGGGGCCATTTACACTCCTCCCTGATGGTATGGTACGATGGATAAGTAGCTGCCTGTATTTCTCAGAATTGAGGACACCACTGATCCTGACCAAATCTCCAACTCCATTTGCTTCACAGTTGGCTGCAGGCACTAATTATTGTACCACTCTCCAGCCTTTTACCAACAACCTGCCTCTTGCTACAGCAAAATATTTCATATTTTCACTCATCAGTACAGAGCACCTGCTGTCAGTTCCTACATTTTCCTTCATAGTTGAGTCACTTGACCTTGTTTCTATGTTGGAGGCATGGCTTTTTTGCCGCAATTCTTCCATGGAGACCACTTGGTCAATGGCCTGGTCAAGAAGAGGGGGGGGGGGGAGGCAAGTCTTCCGGGGGTCAGGTGGTTAAGAAGTTAGGAGTGCACCCCCCTTACCTTATGTTGCTGCTGGGAAGAAGCTAGAGGCGGAGCTGGGTAGCAGAAAGTGCAGGGTCTGGAGAAGGACTGGAACCAGGTGCTGGAATTTTTTCTTTCTTTCAATGATCATGTAAATTAAAAAATCTCTCAAAAATGTAACAAAAAGAGGAATATAGCAACAACAAATGGCAGGGTGAATGTGGGCAGAAAAGGTCCCTGCAGCCAGTGTCTGCGACACTCCAGATTTCTGAGACCAGGGGAAGCGGGGAGGAGGGTGGTACTGCGGCTGCACAGATAGGTGCAGGATCTGTAGTAGGAGTTCTGTCCTCTCTGCTGCGGACTGCTGAGACAGACAGATGAGGGAGGCAGAGTTGAGAGGAGAAGCGCAGGATCTGGCAGAAGAGTTCTGTCCTTTTCTCTGCTGCCAACTACTGAGACAAGGTAGGGGGCAGAGATGAGGGGCTTGCCGCATCCACAGGAAATGGCCTGGACGGGCCGGATTCGGCCCACGGGCCTTGTGTTTGACACGTGTGATTTTTAGCGGATGCTTTATATGTATACTTCACCTCTCTGTCTAGCAGTTTTAGGATAATATTTTAAAATGTTTTCTACAGCTCCTGCCAGCAACTATAGCACTGCCCCTCCTAAGAAAGACCATCAAGAGCAGATATCGACTTACCTGAAGCAGGTGAAAGATGCCTTGGGAGAAGAGAATTATAAGCGCTTTTCTGCAGCGCTCACCTCCTACAAGAAGACAGACAACTATGACACAATGGTGTGCGAGATTGCAGCTTTGCTGACAGAGAAACCAGAGCAATACTTTCTGCTGAGAGGTGAGAGAATGCAGTCTATTCCATACATTTACATTTATCAAATACTAAATGAACTTAAAGTGACTGTAAAGTAAAAATTGTATTTTACCTTAATGCGTTCTGTGCATTAACGTTAATTTTTTTTAGGTATCACTATCCCCCCCCCCCCCTTTACTTTAGCCCTTATTCAATACAGCGATGTGCATGTCTGCAGATCCTTTCTCCCCTCACTTCCATGTCTCGCTGGCTTTGCTGTAGCATCGGGACTAGGGTTGTCCCGATACCTATACCAGTATCGGGACCGATACCGAGTATTTGCGGGAGTACTTGTACTCCCGCAAATACCCCCGATACCTAAATAGAATACTTGTCCCGCCGCCGCAATGAAAGCCGCCGCAATGAAAGCCGCTGCACACATCGCATGGTTAAAGCGTGCGGGAACATCACAGCTTTCATTTGAATAGCTGTAGTTTTCCCACGCGTATAGACACTCCCCCTTGCTCGGGATTGGATGGGTGATCGTGATCTGTCCAATCCTGAGCAAGGGGGAGTGTCTATACGTGCGGGAACACTACAGCTATTCAAATGAAAGCTGTGATGTTCCCCGGGCGGCTGCTAGGTATGGGGGAAATGGCTGCGGGGACATGGCTGGGGGGACATGGCTGCATATGTGGGGGACATGGCTGGAGGGACATGGCTGCATATGTGGGGGACATGGCTGCATATGTGGGGGACATGGCTGGAGGGACATGGCTGCATATGTGGGGGACATGGCTGCATATGTGGGGGACATGGCTGCGGGGACATGGCTGCATATATGGGGGGGACATGGCTGCATATGTGGGGGACATTTAAAAAAAAGTATCTGTATTCGGTATCGGCGACTACTTGAAAAAAAGTATCGGTACTTGTACTCGGTCCTAAAAAAGTGGTATCGGGACAACCCTAATCGGGACCATTGGCTCCCAGTGCTGTCAATCAAAGCAAGTGATGGGGGCCGGGGCCGAGTCCCGCTGTCTGTGACAATGGACTCGGGTGTGAGCATGCACCAGCGCCCCCCATGGGAAGCCGCACCGAACAGAGGGAAGTGGCCAGGAGTGGGGGGGGGGGGGGGGCGAAAAGAGGAGTTTATTTCGTAGCTGCTGGAATTGCACATAGTAGGTAAGTTTAGAATTTTTTTTTTTTTAACCACTTAAGACCCGGACCAATACGCTGGCAAATGACCCAAGGGGTTTTTGCGATTCGGCACTGCGTCGCTTTAACAGACAATTGCGGGTCGTGCGACGTGGCTCCCAAACAAAATTCGCGTCCTTTTTTTCCCACAAATAGAGCTCTTTTGGTGGCATTTGATCGCCTCTGCGAGCGCTATATACAAAAATAGAGCGACATTTTTGAAAAAAATCAATATTTTTTACTTTTTGTTATAAAAAAACCAATAAACTAAATTTTAGTCAAACATTTAGGCCAAAATTTATTTAGCCGCATGTCAGTAAAAAAAAAATCGCATTAAAAAAAAATTAGCTACCTAGCGGAACAGCGACACTAATACAGCGATCAGAAAAATGATCGCTTAGTGACGCTGGCAATAGGGAGTGAAAGGGTTAACTAGGGCAGTGATCAGGGGGTTAAAGGGGGGGGTGGGGGGGGCTACCCTGACACTACTGACTGTCTGGTCACACTGTCTGTCACACTGACACTAAATACAGTAATCATACATGATTACTGCATTCAGACACTGTGACAGGGGGGAGGGGGGGGGGGCGATCGCGTTAAATGTGTGTGTGTAGTGTAGTGTTGGTGCAGGACTTACTTGTTCTGTGGTGATCTCTCCTCAGCGGCGCTTGAAACAAACGCCGAGGGAGAGATCACGTCGCTTCCTCCTTCCTGTGTTTGGAGGAGGAAGTGACAGGTCACTTGGCTGGGAGCGATCCGGAGATGGGATAGCCGCCCCCACTCGTCGGATCGCTCCTGCAGCCGCGCGGACCGCCGCATGTACGGGGGGGGGGGTCCGATCGGACCCCCGATCCCCCCCAAGGCACCAACGTATATATACGTTGATGTGCCTGTCGGTGCCATTCTGCCGACGTAAATGTACATGCGGCGGTCCTTAAGTGGTTAAACACTTCCCTACCGCACATAGTGATATGACGGCAGTAGGAACCATTTGTTCCTCGGTGGACAGACAGCGGGACTCGGCCCCGCTCCCATCACAATGGACTCGGGTGTGAGCATGCACGAGCGCCCCCCATGGAAAGCGGCTTCCCATGGGGGCACTGATCAGAGGGAAGTGGCCAGGAGCAGGGGGGGGGGGGGGGGCGAAAAGAGGAGTTTCTTAGCTGCTGGAATTCCACATAGTAGGTATGTTTAGTCTTTTTTTTTTTTTAACACTTCCCTACCGCACATAGTGATATGATGGCGGCAGGAACCCTTTGTCACTCCGGGCCGCTGTCATATGCTGTCTTTTTTACTTCCTGAGTCTCTAGGGCAGGGGTGTCAGTGTTGCATGACCGTGCATTTGTCATTCAAGATGTAACAGCGCTGAAAGCTGAAAATTGGTCTGGGCAGGAAGGGGGTAAAAATGCCCGGTATTGAAGTGGTTTAAACGTACCTTTACTATCACTTTAAAACAAGCCCTCACTGACCTCTTTAGCTGCAGACACTGTGGTGCATTCAGTACTTCTGCTGTTAACTTTGATAATTTCCTAAATATCTTCCTTTACCTTAGTGCAGTCCTCCTTCACTTACCTCATCCTTCCATTTTTGCTTTTAAATGCCCTTATTTCTTCTGAGAAATCCTCACTTCCTGTTCTTCTGTCTGTAACTCCACACAGTAATGCAAGGCTTTCTCCCTGGTGTGGAGTGTCGTGCTCGCCCCCTCCCTTGGACTACAGGAGAGTCAGTATGCCCACTGACACTCAGCTCCTTTCTCTATCTGCAACTTAGAGAGCGTTCTGACATCTTGAGGAAAAAATTGTACCTTTGCAACCCCTTTAAGTTTTTCTGCTCTTGGCAGTCAAGAGCAGGTCACGCTCTCCCCTCCCAGAGGCTCTTTGACTGCTGGGAGGGGGGAGCTGAGCTGCTGAATGGTTATGATGTTAACAATACTGACTTTATATATTTTTTTTTTTTATGTTTTTTTTTTTTCTGTATTAGAATTTCACAGGTTTGTCCGGGTTCCTCACAAGAAAATGTTTAACAAGCTATGTGAGGACTTAACCGGAAGCAGTATCGGCAAGAAAAAGCCTCTAGAGCTGCCTCAGTGCAGCAATGGGAAATCATCAACACTCACACCGCAAGACCCGATGGCATCTGAAGATATCCACAAACTGGGTCCAGAGGCTGCTAGGATCAATGGGGACTCTACTGACAAGTCTGAAAGTAAGCCCAACTTCTAAAATGGTCTTATTGCCGTGGTACGATAATCCTTGCTGCCATGTTCCTCAAATCTTGGCCAAGGGTTGTGGCTCTGCAAACACGCAAAGCCCCTACTGTGACCCAAGAGCCTCGCAAGATGGCTCCAAACACTGGAGCAGTACGAAGAAGAATATCAGAGGTTGGATACGGGGATTTTTTCTGTGTATTTATTGTATTTCCTGTAAATAAATGTTATTTTTTTAAATATATTTCTTGTAAATAAAATGCTAATGTCATTTTAATACCCTTCGATTACAGGTTCTCTTTAATTAAAGCACAGCTTACATTATAACAAATACTTTGGTATATTTCATTGTTATTGCATTACATTATAACAAATGTTCCTTAACCACCTCAATACCGGGCGCTATCACCCCCTTCCTGCCCAGGTCGATTTTCAGCTTTCAGCGCTGTCACACTTTGAATGACAATTGCGCGGTCATGCAACACTGTACCCTAATGAAATTTCCCCCTCACAAATAGAGCTTTCTTTTGGTGGAATTTGATCACCTCTGCGGTTTTTATTTTTTGCGCTATAAACAAAAGAGTGACAATTTGGAAAAAAAAACTATTTTTCATATTTTTCTCTTTCATTCATGGACGGACACAGCAGCATAATCTTGACATTAGGGTATTGGCCTTCTATCAGGAGAGGACCTGTCCTGATAGGAGGACATCTTGACATTAATGTATTAGTCTTCTATCAGGAGAGCACCTTAGGGTTTTAGCCTTCTGTCAGGAGAGGACCTCTCCTGATAGAAGGACATCTTGACATTAGGGTATTAGTCTTCTATCAGGAGAGGACCTCTCCTGATAGAAGGCTAATACCCTAATGTTAAGATTATGCTGCTGTGTCCGTCCATGAACAAAAGAGAAAAGGATTTTCTGGTGAGTACAAAAATCCTATTTTTACTTTTTGCTATAATAAATATCCCCCAAAAATGTATTTAGAAAACACATTTTTTTCCTCACTTTTGGCCCATATGTATTCAGTTTTGGCTGATACGCAATAAGCGTATATTGATTGGTTTGCGCAAAAGTTATAGCAGCTACAAAATAGGGGATAGATTTTTAGATTTTTTTTTTTTTTTACTACTTATGACGGCCATCAGTAATATTTATTGTGACTGTGATATTGTGGCGGACACTTTTGACACTCTTTTGGGACCATTCACATTTATGCAGTGCTATAAATTTGTACTGATTACTGTGTAAATGCGACTGGCAGGGAAGGGGTTAACATTAGGGGGCGATCAAGGGGTTAAATGTGTACCCTAGTGAGTGATTCTAACTGTAGGGGAGGGGACTGACTGGGGAAGGTGACCGATCGGTGTCCCTATGTACAAGGGACACACCATCGGTCTCCTCTCCCTGACAGGATGTAGATCTCTTTTTTTACACACAGAGATCCACGTCCCTGCTCTGTGATGAGCAATCACGGGTGCCCGGCGGCCGCCAGGCACGCGCATCAGGTTCCTAGTGACACGGCGGGTCCTAGTGGCTCAGGAAGACGAGGACGTCATATGATGTCCTCCCAGAACGAGAGGCTTATTGTCCCGCCGTCATTTGCTGGTGGGCAGTAAGCTAGTGGTTAAAGATAAACAATTTTTTTTTTGATACCACCTCCAAGAAAATTCCCCATTTGTTTGGCAGGGCTGCAGAGCTCAGGCTCACAGTATGCGGTTTATATACTCGGATGTGTTTTTATAAATTTCTGTCTTGCCTCCAAATGAAAAAAATAGGACAGCAAAGTTTAATGTTCTATATTTAGTAATAAGAAGAATGAGTGACAAGACTTTATCTGAATTTGAACTCCCTTTTGTTGTCTCTTCCTCTTTCCTCTGCCAAGTTTCTGGCCAAGCTGAAAATCCCAGTGAGGAACCCGTGCATATTTATCCACTTCCTTTTAGGACTGTAGCAGGTAGGTAGGTTTGTGCAGCTTTGTGAGTGCTGCATGCATTCATCGACCTTACATAGGCACTATAGTATGCTTGCATTATAACCTACAGTTCCACGCCACTTTTGAAAAAATGTTATAGTATTAACTCCCCCTTCCTTGAAAAATAAAGTTAACCCTAAATGAGATAACAGGAAAAAACAGCTCTACTGACGCTGTACTCTGCCGTACTGACGCTGTACTCTGCCCTACTGACGCTGTCCTCTGCCGTACTGACGCTGTCCTCTGCCCTACTGACGCTGTCCTCTGCCGTACTGACGCTGTCCTCTGCCGTACTGACGCTGTCCTCTGCCGTACTGACGCTGTCCTCTGCCGTACTGACGCTGTCCTCTGCCGTACTGACGCTGTCCTCTGCCGTACTGACGCTGTCCTCTGCCGTACTGACGCTGTCCTCTGCCGTACTGACGCTGTCCTCTGCCGTACTGACGCTGTCCTCTGCCGTACTGACGCTGTCCTCTGCCGTACTGACGCTGTCCTCTGGCCGTACTGACGCTGTCCTCTGGCCGTACTGACGCTGTCCTCTGGCCGTACTGACGCTGTCCTCTGGCCGTACTGACGCTGTCCTCTGGCCGTACTGACGCTGTCCTCTGGCCGTACTGACGCTGTCCTCTGGCCGTACTGACGCTGTCCTCTGGCCGTACTGACGCTGTCCTCTGCCGTACTGACGCTGTCCTCTGGCCGTACTGACGCTGTCCTCTGGCCGTACTACTGACGCTGTCCTCTGGCCGTACTACTGTCCTCTGCCGTACGCTGTCCTCTGGCCGTACTGACGCTGTCCTCTGGCCGTACTGACGCTGTCCTCTGGCCGTACTGACGCTGTCCTCTGGCCGTACTGACGCTGTCCTCTGGCCGTACTGACGCTGTCCTCTGGCCGTACTGACGCTGTCCTCTGGCCGTACTGACGCTGTCCTCTGGCCGTACTGACGCTGTCCTCTGGCCGTACTGACGCTGTCCTCTGGCCGTACTGACGCTGTCCTCTGGCCGTACTGACGCTGTCCTCTGGCCGTACTGACGCTGTCCTCTGGCCGTACTGACGCTGTCCTCTGGCCGTACTGACGCTGTCCTCTGGCCGTACTGACGCTGTCCTCTGGCCGTACTGACGCTGTCCTCTGGCCGTACTGACGCTGTCCTCTGGCCGTACTGACGCTGTCCTCTGGCCGTACTGACGCTGTCCTCTGGCCGTACTGACGCTGTCCTCTGGCCGTACTGACGCTGTCCTCCTGCCGTACTGACGCTGTCCACTTTTAGGCCAAGTTTATATTTTTCCAGTGACATTTGTTTTATTATATTTTTCTAAGTTTTCCTTCCTTGTTGCCTACCCCTGGTCTATGCTGATAACAGACAAACCCAGGAGAAAGCCTCTCCCCCTCCATAGCACCAGTGGATGACTGACAGCCTCAGCTGTGCACGTTTCCCTTTGAGGCTGTTTATAGGTGGGTTGTCTATCCCCTCCACTCAGGTTCAGATTACACTAAGCTCTATACTATGCAGTGTGCGATATACGATCCCCCGCTGCCTTCTGAAGCTCAAACCTTCTGTTAAAAATCTGGACTTATGTAGAGGATAGAGGCTGCATATAAATGCCTACAACTTTATGTAGGGGGATTTGCCTCATCTCAGTGTATACATGTGAGGATTGACAACCACTTTTAATCTACATTTTCACTGCCCTTGACTTATGTCTTTGGCTACTATATATCGATACCATGTCGGGTACCACTTGGGTTTCGTTTTGGCATTCGGGGAAGGCTCCAATGTTGGGACAGCCAAGTTCTAAAAGCTGTCCTGATTTGCTGGTCATATGATATACTATTTTTAATTAATGTTGTTTTTCCAGTCTGGGATAGAAGAATGCATCTCCACAGATGTGTGGACTAGAATGTCCATATATATCTGGCCTGGTAGTTACAAGAAATGCATCAGATTCAAATATTGATTGGGATTGTATGATTAGGCAGTGGAAACGAGTTTATTAGAGAACGCCGTCCGTATGCATGGAACCAAGTAGGATTAAAATAATGTTAAGGGATCTATGTATTAATATTTTGACACAAGATTCACACAACCTTCACGCAGGATTCACTCCTTCCAATTAAATTCCATTTAGAACAATGTGTGAATTCCAGGTGAAAGTTGAATCTTTTCTGGAAAAATTTGTAAATTGAACTCTAAGGCCCCTTTCACATTGACGGACCAATCGGGTCCACCTGTCAGTTTTTCAGGCGGATTGGACCATCCATTGCTGTCAATGGCGCAGCGGATATCAGCGAGACCCACCGACATCCAATCCGATCCTGTCCCCTAAAAACAGACAGATGGGGATCCATTCGCTGTCTCTATGGCAGTCGGATGGAAATGGACAGGCAGTCTGTTTCTTTCCGATTGCCCCATAGAGAATAGTGGGCTGTGTACATGTCCACTCAGGGCTGGTGCACGGATCTTTGACACCCTAGGCAAAACCTAATTTTGCTGCCCCTCCTGGCACCACCCATGACCCCACCCCCTTTGCCCTGCATGTGTATATCCCATCTTTTTAATCCAGCGCCCATCAAATGCAGCCTCACCGGCGCCCATCAAATGCAGCCTCACCGGCGCCCATCAAATGCAGCCTCACCGGCGCCCATTAAATGCAGCCTCACCAGCGCCCATCAAATGCAGCCTCACCAGCGCCCATCAATTGCAGCCTCAATGAATGTTTGTTTGCTTCCATTCCTTCAGGAGTCGGGACTCGGACACAGTCCTCCACTGATGAGCCTTTGACACTAAGGAGAGGCGACTGCCTGCTGATGCTGAAACGTAGTTGCTTGCTGCAGAGAAAAAAGAGTAGAAACATCAATGGCCGGACACCCTAGGCAGCCGTGCACCCTAGACGGCTGCCTAGTGGTAGCAGCAGCCCTGTGTCCACTCTTCAGCAGCGTAGCAGACAGAAACCTATCATCCTCCTGCTCGGCGGGGATCAGTGAAGAGATTACCAATTCAGCAGGTGGAGCTGCTGCTGCTGCTGCTGGAGTTTGTTCCGTGTGAAAGGGGCCCTAATGCAAACTTCAATATGTAACTTGGTCATACCTCGATTTCCCCCCCCCCATCCTTCTAAACAGCATGGATGGACCCACCGTAATGCCTGAAAGGACTGTCAGGCATTGCCCACTTCAGAGTTTGACAGGTAGCACCACCTGTCAAGCTTGCCCATTGAGAGCAATAGGCCTGCGCTGCAAACCAGATGCTTGGCTCTCAGTTGTGGTGCGGCGGCAATTAAATAAAAGAAAATAAGCAAAAGAGGTGTCCGAAGGGGCCATCACGGATCTCTCTTTTCAGAGGGCGGTAGGCAGAACCACCTGCCTGAAGGATCCTAAAAATAATCACGAAAATTCCATTTAAATCTAAAGAAAGTCCATGCGCAACTGATGCGTGCGTGGCCAACATCGGAATAAGATATCCTTACTGAAGAATAGTAACTTGACTGTGGGAACAGGAAGGAATATTTCCTTATGGCGATTTTTTTTTTTTCTATCTTCCTCTGGACCAAGGCTGCCAGAAATGGAAAGGTTGAGCTTTTCATGTATGACTGTGTTGTATCACAGGCGTCAAATTCAAGAGAAATTCACTGGAAAACTTCAGTGATCCAATGCAAATATATCATTTGCAAAAACCGGCGGTATCTTCCTTCTTAGCAATAAAACTGCTGATACTCGTTGGCCATTTGCAACATTTCATTGGAAATTTTTTTACACGCTATTACAAAGGAAAACGATTTATAGACCTGCTTATCAGAAGATATTTTTTTTTTTTTTTTTTTCTTGTCCGACATTGACCTCTACCAGGTTCCAGGGTAGTCTGGTGCAGTTAAAAGGAACCTGTACATTAAGACCCTTTTCACACTGGGGCCCTGCTTTCAGTAAAGCGCCGTTCATTTTGGCAGCGATTTTGTGTTGCTTTTCAGCGGCTGCCGGTTGCTTTTAACCCCAAAGAAGGGGTTAAAAACTCCTGTGTTGTGGCGCTATGTGCAATGGGCAGGGGCGTTTTGGGAGTGCTGTAGACAGCGCTCCCACCCAGCCCCAAAGATGCTGCTGGCAGGACTTTTCCAAACGTCCCGCATGTGCACCGCCCCAGTGTGAAAGCACCCATTGCAGAGGATGGGAGGCAGTTTTCAGGCGCAATTTCTAGCGCTAAACCTAGCGGAGGTTGTGATGGATTTTAGGAGAAATCCAGTTGAACGCCCCCCACTGACCGTTGACCGCTTGACTGTGGAGAGAGTAAGCAGTATTAAAGGGGTTGTAAGGGTTAAAAAATGTTTAAAAAAAACAAACATGTTATACTTGCCTCCATTATGCAGTTCGTTTTTGCACAGAGTGGCCCCGATCCTCATCTTCTGGTGTCCCTTGGCAGCTGTCTTCGCTCCTCCCAGCAAGAGCTAACCCCCTTCTGGGAAGCGCTCTCCAAAGGGGGTTAGCTTGCTGGCGAGTTCCCGTGTAATACAGTGGCAGCCATAGCCACCAAGTGTATCAATCAACCCCGCCCCCAGACGCATTGCGTCATTGATTTTAATTGACAGCAGCGGGAGCCAATGGCTGCGCTGCTATCAATTTCCAATAAGGGGCCACCTCAACCTGGGGGAAAGCATTGCGGGATCGCGCCGTCAGTTTCGTGGCTCAGGTAAGTTAAAAGGGGGGGGGGGCGAGAATGTAAGGTGTTTTTTTCACCTTACTGCATAGGATGCACACAAAGCTTTACAACCCCTTTAAATTCCTGGGAGTGCACATCTCAGAGGATCTTACCTGGACAACCAACATTGCGTCACTACAGATTACTACAGTTATTCATGTTAAAGCCCAATGCCAGGACTAAAAAAACAAAATCCACCCCAGCAGTGAGGTCCCCCTGCGAGGTGTTAATACATACCTTACATCTCCAGCAGGGTCCTTCTAGCATTGTGACTGGTGACTGGCCCCCTGCAGCCTAATCTGTCAGCTGCTTTATTTTTGTGATGACACCAAGGCTCACAGGCTGGAGGGGGCTATCAGTCCTGCAGTGCCTCATGGGACTTGTAGTTCGATGACAGCTGAAGTGCCAAGATTAAGAAATAGAAATTAGTAAATTTCATACCGCGCTCAAAAAAAAACAAAAATGTGATCTAAATTACTCATGTAAACATATGCATGTGACAAAATAGTATAAATATAAACTATTAAAAATAACAAAATTAGGATCACATGACCCTGAGGACGTGCTGACGAAACGCGCCGGATTACATATGTAGTACATCACTTCTGCCATCGTGGTTGGAGAGCAACTTGGCCTACGGGCTCCATTTTATGTGTTCTTAATGGAATGAGTATAATTTTCAAAAAATGACTACAAGCTTTATCATGAGGAGCTCTTCTTTCTGTTTCTGATTTACCAATCTTGTTTGGCCACATTGTTGGGGAGAGACGCCAGTAATCAGTGGGGACATCGTGACAAACATTTTCTGCTTATTTGACACCTGTCCTGGGCTTCGGATCCACCCGGTGAGTAGGATGCTTGCCTAGATTGGTGGAGGACGGCACCTTTCCTTTTTCACTGATTTGCATTTTCACTGTGCACTGGATTGAAGAATCGTTTGGTGGTGGTTCATGAACTTTACCAACATAATTTTATTGTTATATTTTTAATAGTTTATATTATTTTGTCACATGCATATTTTTATATGAGTAACTTATATCACATGTTTTTGGTTTTATTGAGCGCGGTATGAAATTCACATTTGACTTTATGGTTACACTACGGGCTGCTCACTTTAATTTAATTCATTTTCAAATTTTAATAAACATTTTTGGTTCCAGAGTGCGCGGCTAGAGGTTATACCTTTTTTATACAGAAGTGTTAAAGTTGGATATAGATAGGAGTGCAGCGCTGGATAATATACTATCTGAAATACCTGAATTCAAATTGATCAAATATGTGCAGATAAAGGACCATTAACACAACAATAATGTGAACATGTGCTAAATAAGTCCACATATGATAACTGCATTGGTGGTAAATCGTGCATGTAAACACAAAAAGAAAAAACATCAAAAAAAAGTTCATCAAGTGTAGATATCCAGTAAATGATTTCCAGTGTGGAAACATGAGTATAGACTTTCACCACTTGTGCGGCCTGTCACCTTTTAATAAGATTGGAGGCTTACTAAAAAGCCTGCGACCGCCCTTATTCAGGGGGGGTCAGACAAGGCTTAGAAACTCCCTTCACAGGTGATCAGCTGGCATCTATGAATGCACACTTCCTGGATGCAATCTGTGCACATCAATGGACGTTGACTTTCACAGGTGAAATGCAGGCATCCGGTGGGTATCCAAATGTTTTAGAGAAGAAAAAGGGAAGCGAAAAAGAACTCCAGTAGTGCAGAGGTTCCTTCGATTTTTTTATTTAAAAGTCCCAATGCATAAAAACCTTCCTTGCAAGGATTTTAAAAAGCTCAGTTTGTATTAACAAAGACGGTTTGCGTGTGCGCAGTGCGTGTATACGTGACGACCCTGCGACCGTTTCGTCACAACTGACGTCATCAGGGGTACGTGAGGAGTGCCAAGGTTGCCTACCCCTGCTTTAGCTGGACAGGTTGGCCTTCATGGACACTATATAAAAAGGCAGGTTTTCCTTGTGTCGCGGACATTTGAACATTATTTGTACTATTTTATTTTGTTAAACGCAATAAAAATATATTTAACTCTAAAAAGGCATGTGAAAAAAAAGAATATAC
The DNA here is from genome assembly GCA_029574335.1 of Rana kukunoris. NCBI lineage: Eukaryota > Metazoa > Chordata > Amphibia > Anura > Ranidae > Rana > Rana kukunoris. The sequence goes on from CM056060.1 coordinate 10,818,575, forward strand.
TGAATACTATCATATTAACGACATACTTATCAGAACACAAGATTTTTTTATGATTGTGGATCCTTATTATCCTTGCACTGTATCAGTGGTTCTCAACCTTCTAGGGCCGTGACCCGTTGATAACAAGTTGTGGGGACCCCTAACAGTAAAACTATTTTAGGATCGTGGGTTGCCAAGACAAGGATTTTCCGCCCCTAACCCAAGGACATTTAGCGCCCCCTGAGTCCATTCTACTTGTACAGTATTAAACCCCCTTAGGTACATTTTAGGATGTACCACTCTTTCTCTGCTCTGCTTTCTTTCCCTTTTATCTCCCTCTATCTTAATTTCTTGTTTTTTTCCCCCATCCCCCTCCCTATCCGTCTTTCTTGTTCGTTATCTTATTCTTTCTCTCTTTTTTTTTTTTGTTCCTCCCCCTTCCATGTATTCTCAATTTTTTTTCCTTCTCTTACTCCTTGGTGGGGGGTGGAATGGGATGAGGGGCAGTGCTTGCAGGGATTTGGGATGAGTGGCAGTGCTTGCGGGGAGTTGAGATGAGTGGCAGTGCTAGCAGGGAGTTGGGATGAGTGGCAGTGCTGGCGGGGAGTTGGGATGAGTGGCAGTGCTGGCGGGGAGTTGGGATGAGTGGCAGTGCTGGCGGGGAGTTGGGATGAGTGGCAGTGCTGGCGGGGAGTTGGGATGAGTGGCAGTGCTGGCGGGGAGTTGGGATGAGTGGCAGTGCTGGCGCGGGGAGTTGGGATGAGTGGCAGTGCTGGCGGGGAGTTGGGATGAGTGGCAGTGCTGGCGGGGAGTTGGGATGAGTGGCAGTTTTGGGGGAGAGTTCTGATCAGCCAACTTAAGTGCTCTTGATCAAGGTGATCTGCTGATCTAAGAACTGTAGTGGGGACTTTTAATGGCAACTATAATCACAGGTAGTGTTACTCACTGTGTCTCCGGCTTCACCATTTCAACGACTTTGTGGTGTCTCACAGCAGTGACACCTATGCCGAAATCTGAGGGATCCTTCCGCTCCTCCCACTTCACATTCCTCACCAGTTAGCTGACCTCTAGTCTCTGCCCCCTAGCCATGCCGTGGACTGAATGGGCGGCTGCAAAGAGGCTGAGTGGGCATCCACAGGCTCCAGGAACAGCCCAGCTGGTTGGCCACAGGCTCCTGGGACAGCCCTGCTGGGCGGTTGCAAAAAGGCTGGGAGAGCGGTGCAGGCTTCAGGAACAGTCCAGGATTCGGTGGCCCCTGGCAAATCATCATTTGATCCCCGAGGGGGTCCCGACCCCGGGTTGAGAATCACTGCACTATATTTTCCATGCCTAAGCAAAGACATGACCATATACAGTAATTTATTCAGGACAGTATGGGGCTGATTTACTAAAACTGGAGAGTGTGAAATCTGGTGCAGCTGTGCATGGCAGCCAATCGGCTTCTAACTTCAGCTTGATTGGTTTCTATGCAGAGCTGCACCAGATCATGCCTTCTCCAATTTTAGCCCAGCCCCCCCCCCCCCCCCACCCAAACATGTCAACTAGCAAGACAGTTCATGTTTCCAAGCAGTGTCCAGAATTTCACATTTGATTTTTATTGAGGAAAGTGTCAAAATGCCTATTCTCCCCAAATTGCAAACAAGAACGAACAAAAAAAAAAGCACACAAATCCCAACACCTTCTCCAATTAATGTCATTTGTTTGGCAGTTTACAGTGCATAATAGAAATAATTACAATTATGTTACATTAATCCCTGCGTAACTTGCAGACCACGTATCTGTAGTAATGTGAAACTTCTACTGTAAGGTTTTGTAATCTTGGTATCGTGAATATTGGAATCACATACTCCACAGAAGGAAATGTGTCACTCTCGTATAAAGTAATTTACTACTAAAGAAGACCAGGCAAAAAAATGTATTCCGAAACCATTGAATTCTTTTGTAACACGTACAACTCAGGGCATTCTGGAAACTGTATACCCACACATCCTGAATATTTTCCTGCTGTGTTCATTGCCAACATAAACAGGCCTGATCACACTATTCAGTCTTATATGGTTATGTCTCATAATGTCCCAACTTACATTTAAACAACTGTTTTGACTGTGAGTAGTGAATGTTTTAACCACTTGCTTACTGGGCACTTAAACCCCCCCTCCTGCCCAGAACAATTTTCAGCTCTCTGAGGCCGCATACACACGACCGAGAAACTCGTCGGGCCAAACTCATTGTTCCGCCCGTCGAGTTTCCCCTTCAGCTGTCGAAAAGCTCGTTGAGCCAAATTTCCCCATAGAACAACGAGCAAATAGAGAGCATTCTCTCTTTTTGGCTCGATGGGCTTCCCGACGGGATGCTCGGCGAAAAGTGTACACACGACCGTTTTTCTCGGCAGAATACATCTCCCATCGAGGTTCTCGCTGGATTCTGCCGAGAAACTCGGTCGTGTGTACGGGGCCTCACTCTTTGAATGACAATTGTGCGGTCATACAACGCTGTACCCAAATTACATTTTTATAATTTTGTCCCACAAATGGAGCTTTCTTTTGGCATTTGATCACCTCTGCGGTTTTTTTTTTGTTAACATTTTTATAAAAAAAGTTTTATATTTTGTTATAATATCCTTCGTTGATGTACGCTGATGAGGCTGCAATGGTGGGCACCGATTAGGCAGTACTTGTGGGGTGAGAGGTGACATTGGTGGGCACTGAGAGGTGACACTGGTGGGCACTTAATCAGTGGCAGTGATGGGTAAAAATGATGGGCACAAATCAGCACTGGTAGGTGAGACTGATAGGCAGCACTTCTAGGTGGCACTGATAAGGCACTGACTCCACTGGTGGGCATTGATAGGTGGCAGTGATGGGCACTGATAGTTGGCACTTTATTGCACTGGGGTTCACTGTGGGCACTGGCAGGCGGTACTGGTGGTTACTATCCGTGGTGCATTCAACTTCTTTTGGTGCATTGAACCAAGGCCATATCTGTTTAGCTTCCCGGCTTTGTTTTTCCAATTTCTCTAATTTCTCACAAGTGTTTTCCCGCATCAAGCAATTGTTGAAATTCTGGCTATCCTATCATATTTCATTCCTGGACAGGGTGGTTGCTGTCAAAATGCCTATTCTCTCCAAATTGCTGTTTTTCTTTAGAGCTCTTCCAATTTATGTCCGTCGTTACACCAGTGAGAACATTCAAATCAAAGGTCTATAAATCTGAGGCAAAAGACCACACCTTGGTAAATCACTAAACTTCAGTCGCAATGAGCATCAGATTTGCCCAATCCCTGGCATTGTTATCTAGTGGCCAGATTCGTTCAGTTGGCACAGTGGCATGCACCCTCTACCCACATATCATGACTAAGATTTAAAATGGCCTCTGTGAATTCGTTTTTACCTCCCTGGGTTACTCTGGTCAATCAAAATCTGTACGGCCCAGTATACTAACCACCTTGAATGAAGTGGTGTGTCAATCACTACATCTTTGGGTACTGTATCTACATCTTTCTAGATCAAACGTTTCATGCTGGATGAAGTAAGATCTGCTTACCCTTCAGTCATTGACTAAGGAGTTTCATTTTTGCTCATTTTCTCACCTTCAACAGCGGTGGGGTTTTCCGCAATCAGAATTTTCTAAATATCTGCAGATCAGACACTTTTTAAACTCTCATGACCTGAGAGCAGAGAAGCCTTATTCAAATTCTGAACGTATATGTGTTTCTTCCTCGAGAGACAAAGGCACTATCCTCACCTTATATAGTTGTAACTATATAAGGTGGGGATAGTGCCTTTGTCTCTCGAGGAAGAAAGACATATACGTTCAGAATCTGAATAAGGCTAAAATAAGTATTGAACACGTCACCATTTTTCTAGGTAAATATTTTTCTAAGGTGCTATTGACATGAAATTCACCACAAGTCAGTAACAAGCCATGCAATCCATACATACAAAGTAGGGTTGTCTCAATACCGATACCGAGCACTTCCCTGAGTACTTAGTAAAATGGTCCAATGCTTCACCTAATACCTGGGCAAGCCAAACCAATCACCACTGACTGTCCCTGTATCCTCCTCAATGCTGCTCTCCCCCTCTGGGTCCTTGTGCCCCTCCGTGCTGCTCTCCCCTCCAGGTCCTTGTCCCTCTCTGTGCTGTGTGTCCCCCTCTGTGCTGCTCTCCTCCTCCCGGGTCCTTGCCCCCCTCCGTGCTGTGTGTACCCCTCCGTGCTGCTCTCCCCCTCCAGGTCCTTGTCCCTCTCCGTGCTGTGTGTCCCCCTCCGTGCTGCTCTCCTCCGGGTCCTTGCCCCCTCCGTGCTGTGTGTTCCCCTCCGTGCTTCTCTCCTCCTCCCGGGTCCTTGCCCCCCTCCGTGCTGTGTGTCCCCCTCCGTGCTGCTCTCCCCCTCTGGGTCCTTGCCCCCCTCCGTGCTGTGTGTCTCCCTCCGTGCTGCTCTCCTCCTCTGAGTCCTTGCCCCCCTCCGTGCTGTGTGTACCCCTCCGTGCTGCTCTCCCCCTCCAGGTCCTTGTCCCTCTCCGTGCTGTGTGTCCCCCTCCGTGCTGCTCTCCTCCGGGTCCTTGCCCCCTCCGTGCTGTGTGTTCCCCTCCGTGCTTCTCTCCTCCTCCCGGGTCCTTGCCCCCCCTCCGTGCTGTGTGTCCCCCTCCGTGCTGCTCTCCCCCTCTGGGTCCTTGCCCCCCTCTGTGCTGTGTGTCCCCCTCCGTGCTGCTCTCCTCCGGGTCCTTGCCCACTCCGTGCTGTGTGTCCCCCTCCGTGCTGCTCTCCCCCTCCGGGTCCTTGCCCCCCTCTGTGCTGTGTGTCCCCCTACGTGCTGCTCTCCCCCTCCGGGTCCTTGTCCCCCTTCGTGCTGCTGTCTGTGCTCCGTGTCCCCCTCCTCGCATGATTTCTGACAGGAGTGAAAAGAATTTTCAAAAAAGTTGTCCAAAAGCCAAGGACCATTTGTGGAGAGCTTCAGAAAGATCTGGAATTAGAAGGTACAATTGTTTCAAAGAAAACAAAGTGAATAATATGAACTTAAATAGGTATAAAACCAACTGTGACAAGCCAAAAAATTACATAAAAAGTGCAACAATATGAGATCATAGTCCATTCATCTGAACTGGGTAGGAAGTGATGGTAATCTCCTGTAATACTGAATTCCTTCCAGCCTGCTTCACCCAACCGCTTGCATACGACACTTCCTTTACCAAAACGACGGCTCATATGGAAGAAATAAACGACAAAACAAGACCTCATTGCGCAATGCAAAATGTGCGTCTTTTTTTCCCACAAATAGAGCTTTCTTTTTGGTGGTATTTGTTTGCGATATAAGCTAAAAATGTTTTATATTTTTTACTTTTTGTTACTCGGAAGACACGCTGGAGCAAGATGACATCTCGCTCGGCGTGGACCAGGTAAGTTCTATTTTCCTCATTCCGAGGTAAGTATTTCATAATGAGCTAGTATGCGGGGCATACTAACTCATTATGGCTTTTCCCTTGCAGGTGTAAAAAAATAAAAAAATATTCTGCGGGTATACAACTGGTTTAAGCGTGTCTTAGGGAGTGATTCTAACTGTGGGGGGTGGGCTACCAGTGACATGACAGTGATCCCTGCTCCCGATGACAGGGAGCAGTAGATCCCTGTCATGTTGCTAGGCAGAACAGGCTCCCCGCTTTTGTCTCGGTCTCACGATCACAGGCCGCCGGCGAACACCGTGTTTGCGGGACCCGCAGGCACGCTCCTGTCGGCAGTGCGCTCCCGCAAGGAGGCAAATTTAAAGGGACATACCTGCACGCCCATTTGCAAGTGGTTAAATGATGGGTTGAGTTCCGCTTTAAACCGGGAGATAGAATTGAATAACCATTTAGACGCCATTTTATTTTTCCTTCTTGTGTTTTGGAATTGTTGTGTTTTGCCTGTACACATAACAAGCAGTTGGTGTAATTCGCCCCGGCTTCCCGGGCCAGAGGCACACATTGCCAAATACTCAGCTGGGAAGTTTTTGTTAGCTTAACAAAAATCCATGGCAGTTTCTAGGTATTATGACAATTGTTTGTATAAAGGACGCAACTCCCCCTGATAAAGTTACAAGGAAATGGGTATTTTCACAAGAATTTGCTCGTTGAATATTAATGGACAACAATGGCAATTTACTCAGAACCTTGTATTTATAGACCTTATTAGGTATGTGATTGTTCTATGATGTTTGAGTAGTTGTGTGTCATTTGGCTTGTGCGCCAAGAAGGCCTCTGATCAAACAAATGTGTAATTAATAACAAGCTGGTTAGCTCTGGAAAAACCTAAATGTAACTGATATGCAGGGTTTTAGTATATTTCGACCTCAAAAATTAGCATGCTATTTAATTCAAAATCCCCCCCCCCTTCATGACCAGGATATTTTTTTTGCGATGAGGCACTGCATTACTTTAACTGACAATTGCGCGGTCGTGCGACGCTGTACATAAATAAAATTGATGTCATGTTTTTTTTTCTCTCCACTAGAGCTTTCTTTTGTATTGTGTGATATCTGTTAAGAAACCCAAAGTCCTGACATGCCATGAGACAAACTGGCAATTGAAACGCTGCATGTCACGGTAACCCTGTATTTTCTTCCGTGACACATTACAGGTTCTCTATATTCTGCAGAACAAACACAACCTCCCTTCCTAGTCCTTTTAAAAAAGCTCCTATTATATAGTAATGAATAGTGTATTTGCTGGTTTATTGTGCTTTTTGCGGTTGCACATCCCTTATGTATTAAGTGTGGTGTATTGTATGCCTTTGTGTTAAACTTCTTCCCTATACTTTGTTCTTCGGAGGAGGTGGCAATATAATAGGTATGTTGGTGGCAACAGGATAACAAGAGCCCCATATAGCATACAGGGCAACTATAGTTGTTGTATTATTATTATACCTGTGAAAAAGACTTGCGTAGTATAAGCGATCTTATGAATGTGGTAAACTGAAACTGTGGGCAGTTGGATTATATATTGGTTGCTTTTTGTTTACCAAAGGATTTCTAGTTTTTTACAATCAGTGATCTCTTCATATTTTCCACACTGCACAGCCAGACAGGTGACACAGGTCATTTCCAATTATACTTTCTTCATTTGGTATGGTGAGAAAAAACACTTACAGAGAAAAACCTTAGTCCGTTCCGCCCCCTTGCTGTGAGTGACAGGTTATTTACACATCTCATGCACTAGCTTCAAACAGGCATTATTTTTTAATTCCCACCCCCACTCCTTTTCTGAAGTCCTGTGGTTACTTTTCTGGATTTTGACTGGATGTTGGTGATCATAGTAGAATTCAGTGTAAGAAATACAAAGGAAAAAATGCATGTTGACAAGGGGAGTGTAGAAGGTGGGCGGGGAGTCTACTGACATCACGACTCCACCCACCGAGCTCCAGACAACAGATCCACCCACAGAATCTGCAGTTTTTCAGTTCTTATAACAGACAGAGGGGAGACATTTGACAGGTAAGGATACATGCAGGAGGCATCTATATCCTTATAGATCAGCACCATGGCAGCAGTTCAGAAAGGATGAGAGTGGCTTTACATCCACTTTAAGGCTAATTTGAGTAAATTAAGGGATATCAAGGGGTTAAACAGAGGAACATTTCTTCATCCTTTTGATCTTATTTTAGTGTTTCAGTGGCTGAGCAATGTTGTTAATAAACATTGCTGGCTGCTTTTTTTTGACCGCTCTAATTACCGGACTTCTTTAACCACTTAAAGGGTCACTAAAGGATTTTTTTTTTTAGCTAAATAGCTTCCTTCACCTTATTGCAGTGCTGTTTTCATGTCCTCATTGTTAGTTTTTGCTTTGATGTTGCTGTAATTCTTCTCTGATCTCCACACTTCCTGGTTGTCTGTTTCCTTATAACCACAGTACTGGGAGCTTCTATCTGTGGTCACTAATTAAGGAGGTGTGATTACTGTGTGTAAACTGAAACTGGGTTGGTGCTAAGGGGTTTTAGACAAACCATCACTGCCCTCTATTGGCTCTCTGGCTCTGTACATCAGAGAGACAGGAAATAACAGCAAAAACTAAACTAGAACTGAAGGTTGATTATATGATTGATTTTTATCAATTTTTAATCATTTTTAAAATAAATCAGTTAACTTGTATGTCTCTATAACCTGTAAACAGTCATTTCAGCCCAAAAAATGTTTTACTTTAGTGACCCTTTAAGACCCAGACCATTATGCAGGTTAAGGACCTTGCCAGTTTTTGCGATTCGGTACTGCGTCGCTTTAACTGACAATTGCGCGGTCGTGCGACGTGGCTCCCAAACAAAATTGGCGTCCTTTTTTTCCCACAAATAGAGCTTTCTTTTGGTGGTATTTGATCACCTCTGCGGTTTGCAATTTTTTTTACTTTTTGCTATAATAAATATCCCTAAAAACGATATAAAAAAAAAATGTTTTCCTCAGTTTAGGCCGATGCGTATTCTTCTACATATTTTTGGTAAAAAAAAAATAAGCGTTTATCGATTGGTTTGCGCTAGGGTTGTCCCGATACCACTTTTTTAGGACTGCGTACAAGTACCGATACTTTTTTTTAAGTAGTCGCTGATACCGAATACCGATACTTTTTTTAAATGTGTCCCCAAATGCAGCCATGTCCCCCACATATTGCAGCCATGTATGTCCCCCACAGATGCAGCCATGTATGTCCCCCCACATATTGCAGCCATGTATGTCCCCCACAGATGCAGCCATGCATGTCCCCCACATGCAGCCATGCATGTCCCCCACATATTGCAGCCATGTCCCCCACATATTGCAGCCATGTCCCCCACATATTGCAGCCATGTATGTCCCCCACAGATGCAGCCATGTATGTCCCCCACAGATGCAGCCATGTCCTGTCCCCCATATTGCAGCCATGTCCCCCATACCTGTAGTAGTAGATATGATGCCGCCGCATACCGCCGCGTTAATCCCCCTGCATTACAGCGCGCATTACAAGCTTCCGTTTGAATACTTGTAATGCCCGCCGCGCCATGTATAGACACTCCCCTTCTCGGGATTGGACGGATCCGTCCAATCCCGAGCAAGGGGGAGTGTCTATACACGGATCCGTGCATAGACACTCCCCCTTGCTCGGGATTGGACAGATCCGTCCAATCCCGAGAAGGGGAGTGTCTATACATGGCGCGGCGGGCATTACAAGTATTCAAACGAAAGCTTGTAATGCGCGCTGTAATGCAGGGGGATTAACGCGGCGGTATGCGGCGACGGCTTTGCGGTATGCGGCGGGGGGGGGGGGGTGAAGTATTCTATTTAGGTATCGGGGGTATTTGCGGGAGTACAAGTACTCCCGCAAATACTCGGTATCGGTCCCGATACCGATACTGGTATCGGTATCGACAACCCTAATTTGCGCAAAATTTTTAGCATTTACAAAATAGGAGTTTTATGGCCTTTTTATTATAATTTTTTTTTCACTACTAATGGCGGCGATCAGCGTTTTTTTTTTTTTTTTTTTTAGTGACTGCGACATTATGGCGGATACTTCGGACGATTTTGACACATTTTTGGGACCATTGTCATTTTGACAGCGAAAAGTGCTATAAAAATGCAATGATCACTGTGAAAATTACAATTGCAATTTAGGCGTTAACCACTAGGGGGCGCTGAAGGGGTTATGTGCGACTTCCATGTGTGTTTCTAACTGTAGGGGGGCGGGGCTGGACGTGTGACGTTACTGATCGCCTTTCCCTATATCAGGGAACAGACGATCAATGACATTGCCACAGTGAAGAACGGGGAAGGTTTGTTTACACTCACCTCTTCCCGTTCTTCCCCTCCTGTGACCGATCATGGGACACCGGCGGCGATCGGCTCCCGCGGTCACGGAGCATCGGACCATGTCGCGTGCGCGCGCCACCCACAGCTGGGCTCTTTAAGGCGACGTACCTGTACGTGCCTGTGCCCAGCTGTGCCATTCTGCCAACGTATATCGGCGTTAGGCGGTCCTTCAGTAGTTTACACTTCAGCTGTAAACAGGGGAGACCGACTGACCGCTCAAAGAACCGACTGAAAGTATCGGTTTCAGGTATTGGTGCATTTTCACGATTACCGATACTTGTACAAATACTCTGTATCGGCATCTATACCGATTCCGATACTAGTATTGGCGCAACCCTAGCACAAACCATCAATATACGCTTATTGCGATTTTATTATATTTTATTTTTCAACAAAAATATGTACAAGAATATATATCTGCCTAAACTGATGAAGAAATTTGTCTTTAAAAAAAATAAAATTAAATTGGGTGATATTTATCAGTGCTATAAAAATGCACTGATTACTGTGTAAATGACACTGGCAGGGAAGGGGTTAAACTAGGGGGCGAGGAAGGGGTTAAGTGTGTCCTAGGGAGTGATTCTAACTGTGGGGGGAGGGGACTCACAAAGGGGACACAACATTGATCACTGCTTCCGATGACAGGGAGCAGTAGATCACTGTCCTGTCACAAGGCAGAACAGGGAAATGGCTTGTTTAAATAGGCATCTCTCCGTTCTGCAGCTCCCTGACCTGATCGCGGAACACTGGCGGACAATCGGGTCCTGCGGTCACGGTCATGGTTATTGCAGCCGGCGCACGTGCCCGCACGGCATGAATTTCAAAGCAACCAACCTGTATATCTACTGGCGGTGGTTGGCAAGTGGTTAATAAAAATATTTAGTCAAATATTCTATTAACAAGTTCCTCTTTGGTACTGTAAAAGTCCCTCATGTTTGTCCGCTTTTTTCTAAATATTATATAGGATGAGGTACCCCCCATAGCCCTCTTTTTTTAATATAGATGCAATGCCGTATCGCAAAAAATGCTCTGGTCAGTAAGGCTGGGTTCACACTACGATTTTCCCGTCCGTCAGCCGCATACGATTTCAGTTTTGAAAACGTACGGGAAAACGCATACATAGACAATGCATTGCAAATCGTATGCACTCAGATGCATCCGGGTGCGTACGATTTGCTGGCAAAACGTTTTTTAACAGTACACAAAACCGTGTTCGACCACGGTTTTGAGTCAGTTTTTGAAACCGTATGGCAAACGCATACGTTTTTTTTAACATTAAAGTCAATGGAAAACGCACATATGTGCGGTTCCATACGTATAAACCATATGCGTTTTTCGTCTGCGCATGCGCATTTTCAAAACAAGAAAATCTTTTTTTATTAAATGACACTAATTCCAAAAACGTATGCGTTTTTTTAATCAAAACCGGATGGAACCGTACGCACTTTTTGAAACCGTATACGTTTTATAAACGCATACGTTTACGTACGGTTCAATCCGTTTCAGCCGCATACGTTTTTTCATATAAATCGTATGCGGCTGACGGATGGGAAAATCGTAGTGTGAACCCAGCCTAAGGGGGTGAAACCGTCCGGTGGCTGGAGTGGTTAATGTGCTGTAGAAAATGCAAAAGTGTCATATAAATATTCAGTTTATATTGTTCAGTACAGTTCATCAATAAATATAATTCATAATATACAGTGCGACAAAGTCACAGACCGTCCACTACGTGGCTATTTCCCTAAAAGAAATTCTTGAGCGTAGTCCAAGTATTAGATCATACAGCTTCCAGTCTGTGCTTCATTCCTAAACTTCCATGTGGCTAAACAAACTCACCCGAGGGAAATTACCTCTTTTCATAAAGCAGGTCTTTTCCGTTTATGAAATATGCCTTTTCTACTTAAATCCTTCCCTTTCCGATGCTGATCTCAGATAGAGGAGGAAAGCCCCTGAATCCCATATAAATGAATTAAGACATCAGACGTCCATCCCCCCCCCCCTCCCCCCGGGACACAATGACATTAAAGTGCAGCCCCCGCCTAGTGCAGTAGTAGTTTCCAAAAAAAAAAAAAAATTGAAAAATTGTTTAACCACTTCAATACCGGGCACTTTCCCTCCTTCCTGCCCAAGCCAATCTTCAGCTTTCAGCACTGTCACTTTTTAAATGATAACTGTGCAGTCATGCTACACTCTACCCAAAACTATTTTTTTATCATTTTGTTCCCACAGAGTTTTTTTTTTTTTTTTGATGGTGGTATTCACCTGTGTTTTTTTTTTTTTTGCTTAACAAATTAAAAAAAAAATTAAGATTTTCTTTGTTTCTTATATAAAATGTTGTAAATAAGTAAGTTTTCTACTTAACTGATGGGCGCTGATGAGGCTGCACTGACGGGCACTGATAAGACGGCACTAATGATGGGCACTGATAGGCAGTACTGCTGGGCATTGATATGCGGCACTAATGGGCACTCTTAAGTGGCACTGATAGGCAATACTGATGGGCATTGATAGGTGGCACTGGGCACTCATAGGTGGCACTGAGAGGCTGCACTGATTGGTGGCACTGAGAGGCTGCACTGATTGGTGGCACTGATGGACGCTGGGTGGCACTGATGGCACTGGCAGTCATTGCTGATGGGCACTAATTAGCATCTGTCTGGGCACTGACTGTCATGAGTGATGGACATCCATTGTGGGCATCCCTGGTGGTCCAGTGTGGACATTCACAGGGAGGCTGTGCTGATAATCAATCAGCGCAGACCCCCCTGTCAGGAGAGCCAGCGATTTTCTCTCCTCTACTTGCGTCTGCTAGACACGAGTGAGGAAAAGCTAATACATAGGCGTGCGCACAAGGTGTGCCTGGGCACACCCTAATCTTCCAGTGCAGCACAGATGCCCCCTACTGCCCTGCATCGATTCGGGCTTCCTTCCTTACCGGCTGCTGCTGCGGGCACACACAGGGTAATGTTTTAGAATGAGTGGGGGAAGGGTATGGTAGATATGTAATTTACCAGCCCCTTCCCTTTCTGAATGAATACAGTTAAATGATCGGTACCATGTGTTTGTTGAGCTTTGGAGTGCACACCGGAGCTCCCCCCCTCCCCCCCCCCCACTGTTTTAGAGGTTGTTGTCAGGATGGTACATACACTCAGCTGCCACTTTATTAGCTATACTTGTACAATTGCTTGGTAACACAAATTGCTAATCATATAAGTAAAGAGGACTAGAGATCCACAAGGTGTTAAAATGTCAGGTTTCTGTAATGCCAATAAAAGGAGACGAACATAAATCATTTCCGAACTTTTTCCAACTTTAACGTGACCTATAAACTGTACAACTCAATTGAAAGTTGAAATCTTTTAGGGGAGGGAAGGAAAAATAAAATAATGTGGTTGCATAAGTGTGCACACCCTCTTATAACTGAGGATGTAGCTGTGTTAAGAATTAAGCAATCACATTCAAACTCATGTTAAATAGGAGTCAGTACACACCTGACATCATTTAAATTGCCTCTGATTAACCATAAATAAAGTTCAGCTGTTCTAGTAAGTCTTTTCTGACATTTTCTTAGTTGCATCCTACAGCAAACGCCATGGTCCGCAGAGAGCTTCCAAAGCATCAGAGGGATCTCATGGTTAAAAGGTATCGGACAGGAGAAGGGTAAAAAAGAATGTCCAAGGCATTAGATATACAATGGAACACAGTGAAGACTGTCATCCTCAAGTGGAGAAAATATGGCACAACAGTGACATTACAAAGAACGGTACATCCCTCCAAAATTGATAAAAAGATGAGAAGAAAACAATTTAATGCACCCAACTTTGTGGGAACAGTTTGGGGATGGTGCCTTCTTGTTCCAACATGACTGCACACCAGTGCACAAAGCAAGGTCCATAAAGTCATGGATGAGCGAGTTTGGGGTGGAGGACCTCAATCCGACAGAACACCTTTAGGATGATCTAGAGCGGAGACTGCGAGCCAGGCCTTCCCGTCATCATTAGTGCCTGACCTCACAAATGAGCTTTTGGAAGAATGGTCAAACATTCTGTCAGCTCACCTGTGGCCAGATGACAAGTGCACCCCGTTGGAGTCAGGGGAGCACCACAAGGTAGTGAACCCTATAGCAGACTGCTGTGGATGAACCACAGAGTGGATATGGAGGAGAGGTTCGCTGGGGCAAAAACAGGGATCCTACAGGAAGCTTGTGCCCAAGATTCCCCAGGGCACGGAGTCTAAGTTCCAGCTGGTATTCACCAGAGCCTCTAGTAGTGAGGATGGCCTCTGCTGCAACTGGATCCAGGTTGCGGCCCCCGGAGTCGCCTCGGTCACGCTCTGTAGGGAGAGAGGGGAAGCAGCCACTTAGAACAAAAGAGATAGTGAAGGGTAAGCCGAGGTCAAGGCAACAAGCAGATGAGGATAACCAAGGGTCAGGGTCACAGGCAAACAGGAGAAGTCGGAGACGAGCCAAAATCGGTACACAGAGATAATGTAGCACATGGCAAGCAGGAACATAATACTAACAAACAGCGTTGATCAGCAATTCAGACCTGCAGTGCACTGGTTAATATAGAGTTCCCCTGAATGGCCTGGGTGGAGCCATACAGGGAGGAGAGATGATAAAGGCAGCCAGGTGAGAGGGCCTGACCTCTAAGATGAACACATGGAGAACAAGGTAAGCTGCCAGACATTACTGCATATCCATGACACATTCCCATAGACACTAAACCTTGTGGACGGCCTTCCCAGAAGAGTTGAAGCTGTTATAGCTGGAAAGGGCGGGGCCAACTCAATATTGAACCCAAACTAAGGCTGGCATGCCATTAAAGTTCATGTGTGTGTCAAGGTAGGTGTCGCAATACTTTTGGTAATATAGTGTAAATACCTTCATGCCGCGTACACACGATCATTTTTTGTGATGAAAAAAAAAAGACGTTTTCTGTGAAGTAAAAAACGTCACTTTCAAAGACGATGTTGCATACACACCATCGTTTTTTTCACAAAAAGCGAGGTTACGTTCACCACTCTTTTCCATTGAAGCTCGCTTCATAACTAGCTTCTGGGCATCGCAAAAAACGACCGTGTGTACGCGGCATCAGGGTCAAGAACTGTATATGGTCTGTGTATGCTAAAACATTGTGTCGCATCTTAAAAATTGATAAAATAAATACAAGCATCCTGTACTTGTACAGTAAATCACAATGATAAATGGGAATCCTGTGTCTCTCTGCTCTTCCCTGTGTTGCAAACAGTTTCCAGTGAGAAAGAGCAATGTCCTGACATGGGAAATGAAAATACAGTATTTGATCAGCTTAATGCAAATGACCTTGCATAGACCTAACTGAATGATATTCCGTTTCTAAAGAATTCTACATCATAAATCAACTACTTGTTTTTATTTTTATTTTTTTTATTCTATATTTTTCTAAAAAAAAAAAATTCATCTTTTGTTACATTTTGTTGCAGCCACTTCCTGTCTATACATTCCAGCGATGGCAGCATGCCATTTCTCAGAGTGTTTTTTTTTCTGATGGTAACAGAAGTGGAGCATTTAAGGGCGATGTGTGCTGGCACAGCTACTTGTCTCCATTGGGAGACTGAGTGATAGGATGACATCACAGTAGAACAGTTGAAAGACGGTGACAAAAAGGTGCCACCCTATAACAGGAAGTGGTGTCGCGGAACCTCCTTGGCAGATTGAAAATGGCTTTTAAAATTAAATATAATATGTTAAAGCAAAGCTCCACCCTAAAGTTGAACTTCCGCTGATCGGAACCCTCCCCCCTACGGTGTCACATCTAAAGACAGGTATCTGCACCCACTTCCGGCCACACAGTCTCGGGTAAACGGCAAGGGATGACTTCACCTCCCCCCCACAGAACACAGTGGGAGCCAATCGGCAGGCGTAGCGCGACTCGTGCATACGCCGTAGGGAACCGGGCAGTCCCAGCATTCGTTTTCTCCATGTTCCTGTTGTAACAAACAGCTTTTGTTATCCCCATATGACAAAATCATCATTATCAGGCTTGCTAGAGGCGGGGGGAAGGGGAGTAAATTCCTACTGACTTATGCCTGGCCACTAGAACTACATCTCCCGAAAGCCCTTTCTCTACACACTGTTTTGCCAGGCTCTGAAAATTAGGGTAAAGGCATTCTTTTTAGCTGGGAAAGAAATGAGAGAAATAAAATGAAAGCGGCTGTTATGGGCCGGGGTCAGGCTCTGAGACCAGTAACTAAAATAGTAGAGAGGCTCCCACCAGCCAGCAGGATAAGTATGCAAGCAGCAGGTCACAGTCCTCAGAATCACCCCACCAGGAGGGGAACAAGCCGCTAGGGTCCAGTAGCAGATATAGCAGGTATGATTTGTAGTTAATAAACAAGCCAAAGATAAGTAACAAGTAGTTGCAGGTTGGGATCAAGCAGAAGCCTAGTCAAGGAACCAGGCAAATGTTGGTAACAAGTGGTTGCAGATTGGGATCAAGCAGAAGCCTAGTCAAGGAACCAGTAACAAGTGGTTGCACGTTGGGATCAAGCGGAAGCCTAGTCAAGGAACAAGGCAAAGGTTGGTAACAAGTGGTTGCAGGTTGGGATCAAGCGGAAGCCTAGTCAAGGAACCAGGCAAAGGTTGGTAACAAGTGGTTGCAGGTTGGTATCAAGCAGAAGCCTAGTCAATGAACCAGGCAAAGGTTGGTAACAAGTAATTGCAGGTTGGGATCAAGCGGAAGCCTAGACGAGGAACAAGCCAAAAGTTGGTAACAGGTAGGGACAGCACCAGGACGATAGCACCAAGAGTGAGAGTTTGGCTGAACAGAGCACAATAATCTGGCAAGCAGGAAGTGCAAAGGCATGGCTTAAATAGATAGTTCATGGGAACAGCATCAGAAGCAAGGTCCAAGGCAGGATTGTCCATAAAATTCTCCAGGGAGCTGTCCAGCATCTCAGGTGGCTCGGTAAAAAAAGGGACTGGCAGACAAGGCAAAGGTTGCAGGTTCAGATCCTGGTCTCAACTGTTGGCCTTTTCTCAAAAGCAAAAGGGCCGCCCATCTTCCTCCCTGCTCCTAACACCTTTTGTGACTGGTACCTGCTCTCACTTCTTTAATTTTCACCCCCCAATCTATGAGTCTGTCTCCTGGGATATGTGATGCTATAGAACCAGTCTCATCGTGCCACGCAGTGGGGGGGCGGCTTTGATTCCTCAGGAAGTCACAGCCAGCTCCCAAAACCAATATGGTGGCATTGGGCACCCACAGCCCTGAGAAAAATCGGCTGTGGGACAACAGCACTGGTATAGACTGGTGACTTCCTGAAGTCATTAGCTATAGTACATGTAGCTGCTGACTTTTACATTTATATAGGAATTGGGTTAGCTTCTCTTTAATGTATGTATGTGGCATGGGGCAAGGATAGGCAGAGTTCTGTAGTCCAGCAGGGGAAACTTAGACAAGGATGACAACACTGCTTGAGAACTCATAGCAACAAAGGCAGCGTTGTCAGCCAACAACAAGAAATTATGAGCTTACTGGATTCTTATGTTGATATGCCTTTTAGCTACACTAGCAACTAATGCAGTATAACGTGACTTTTTCTTTTCTTTTTGCAGAAGGTCCACAGTGTCCGCAGTGTACCTTGAGAGGCTCTGTTCCCTATAAATGCACGTCATGTCCCTTCTACTGTTGTAAGATATGCTGGGTAAAACATCTTAAGGTTAGTCTTTATATAGGAATGTTGAGTTTTTATAATAATAATAACAACCAGAACAGGCAGTTCTAGCGATGGCCATGATTGCCATGATGTCTGCTTGTAAGACTTTCTTTTTCTTTATTTCTTGATCCGTTTTCAAGCCACTTTTTCTTGTGGTGAAAAATACAAAGTTACCGTTTTAAATCTGTAGGTGTTGTGCCCTGCCACAGTGTAAAAAAAAGGTAAACGGCATGCAGGATTCTCAAAGATGCAGATTGAGGGTCTCCAGAATAGCTATAAGTGGAGAAAATCGTTTTTTTTTTTTTTTTTTTCAGATTTCTCCAGGTTTTGGAATTCCAGAATTGGTCTCTTGAGTCCAGGGACTTCAAAGAGTCTTGGGAGGGACAAATCCTCTAACCCAGTGGTTCTCAACCTGGGGGTCGGGACCCCCTCCGGGGTCAAATGATGATTTGCCAAGGGTTAACCAAATCCTGGGCTGTTCCTGAAGCCCGTACCCCTCTCCCAGCCTTTTCGTGTCTGCCCAGCTGGGCTGTTACTGGAGCCCACGGCTGCCCACTCAGACTAGAGGTCCACTGACTTGTGAGGTGGGAGGGGCTGGAGGAGACCCCATCTCCTGATTTCTGCATAGGTGTCACTGCTACGAGAAACCACAAAGTGTGTGTGCCAGGCATCAAATCTAGCGCTCAATATGAAATAAATAAATTATAAATATGCATAGCCATAGATATCAGTAATAAAGTGTAATAAACTGATTTGTGCAACAGCTGTTCACAAATCACTTTATTACAGTTTATTTATGATATGGCTATGCATATTTATTTAATCCACTGAGCATTATTTTTTGCTACTTGCTTCTGGTTGGCAGTTGGCACACATGAATATGATGACGAGGATCAATTTGTGCCTGGCTGCTATCCTTGGTGCTGCTGCTGCTGGGGCCGGTGTTCCCCATCGGGCCGCCATACTTTCCTTCTCTCCTGTCCTCTCTTCTCCTCACCTCACGTCCCATTCCCCGCTCTGGGGATAAGATGATAGGATAGGTGGAGCATTAAGCTCCGCCTCCGCCACTGTTACACTACCCTACGTGGATCCGGTCTGGCCAATCATTGGCCGTCATGGGGGCACCTGTCACTCCCCTCCCCAGGCAGAAGGAGAAAAATTAGCAATTGCTATGCCGCCGCCGCGCTCCAGCAGGGTGGCCGCGGCGCCGGGAGATGTGGGAGGACGGGTGGGTTTTTCATGCAGGGGTTGTTTTTTGCCGCCCCCCTCCCCATGGCGTCCATGGGACTTGTCATGGCTGCCATACCCTAGATACGCCACTGGATGGGGGACAGACAAGAAATTTGGATGGCGAGAGATAAAAGGGAAAGAAGGGGGAACAAAGAGATAGAGTTGCACATCCTAAAATGTACCATATGAGGTTTTAAAAATGTACGAGTGGAGGGGCTCCTGACCGCTAAATTTCCATGGGTTAGGGGTGCAAATTACTTGTCTTGTCTTGGGTGCTGTCAACCCACGCTACGAAAATAATTTTACTGTTAGGGGTCCCCACAACTTGGAAAATTTTATTAAGGGGGTCACAGCACTAAAAGGTTGAGAACCACTGCTCTAACCCTTTGTCCAAGCTTTACTGGAGACCCAGCAAGTTTTGTGTGTAGGTGCACACAATCACAGTATAACCAAAGGGGCTGTGTGGAGTTCAGGGCTCCCCCTGGGAAAATAAGGTCTCAGGCCCAAAGGCCAGAGCATGGGCCAGAGCAGCAGGGGGCTGCAAGAAAGAGGGCTGAGAAAGAGATGCAGAGTTGCACATGAGAACAGTGGTGCTGATAGAGGGACCAGACCAAAGGCCTAGGTTTGAGGAGATGAAGTCATGAGTTTTGGTGTTATTTTCCTTTGTGTTTGAACCAGGAAATGTGGATCTTATTCCACATCTCAAGTAGCCACGTCAGGGATTTGATAAGAGGGGATATAGTGTAATTATAGATCAAAAGGCAATCCCAAGTCGGAGAGAGAAGAGAAATGAGAAAGTGGAAGGCCTCGTACACATGTCCCAGAATCTCGTCAGGAAAAAACAGTCGTTTTCCCTGACAAGAAACTCTTGCCGCCGAAATGTACTGACTTTCATTTCAAAAGAACCACGGTTCTCTTGAAAGGAAAGAACACGGTAATGTCATCGCGTATGAGGAGCATGCGCTCTTCACATCTGCCGCCGCCATCTTGCTTCACCCTACCTTTGCCGTGGAAGCTACCGCGAATGCGTCAAAGTCATTTCGAGCATGCGCGGGTTTCCACAGCGACAGGTTTGTCGTCACACTCACTCTACACACTCTCGGGTTTGTCGTCTGGAAACAGGTAAACGAGAATCTCAACGAGAAAAAAGAGACCAGGTTCTCTTTTTTTTCTCGTCAAAATTCTTGACTGATTTCCAGACGAGAAACTTGAATGCCTCGTGCACACGAACGGGAATTTTTTGCTGAGAAACCCGGTCGTGTGTACGAGGCGGAAAAGTAAGAGATGGAGGCAGACCATTAAAAGGAGAATTGATATTGCACCATCTGGAAAGTGGTGTTGGCCAAGGAGAGGTTTTTTTTCGCACAGGTTTTAGCCTGATTAACATATAGACCCAAGAGGGAAGCCAAACTATTCAACAGAGAAATGTAACCACTTGCTGCCGGCCCTACGACTTTGTACGGCCGCAGTGTGGATCCCAATTGCTGGGAGGCCGTCTATATACGGCCTCCAGCCACTGGTGGGCGCGCGAGCTCCGCCGACGGCAGCACGCGCCTGCCTGCCACATCACTGAGATGCCGATGCGCGTGCCACGTCCTGTCAGAGAGAGAGAGGAGACCGATCTGTGTCCCTTGTAACTTCCCCCAGTCAGTCCCCTCCCCCTATAGTTAGAAACACTATGCAGGGTACACATTTAACCCCTTCCTCACCCCCTAGTGTTAACCCCTTCCCTGTCGGTCACATTTATACAGTAATGAGTGCATATTTATAGCACTGATCGCAGTATAAATGTGAATGGTGCCAAAAATGTGTCAAAAGTGTCCGATGTGTCCGCCATAATGTCGCAGTCCCAATAAAAATCGCCGCCATTACTAGTAAAAAAAATAAAAAATAATAATTCTGGTCCATATTTTGTAGGCGCTATAACTTTTGCGCAAACCAGTCGTTATTGCGATTTTTTTTTTTTTTACCAAAAATATGTAGAAGAATATGTATCGGCCTTTTTTTTTTTTTTAAATTGTCGCTATTGTTTTGTTTATAGCGCAAAAAATTAAAACCGCAGAGGTGATCAAATACCACCAAAAGAAAGCTCTACTTGTGGGGAAAAAAGGACTTCAATTTTGTTTGGGAGCCACGTCGCACGACCGCGCAATTGTCAATTAAAGCGACGCAGTGCCGGAAGCTGAAATTTCACCTGGGCAGGAGGGGGGTATATGTGCCCAGTAAGCAAGTGGTTAATGGGGAAGTATAATATGCGGAGAAGTAATGTACAGCAAAAAATTGCTAGCTTGCGTTGTACACCGGCCAAATTAATTCCTTCGATGTCGGGTTTCAAACAAACAAAGGTTCCGGGGCAAAGATAGAATTCCATAGAGGGCATCCTTGGCGGGTGACACGGGCTATAGGGACAGAAGGTGATTCATGCCCCATATACTTCACAGTGGCTGAGGGATCTTTGTACAAGTTGTCAATCCATTTAATGAAAGAGTCGCCCATACCTCTGTGGGTCAGGGACGCCACTTTTAAAATGTTTTACGTTTTCCATAGAGTGGGTAAGACCCGGGACTTTTTAGGTATAGATATACTAATCCTATACACATTCATATATCTTCTTATCCTCCAAGTCGTATTTGCCAGCCAGATCCTAACATGGTCTTCTCAATTCACCTCACCCACAGAAATTATTATCTTTATTTTGTTTCAGGAAACTGGAAAATGCCCCAAATGCCAAAGCAATATTCAGAAGAGAGAATTAAGACAGAAGTATTTCTTACCTTTAGATCAAGGTCAGGAATGATACCACAGATGGTAGAAGACTGAATACTGACTGATACAATCTAATTGGTTTCTGTGACTAAAACTATCATGTTCCCAGGAAAGCCTTGTTTTTAGAATTCAAGGGAAACTGGCTTTTTTTTTTTAGGAATCAGAATCTCCACTCTGTTATTACAATTGTGCAGTCTTGTCGATATATGTTCTCTTGTTGAGTTGAATTCTCTACCTATCAGAGCAGATGTATCAAGCTGTAAGGACCAACATGTCTGCTGCCTGAGCGCAGGACTGGTCATCAGCACTCTGGTGCTGGTGGGTGCTGGTTGGCAGTAGAACCTCCACTTATCAATGTCCAATTTAAATTGCTGACTGTCACTTTAAACAAGCTGCTAGCAGGCTTCAGCAGGCTTTAATCAAGTTTTAGGTAGTGTGGAGGTTCACCTAAAAATAAATTTTTAACATTGCATTTATAAGCTTTATCACAATTAGAATCGGCTGTTTTTTTTTTTAAATACGTCCCGTACATACCGGTTTCCATATGTATTCTCACCGCGGCTTCCGGGTATGATGGTCGGGGTTGGGCGTTCCTAATTGATTGACAGGCATCCGACCGACACATACAGCGCGTCACGAGATGCCGAACGTCGGTACGCAGGCGCCGTATAGAGCCGCACCGACATTCAGTTTCTTTCGCCATCTCATGACGCGCTGTATGCGTCGGTCAGATGCCTGTCAATCAATTAGGAATGCCCAGCCTCGACGATCATACCCGGAAGCGGCTGTGAGAATACATATGGAAAACGGTATGTACCGGACATATTTTTTTTTTTAAAACAGCCGATTCTAATTGTGATAAAGCGCATAAATGCAATGTTAAAAATTTATTTTTAGGTGAACCTCCACTTTAAAGGGGTTGTAAAGGAAAAAAAAATGTTTTCATAATAAGCATCCTTTACCTGCAGACATTCCTCTTTTCACTTCCTTATTGTTCGTTTTTGCTCAGAAGTTGCTCTATTTCTTCTCTATTCTGTTCACTTCCTGCTTGTCACACCATTTTGGACTGATGGTGTGTACGCACATCAGACCATCAGGCCACTTCAGCGGTGGCCCGATGAAAACGGTCCGTCGGACCAGTCTCATCGGGCCGGTATGATCGTGTGAAATACTGGGCATGCCGCAATGCATACTTGGAAATGTAGTTCTTACATGAACAAGCAATGCAAACCAGGAAGTGAATGAGACAACAGAAACTAGAACGCCGGAGGTGATATAGATGAAGGAATTTATTAAGTATTTACTCGTTTTTTTTACAGAATCATTACACTATTCTGTCTGTCTACCTTGCAGACATTAATTTTAGGCAAAAAATTGTTTTCCTTTATAACTCCTTTAAAGCAGATGTAAACCCATGCATAAAACCGTTTAATTTCCAGCACGTGCCGGAAATGTAACACTCTCATTGGTTGTGCTCTCAACCAAACTGTCAAACCATCCAATGGCTGGTGTCATAATTGATCACACGTGCATGGCAGTTGTATATTAAACAGAGGCAAAGATGGCAGCTTCCTTGGCTGAAAACAATAGGGGGTTTACTTATAATATAAACTTACTGAGAGCTGCTAGGAGCTTGCGTACTGTGATGGCCCACATTTCCATTAAAGCAGATTAATATTAAAAGTCAAGCAGCTACAAATACTGTAGCTGCTTGACTTTTAATATAAGGACACTTACCTGTCCAGGGAGCCAGCAGTGTCGGCACCCCAAGCCGATCCGTCCCGTGTGAAGATTCAGATGACTTCAAATGAGGACCGGTTCTCTTTAGTGGGTTGAAATGCTGCTAATGGACTATAATAAGCTTTCTATGTTTTTTTTTAAACATTTCTACAAACAGTGCCATTTATTCAAGTGTCCTCAATTCCACTTCTATGAAATGGACTGTAGAGTGTTCACTGAGATTCAGTGTGAATTTCCATGCTTTTTACACCAATGTCCTGCAATGAAATTAATGATGTTTTTTATTTTTATTTTTTATCAGTGCCAGAGGATTAGTGTGCCATTGTATAAGTGATGGACAGGTTTGTACAATGTATTTTTAAAGCAATCGTTTAGCTGCTTTAAGGCGGTATATATAAGTCTTCTTAAAGGTGCTTCAGGCTGGATATAAGCGTAGAGACTGTCACTAAGTTCTGGGTCAGTAATGCTCAGTCTTGATTTGTGAACCTCTATGGTTGAGCAAGTAGCTCAGGAGACCCAACTTCACTGGCTACCAGGGGCGGACTGATCATTCAGGCCCGGGGGGCCCCTTCAGGGTTGCCAGGCTCAGTAAAACCAGGAACAGTATGTAAAAATCTGTGTTATATCCGATACCGACATTCTTTTGATGTGAAAATCCAGAGATTTTAGCTGCCCCACCTCTGCACTGCCTACTGGCGTGGTGGCCATCTGTAGGTGGACAGGTGGCAACCCGACCAGACAGTGTCCTTCCTTAAAGGGGTTGTAAAGGTGCAGTCCTCCTTCACTTACCTCACCCTTCGATTTTGCTTTTAAATGTCCTCTTTTTTTTCTGAGAAATCCTCACTTCCTGTTCTGTCTGTAACTCTAGAGGCTTTCTCCATGGTGTGGAGTGTCGTGCTCGCCCCCTCCCTTGAGGGGGAAGGGGGGAGCAGGAGAGTCAGGACGCTCTCTACGTTGCAGACTTTCCTGTAGCCTTGCATTACTGTTTGGAGTTACAGACAGAAGAACCGGAAGTGAGGATTTCTCAGAAGAAATAAGGAGATTTAACAGAAAAATGGAAGGATGAGGTAACTGAAGGAGGACTGCACTAAGGTAAAGGAAGCTATTTAGGGAATCTATTTTTTACCTTTACAACCCCTTTAAGTAAACCTGTCATATACAGAAAGTTATGTAGGTAAGATAAAAGCCAATGCCCCAAGGCACCTGCAAGCTGCATCTTACTTAAAATGTATTTTAGTTTCCCTTTCTGATTTGGTTTCTCTTTGTTATGGGGCCCTGACTTGTACGGGTACCGGGTATGAGTATGCTCTAGGGGCCCTGACTTGTACGGGTATGAGTATGCTCTAGGGGCCCTGACTTGTACGGGTATGAGTATGCTCTAGGGGCCCTGACTTGTACGGGTATGAGTATGCTCTAGGGGCCCTGACTTGTACAGGTATGAGTATGCTCTAGGGGCCCTGACTTGTACGGGTATGAGTATGCTCTAGGGGCCCTGACTTGTACGGGTATGAGTATGCTCTAGGGGCCCTGACTTGTACAGGTATGAGTATGCTCTAGGGGCCCTGACTTGTACGGGTATGAGTATGCTCTAGGGGCCCTGACTTGTACGGGTATGAGTATGCTCTAGGGGCCCTGACTTGTACGGGTATGAGTATGCTCTAGGGGCCCTGACTTGTACAGGTATGAGTATGCTCTAGGGGCCCTGACTTGTACGGGTATGAGTATGCTCTAGGGGCCCTGACTTGTACGGGTATGAGTATGCTCTAGGGGCCCTGACTTGTACGGGTATGAGTATGCTCTAGGGGCCCTGACTTGTACGGGTATGAGTATGCTCTAGGGGCCCTGACTTGTACAGGTATGAGTATGCTCTAGGGGTCCTGACTTGTACAGGTATGAGTATGCTCTAGGGCCCCTGACTTGTACAGGTATGAGTATGCTCTAGGGGCCCTGACTTGTACAGGTATGAGTATGCTCTAGGGGCCCTGACTTGTACGGGTATGAGTATGCTCTAGGGGCCCTGACTTGTACAGGTATGAGTATGCTCTAGGGGTCCTGACTTGTACAGGTATGAGTATGCTCTAGGGCCCCTGACTTGTACAGGTATGAGTATGCTCTAGGGGCCCTGACTTGTACGGGTATGAGTAGGGGCCCTGCTCTAGGGCTCTAGCCCTGACTTGTACCGGGTATGAGTATGCTCTAGGGGCCCTGACTTGTACGGGTATGAGTATGCTCTAGGGGCCCTGACTTGTACGGGTATGAGTATGCTCTAGGGGCCCTGACTTGTACGGGTATGAGTATGCTCTAGGGGCCCTGACTTGTACGGGTATGAGTATGACATCTCTCATACCCATATACACACATTCTTCCTGCATTCATCCTTAGCGGCCTTAATTCCATTGGCATTACATTGTGGGTATGTGGGGGAGTGAAGAAGCGGAACCTTAACTTTGCCGCAGGCAACGGATATTTGTTTACTTGAGGGCGTCTGAACTCAAGGGTTTCTGGGATACTCCAGGCAAGGCGTAAGCCAAAAGGCATGCTTGCGTTTAATTTGCTGAGTTTCATATTTTTCTTTTCTTGACAAGTTTACTTTTTGCTAAGACTTTGGAGAACCCATTACACTCATTTTCCACTGCGGGATGAAATAGGATTGTTTTGTTGTGGGGCCACAGAAATGATTCTTAGTGGTGATAAATTATGTTTAGTTGATCCTTTATTCTTCAGAAAATGAATAACTGATGCTGATCATAGAAGTTCACCCACCAAGAATCCCGGGATAATGCAATAGTGGGGATTTGTATTCTGCATTCGTGCTACGAAAGCTTTGTTTGCCTTTTTGCTCTAGGAATTATTGACCTCCGGTCACAGGTTAATATTTTTTTGGCAGGTTGCTTCAGTTTCTTTTTTCCAGATGTTGAGGTGGACATGGCCACCTTCAGGTCCTACTTTTTTGATGTCCTGACGTCAACCTACAAGACCTTTGAATCTGCCTCCTGACTTCAACCAAATAACATTAAGACCTGCATTAGGAAATGAGAAACAATGGATGTTTTGGATCTGATTGTTTGATGTGGAGAAACATACAGAGGCCAGGATGTGTCTGCAAAGGCTATCTGTGTATTCTCGGGGGGAACTAGTGATTGCTGCATTGATTCCTGTGATTTGATTGGATAGTCTGCTCTTCCCCTCCCTCCTATACATCCATAAACCTACATGCTCAGCCAATCTCATGCCGCGTACACACGATCAGATTTTCCAACGGAAAAACCTTGGATGTTTTTTCCGACGGAATTCCGCTCAAGCTTGGCTCGCATACACACGGCCACACAAAAGTTCTCGGAACTTTCGACCGTCAAGAACGCGGTGACGTACAACTCTACGACGAGGCGAGAAAATAAAGTTCAATGCTTCCGAGCATGCGACGAATTGTTTCCGAGCATGCGTCGGAATTTTGCGCATCGGAATTGCATCGGAATTGCTACAGACGGTTGACATTTTTTCTCTCTGAAAATTTGAGAACCAGCTCTCGATCTACAGGGAAGAAGTGGAGGTGAGAATAGAAAAACATAGGGACTAGGGAGGGGGAGGAGTAAGAACATGGGTGTAAAAAATTAGTGTAGCGATAACGTAGGCTTTGCGTGCGGGGGGGGGGTGCTTGGGGCCCCCCATTTTGCTTGGGGCCCCCAAATTCCTTCAAACTGCCCTGTGTGTACGCAGCATTACATAAAGAAACTGGAGCTTGCACCAAAAAATAAAAACTTAAAGGTGGCCTAGAAGCCAATGAGCAACAGATGCAATGTGATACGGTAACTTTTTTTTAACTATCTATTTATATGTTGTTGATATTTGTGTATACTAAATGAAATTGTAATAAATGATTTACTACAAAAGTGTGCAATTCCTGTATAAATGAACTTTATGTGGAACATTAGGGGGTCCATTTATAAATGAAAAAAAAAAAAATCACATCAGCGTAGAACAGCTGGCTGAACCATGAAGACACGTGCCACATTTTCTATTTAAATTTTTTATGAGAGGAGGAGTTGATAAAGATGACCATGCCCCTGTGGGGGGCACCAGCAATATTTCTGCACCCAGGCGTCTGTGACCCTAGGATCGGCCCTGCTTACCTGTCCTGGAGTCCAGCGCCGTCCGCAGCAGAGGACGAGCGATCGCTCGTCACTCTGCTGCCCCCCACTCGGTGAGGGAACCAGGAAGTGAAGCGCTCCTGCTTCACTGCCCGATTCCCTACGGCGTATGCGCAAGTCGCTGTGTTCTGGGAGCTGTGTGTTTCCCAGAACACAACAGGGGGGGGGGGGGGGGATCGGACGTCCTGCCTGCAGTCTATCCGCAGACTGTGTGGCCGGAAGTGGTTGCAAATACCTATCTTTAGATGCTTATCATAAAACAAGATTCCGAAAGATAAATTGGCCCGGGAAAATCCCTGGGTGTCATAACAGAAACCCTGGAGTTGCCAAATGTACTCAGATCTGTCTCTCTTCTGTCATTTCTGACATTGTCATAATTTTTCCATAATCGTAAATCGTATTCTAGATTTGACTCTATCCACCTAGAGGGTGGGGACTTCGATTTGGAAGTATCGTTTTACTGACTGGTTGTCAGCAGTGAGCTGAGTCAGCGGTCATGTTGGACTCCCAATCTCAACAACAATAAAACTCTGAGAGCTTGAATGATTTAAAAGAATTATATTCGCAATAGTCATGTGCCTGTTTTTTAAAAGTGGAAGGTAAGTGGTATTTTTTGATGAAATGTTGATGATTCCTGCAGCTTATAAATTTTAAAAATATATAAATAAATTATATATATATATATATATATATATATATATATATATATATATATATATATATATATATATATATATATATATATACAGTGAGGGGAAACGTATTTGATCCCCTGCTGATTTTATACCTTTGCCCGCTAACGCTATCAGTGTATGGAGAAATTTCCGCGTAACTTCTAGGACGCGCCGGCGTATCTTTTTTCTGTATTCAGAAAGCAAGATACGCTGGAATTTTGCTAAGATACGACCGGCGCAAGTCTTGCGTTGAATATGCAAATGAGCTAGATACGCCGATTCACGAACGTACTTGCGCCCGGCGCATTTGTTTTACGTCGTTTGCGTAAGCGTATGTCCGGCGTAAAGTTACCCCTGCTCTATGAGGCATAGCCAATGTTAGGTATGGACGTTGAGGAGTTGCGGCGTAATTTGGAGCATGCACACTAGGATATGTCTACGTTAAAAGCGTAAAATACGTGGGTCACGATTAATTTACATAAAACACGCCCACCTCTTCCACATTTGAATTGGGCGCGCTTACGCCGGCACATTTAAGCTACGCCGCCGTAACTTAGGACGCAAGTGCTTTGAAAATACTGCACTTGCGTCCAAAGTTGCAGCGGTGTAGAGTAAATACTATACGCTAAGCCCCGCTCGAAGTTTCGCCGCCCTACGAGAATCTGGCCCTCTGTATATATATTTACCTTTTTTTAGGATGGTTTAGTTCTCTGCGTTTCCGGGTATCTCAAGCACCATTCGTACTGCTGTTATGTGATTCAAATTATGACGTCGCTTCCGCCCTTATTGTGTCCCTGACGATAATCTCGCGCATGAGCCGCTGCGCCGTAACCATTGGTTGCTGTGTCTGCAGCTGCTGTTTTCTTTCACTCCCCTTTTGTGACGTCTTCCTTAATCACCCGGGGGAGTATCAGGAAGAGTGGAGGGAGCTAAACACCACAAGACTTCTCCTCTGTGCCGGACAGAGGGGAAATTCTCACAGACTGCATTCCGGCAAGCTTTAAATGTCAGTTTAGAGGGGCTAATGTGTGCAAGCGCAGTGACGTCATGCAAATGATCAGCTGCCTGTGTTATGGGCTATTTTTTAAGACAATGTTGTGCCCGAGGGTTTACATTATAACCACTCTAAATGACTGGCATATTATTGAAAAAACTTAAGGGCCCTCCTATTGGGCGGGGCCCATGGGCTTAAGCCCAGTCAAGCCCAATGGTAATCCGGCCCTGCCTCTGGGAGTGCCCGAAATTAAACAGTTTTTGGACTGATGTAGGTTCTACGATTAAGAAGCTGACAGGTGTTACACTCAATCAAAATCCTGCAGCTTTTCTACTAAACGTACAAAAAATGTAAGAACTCTTTACTCGGACATTTACTTCCAGCAGCCAAAGCATGTGTTCCAGCTTCTTGGAAGAGTACATGCCCCCCTACAGTTGCCCCATTGGCCTACCAGAATAGCACATATTCAGGTTATGGAAAACCTTACAATTTAACAGACCAGGGGGATAAGTACTGGAAGATCTGGACTCCCTACTTTTACTATAGGGATCAGACACTATTAGCCTACTAGCCTAGTGGAACACCGGAGAAGGACTAGGTTTTCTGGGATAGTCTCACTCCCCTTCCTTTTCTCCCTTCTCTCTTTTTTTTTCCTTTTTTTATTGCCCTGTTCTCTTTCTTCTGTATTTTTAGGGCCAGATTCTCGTAGATCTGCCTTTTGTTTGCGTAGCGTATCCCATTTACGCTACGCCTCCGCAGCTTTTACGGGCAAGTGCTGTATTCTCAAAGCACTTGCTCCGTAATTTGCGGCGGCGTAGCGTAAATGGGCCGCGTAATTCAAAGTAGGAAGGAGATGGGCGTGTTCTATTTAAATTAAGCGCGCCCCGGCGCCGAACGAACTGCGCATGCGCCGGCCGTAAACGTAGCCCACTGCGCATGCTCCATAGTACGACGCAAATACATTGGTTTCGACGTCAACGTAATTAACGCACAGCCCTATTCACAACGAGTTACGTAAACGATGGAAAAACACGATGCTGTCCCGACGTCCATACTTAAAATGGCGTAGGCCGGACCTACGCAAGGTTACTCCTCATATAGCAGGGGTAACCTTACGCTTACGCAAACTATGTAAACCACGACGATGGCGCGCAAATACATTCGGGAATCGGCGTATCGGGTTCATTTGCATATTCGACGCAGAAATCGAAGGGGAACGCCACCTAGCGACCAAGTGTAACATTGCAACTTAGATCTGAAGGTGTAAGTGACTTACGCCAGTCGGATCTACACCAAATCTATGCGTAACTGAATCAGTCACATAGATAGGAGGGCTCAGAAACAGAGATACGACGGTGTGTCTGGAGATACACTGTCGTATCTCTTCTGAGAATCTGGTCCTAAATATACAGGTATGGTCATAGGGACCGATATCTCAATCTTTTCCATCTTTCGATTTGAAAAATATAAAATAGATTTGGACATGTGCAGGACGTTTCTAAGTAAGGTCCTACAATGGGCATTGATGCCAGCGGTTGCTGATGGATCGTTTGATATTTGACCTAGCAGTCATTTATGTACTAGCTTAGATGTGATGTGCTATTATCATTTTTGGCAATGTTTGTTCTTGTGGTGTTTTGTTCATGGCCTTATGTTAATTTCCTTGCCTGCAAAAGAAAGAATGAAAAAAATTTAATTCCAATGGTAGTCCTCTTACTCACACAGTTATAATACAAACATCAAGGTGTCTCCCGTTTTCCCTCTCTATAGCGGATCACAATATTTGTATGTTTTTGGCTCCACATTCGTGTGGTCTTGCATGATTCACTACAAGGTGATTTTGCTTCTTAAAGCACATTTCTGTGACTTGGAAGCATGCTGTTATGATAGGAATCCCCGACAACAACAGGTAACCAGGTGACTGTTTACTTGGCAGTCTTCCCAGAGTCCTAAAGGAAAAGTGCCATTTTCTAAATTCAAAGTCTTTGGCTGCGTACACACGATCGAATCTATCTGCTGGAAACGGTCTGCCAGACCGTTTCAGCAGACAGATTCGATCGTGTGTACGGGCGGACAGACAGATTTTGCCAGCAGACAGATTTTAAAGCATGCTTTAAAATCTGTCTGCTGGGAACCCGTCCGTCCGACATGTCTGCTGGTTAGTACGGTTAGCAGACATATCTGCCCACACATGCGTCGAATGAATTTGACGCATGCGCGGAAGTGTTTTACCTCCTGGTGCGGTGACGTGGCGGCGTCAACATCACCGCCAGGGCCGATCCTAGGCAGGGTTCACAGGGTGCTTTGCACCCAGGCGCCTGAGGAGATGGGGGCGCCGAAGTGGCAGAGTTCTCCCTTCTCTCCTTGTTTGTGTCTGTCCAGAACTAGTGTTCTGTAGTCTCTGACCATCTTCTTTGCTATGCCTGCATTCTCTGACCACCTCCTGTACTGTGTCTGCAGTCTCTGACCACCTCCTGTACTGTGTCTGCAGTCTCTGACCACCTCCTGTACTGTGTCTGCAGTCTCTGATCATCTCCTGTACCTGTGTCTGCAGTCTCTGATTGTCTCCTGTACCAAGTCTGCAGTCTCCTGTACCAAGTCTGCAGTCTCTGACCGTTTCCTGTACTATGTCTGCAGTCTCTAACTGTATCATGTCTGTGGTATGTCTGAGGGTCTTTCTAACAGACTCTCTAACAGAAGCCCTCTCTGTGTCCATCAGAGAGGCCCCCCTCCAGGTCCCAATAAAGTACTCTGCTTCTCTTCCTGTATTTTGTTTATTGTTAAGAGATCGTGTAAGGATCCCAGAGTAATGAAGACTTTGTGGGGGAGCATTTCTGTGGTTGAGTCATTGCCATAAAAACATTTGTAAAGGGGAGGAGTTAGTAAAATTACCACGCCCATGTGGGGGCGCCAGAAATATTTCTGCACCCAGGCGCCTGTAACCCTAGGATTGGCCCTGGTCACCGCCACGTCACTGCGCTGTCTGCCGGCGGTAATTTTGGTTTGATCGTGTGTACAGCGATCAAACCAAAACAGGCCGGCAGACAAATCTGATCAAATCGGTCTGTCAGACCGATTTGAACAGATTTATTTGGTCGTGTGTACGCGGTCTTAAAGTTTTCTATAATATCCTATTAAAGTGGTAGTAATGGTAAAAGTTTTTTTTTTTTTTTTAACCTGAATGTATTTTCTGCATTAACGTAAAAACCTCCTGAGCGCTATAAACAAAAACAATATTTTTTTACTTTCTGCTATAATACACATCAAAAAAAAGTTACAAAAAAGCAAATGTATTCATCAGTTTAGGCCGATATGTATATAAAAAAAAAAAAACGCAATAAGCGTATATTGATTGGTTTGGGCAAAAGACAGATTTATGGATTCTTTTTTTTGTATACTGGTAATGGCGGCCATCTGCAATTTTGACCAAACCACACATGTGAGATATCGTCGTGATTGGTAGAGCGAGAGCAATAATTCTTGCCCTAGACCTCTGTAACTCACCTATGGAGATTTTAAAGGGTAAAAGTTTGTCGCCATTCCACAAGCAGACGCAATTTTGAAGCGTGACATGTTGGGTATCAATTTACTCGGCGCTAACTTTAGTGCTGTCTTATTCTTTAATTTAAAAAAAATGTTTTCCCCAAAAAGTGTAAGACCGCTGTGCAAATACGGTGTGACAGAAAGTATTGCAACGTTGCCATTTTATTCTCTAGGGTGTTAGAATAAAAAATATATATAATGTTTGGGGGTTCTAAGTGAAGGAGATTGTTGGGCAATGAAAGCAGGCAGGGACGCTCCATTAGCATTGCTGGTTGTCTTGTAATGCCAACGGCCACCGCAAGAGAGCGCCAGATTCCAGAAACAAGGATAGGCCACAAAGCTGCGGCCGACGCGATCGTGGGGGAGGGGGGTTTCTGCGCCCGGAGACAGGTTAGCCCAGCTGTGCCGCCCCAGGCGACAGGTCGCTAATTCTTTTTTTTTTTTCACAAGAAAACAGGTCGCTAATTCTAGTCGCAATTGCGACCTAGGCCATTTATGGATGTAGCTTGGTAGACGGGGGATAAGGTCTTGGTCACACCAGCGGCCATTGGTGTGAGCCGTAAAAGGAGCAGTGCCAATGCGTTCTCATGAAACATCGCACAGTTTACTTTTTTTTATCTTAATTGCAATATCACAAAATTACATTTCCTTCATTTTTATGATGTAGTGTGTCACAACACAACCTGAACTGAAAGGAAGTGCAGCTTGTCTGACGTATATGGTGAGAATGAGCTTTAAGACAAGACTGTTTAACAGACATGACATAGTCAATTTTCAGATTCAACCAGGAACTTATTACATAAATGCTAAATTTTTTATGAGCATAACGAGACAGGGAGGAAATTTTGGCTTCCTAATTTACGGAAATAGCAATTAATTGCCAGGCACTCTTGAGAAGAAATTTAAGTTGATTGCGCAATAGAATGACTGAGCATTCTTCCTCAGCCGGAGATGCAGACAGAGCACAGTTATTTAACATTTTCACAATTTAAAAAATAAAAAGGACATTCTGGAAATAAAACGACCCCATGCGCATCGGTTTCTGCATCAGCGTTACTAATATGAGGGCGCGGCTATGGATTATGTTACTGAAGATTAGTTTTTTTTGGCACGGTGGTAAATTCTTCTTGGCATCCAACTCCTGCTATTACGAAGGTGGGAAAAAATGTGAGTTCCCTAATGAACGACCCTGCTTGCGTCTTGGTTTTCTACATAATTTCTACAACCCATTTTAGAGACGGTATAAATCATGTGGGATGTGGTGATAAAAGCAATTCTAAAAGCCTTCCAACCATTATAAATCATAGGACCCCATACTGCCAGCCAAAGAGGGCCCCCCTCCCTTCCTGAGTAAGGATGAGTCAACAGTCAATGGTCCAATCTGAATCTACAGTAGGTTGAGAACAAACTTTGGCTGTTTGGGCATTTCGATTAACACCAGAACTTATGCCCCTTTGGCCTACTGACCTGAACATCGTATATGGAAGCAGAATTTTATATACAACAGCATCCTACTGTCAATGGCTCCTAAGGAAGCAATCCAGCCTTCCCCGACAGATTGACATAGAACAGGGGTCTCCAAACTTTCTAAGCAAAGGGCCATTTTGCTGTCCTTTAGACTTTAGGGGGACCAGACTGTGACCAGTGGGAGCGGAAAATGTTGGCATCAGTAAGCCTAAACAATGCCCTATCAATGGTGTCAGTGGGAAGGAATAGTTCCCCATGGATGCTCTCAGTGGGAGAAATAGTGCTTTGTGGATGGTGTCGTTGGAAAGAATAGTGCCCCATGGATGGTGTCCGTGGAAAGAATAGTGCCCCGTAGATGGTGTTGGTGGAAAGAATAGTGCCCCATGGGTGGTGTCCGTGGAAAGAATAGTGCCCCATGGATGGTGTCCGTGGAAAGAATAGTGCCCCGTGGATGGTGTCGGTGGAAAGAATAGTGCCCCGTGGATGGTGTCGGTGGAAAGAAATAGTGCCCCGTGGATGGAGTCGGTGGAAAGAATAGTGCCCCGTGGATGGTGTCGGTGGAAAGAATGATGACCGATGGATGGTGTCGGCGGGAGGAATGATGACAGATGGATGGTGTTGGCGGGAGGAATGATGACCGATGGATGGTGTTGGCAGGAGGGATGGTGTCAATGGGAGGAATGGTGCCCAAAGGATGCTTTTGACGGAAGGAAGGGTCCCCCATCATTGCTGTTGGCTTAAAGAATGGTGCCCCATCGATGGTGTTGGCGGAAGGAATAGTGTCCCATCCATGGGAGGAATAGGGGCTATTGTAGGGGGCTATTATTAAATAGCCCCTTCTCTGTTCTCTTCTATTAAATTGCTTGGAGCCATGGCTGCTGGAAATACTGTGTATGCCAAAAGGTATTCAAAGAGTCCCCTCTCACCTAGTGAACTCATAGGGCCAGGGCCCTGTACAGGAGAGTCAGCTCTACCTCCCTATCCATGGCCCTGGTGGGAAGAGCCATGCAAATCACAGCTTTACCCTGTTGGTAAGATGTGCATCTGGTGTGGTCCAATAGTCCCCTGATGTTACCTGCTCCTGTTATCATATAGTAGTCTTGTTGGACCCCCTTGTGATATCAATAAACTTAAAAAATGTAATAAAAAAAATTAAAAACATGTAATAAAAATATCATATATATATATATATATAAAAGCTCCTCCTTCATTGTCTTAAACACCCATGCAATCACATGTGTATGTAAACATAAATTTATCTTCATTTTTTTTTCCATTAAACTACTGTTGGGTTTTAATTCTTCTGGACACATTTTCTGGAGTCTGCCTCTTCTAGGTTGAAGCAGAGCTCTTCTATCCTGAAAACATGAAGTATATGTGAACCCCTCACCTTGTAAAATAAGCCATTCAGTTCGAACTAGAAATGAGAGGCAAAACATTTATGTATACACATATAAAAACACTATAAAAAAAAAGAAGTGATCAGCTACATAAGGAGTT
The DNA here is from genome assembly GCA_029574335.1 of Rana kukunoris. Lineage (NCBI taxonomy): Eukaryota > Metazoa > Chordata > Amphibia > Anura > Ranidae > Rana > Rana kukunoris. The sequence continues at coordinate 10,854,118 of CM056060.1, forward strand.
AGGGGAGGAGAAACAGCAGAACATTGGTCTCTCCTGCCTAGTGTGGTCAGTTTTTAATAGGAATGCAGCAGAGGGACTGGCAGGGACAGGATATACTGTATTTTTCCATACAAGTACATACATGGTACAGCAGGCACATGTCGGGAATGTGAAATGTTGGGTTTACATATTCTTTAACCTCCTTAGCGGTAATCCCGAGTCAGGCTCGGGTGAATTTTTTATACCAAAAGCGGTATTCCCCGAGCCAGACTCGTCATTGCTTTGCAGGATACAGGGGGAAGTTACTTACCTTGTCCCTGGATCCTGCGATGTGTCCCCGCTGTGTGTGCAGGCTCCTCCGCTGTGTCTTCTCGCTCGATTCACAGTGTCGCCGAGCTCCGTTCCCTGCGACGTTATGACGCACCAGGACGGAGTTCAGCGCCAAATTCAAAAAGTGAAAAAAACAATACACATACAGTATACTGTAATCTCACAGATTACAGTATACTGTATGAAATAAATACACACCCCCTTTGTCCCTAGTGGTCTGCCCAGTGTTCTGCATGCAGTTTTACATAATAAAAACTGTACTTTCTGCCTGGTAACTGTAAATTGTCCATAGCAACCAAAAAGTGTCCCTTTACATCAAAAGATGATTTTAGAGCAGCTAGAAAACAGCGATAATAAATTAGAATCACATGCAGAATTGAGCGATAGCGATTTGTAGGGGAAATTCGTCATCAAACAATAAAAGTAATGAGAGGGACAATTCTGCAACTGAGCAAAGTTCAGTGTTTTGGATTTGATTACATTATTGAATAATTTTTATTATAATTACATTATTATTTGTTATAATTATTTATTTATATTATAATTTATGATTTTGTGTTTCAAACTTTATCATACCCGGGATGTCTACTAGACTCTTGTTTGGACAGATTTAAGTGAGTTATTCCTAAGAATTGCAGGCCTACAATAAAAAGCGCAAAATTTCAATGCAAAATAATGGTACCACTTTTGGTACAAAATTCCAGACATAATCACACTGCCAGGGAGGTTAACAAAAATCATGAGCAGTACTCAACCGTGTTGCTACAATTAAAATAATGTTATGATTATACTGTTTCTGACACTCAATATTGCCATGTACACCATAGAGTTTATTACGCATGCAGAGCGTAATAAATGAGGCGGTGGCTCTCTTTTGTCAAAGGACAGAAATCTGTCATCCACTATGGCTAATGATATGATGATAAACATATCTTTATCTTTTTTTTATATTATTCCCGCCCAAGTTGCTGTAACCTGGAGAAGAGTGGATCTCCTAAAAATCTAGTCCAAAAACTTGAACTGTTACTGCAAATAAAAATAAAAAACTATTATGTTCAATACTTCTTGTTTTATTTTACTTCCAGACTCCAAAAGGGGGAAAATATGTTTATGACTTAATTGCTTTAAGTCAAGTGTTTTTTTTACCCCTTATTGTACAGGGCAAACTTGGTTTGTGCCTATCTACTATAAAGTAACTTTTGTATAGATATGAGTAAAATATTAATAGTAGGAACTCGGAATAAGAAAAAAAAAAAAAAAAACACACTCAGGGCTCAATTCCCCGACCCCATTGTCCTAAAATAAGATCCCGTAGAGCGCCTTCTGTCCCCCAAGGAGATAGGGAAACCCCTATCTTCTCCCTACCTCTAAATGCCCATAGCCGATGATGCTGGACTAACCCGAACCTTTGACAATAAGTGGGATGATTGTGTTTCCTCCTACGTCCCATGATCTTGGACAGGTTCCAACCAGTGGTGGCTGGTGCTCAATATTTGGGGGAGGTGGGGTTGCAAACAAACTTTCCCCCCCCCCTCACTCGAACCAGCCACCACCCCCTGGGTGAGACGGATGGGAATCGGAGGTGATGCATGCTCCTGGAAACTGCCCCTGACCTCCTCACTTACACTTGCAACCCGGCCAATTAGGAAGCGGGGTCCTGAGACCCGATTGGCCAAAAGTCTTTGGTCTCAGTAGAAGGAGGAGTAGTGTTCCTATTAGTAGGAGGAATAGTATCCCATCATTGGTATCAGAGGAAGAAATAGTGCCCCCTTGTTGGTGTCAGTGGGAGGAATTGTGCCCCAAGGGCCGGATAAAGGCTAGTAAAGGGCCACATGTGGCCCTCAGGCCGCAGTTTGGAGACCCCTGATCTTGAAGATACAGTATATAATACAGGGTGTCACGAGAGTCTCGAAAAAGAGTTAGGAAAAATGAACAAACTCATAATATATTTTAATTCTTTTTTGTTTTTTTGTATTTATATGTTTTTTTTTGTATTTATATCATTTTTTTTTTCTTATATATAAAAGAAAAAAAAACGATATAAATACATTAAAAAAATAAGTAAAATATATATATTTTTATCATAGGTAAGGTAGGTAGCATCCGGTTCTTCGAAGCTACTTGAAAATCTGATGATGCGTCATTCTTTCGATATGACTGTCACCGCCATGTTACATGTCATAGCAATTAAATTTAAAAACAATTTTTACGTTGTAAGGTTTTTTTGGAAGTGAATGCAAAATAAGAGTTAAAACGAAACTTAATAGTAGGTTTGTAGTCTGTTGCAATAATCTGCATTACGCATTTTGTGACACACTGCCAGCACATGGCAATGGACCAAAAACTAAAACCTTCAACATACAGTATTCATACAGTATTCATGCAAGCAAATTTGTAAGGAATTAACTTTACAAAAGTTCTATAAAATGTTACTTTTTTATTTTATTATTATTATTCTTTTTTTACTATGCAGCACAGAGTGAAAAATAAATCTTTTGCGGTACACCACTGCTATATGCAAACACTTAATAACCATAATGGTATTTTGTTTGTTTCTCCAATAGTGAGTATATACAATACACAATTATAAAAATATATTTGAATATATTAAAATATAATAAATATATAAAAAGATAAAAATCTTTTGCTTTTTTTTTCAATATACTGTATTTCATATAAAATACGTTTTTTTTTTCTTTGTTTGTTTGTTTTTTTTTTACCAAAAAGACATATCAAAGACACTATTAAAAACCAACATATTTCAGCACTGTCCGCACTGGGTTTTTGTTTGTGTCTCCAATAGTGAATATATAAAATACACATTTATAAAAATATATTTTAATATATTAAAATATAATAAATATAAAAAGATAATATTTAGCTTTTTATTTTTTCAATATATTTCATATAAAATATGTTTTTTTTTTGTTTGTTTTGTTTTTACCAAAAAGACATATCAAAGACACTATTAAAAAGCAACATATTTACACACATGGGCTCCACACAAAAGTATTCCAAGGTTTGGGACAGATGGCTAGAGGATGGAGAAACGTGTGTCTGATTCTGCCTTGCCCGGAGGTTGTTCTACATTAAAATGTTCCTTTGTCCTTGTGAACATGTGAATGTATAACTAGCGGTATCTAGGTAAACAAAATGAGCACGCATTTCACCATATGAAACGTAATGTATCTTTATTGACGAATGTACTTGACTCTCTTGTAATATGTGCTTTAAATTATTAAAGTTGTTTTTTCCCCAAGAAAAAAAAAAAAAACAACATATTTTAGCACTGTCCGCACTGTTTTGTTTTTTTTGTCTCTCTAATGCCGCGTACACACGATAATTTTTTCGTCATGAAAAAAAAAAAACAATGTTTTTCAGCATGTCCAAAAACAAAGTTTTTCCAACTTCATTAAAAACAATGTTGCCTACACACCATCGTTTTTTGAAAAATGATGAACAAAGCGCGGTGACGTACAACACGTATGACGGCATTCTAAAGGAGAGGTTCTATTCGCCTTTGGGCTGCTTTAGCTGATTCCTTGTTAGTAAAAGACAATTCAAGCTTTTTTGTCTGTTACAGTGTGATGATTGTGCTTACTCCATTATGAATGGTAGTTTTACCAGAACGAGCGCTCCCGTCTCATAACTTGCTTCTGAGCATGCGCGGGTTTAAAACGTCGTTTTAGCCCACACATGATCATTTTTTTACAACCCGAAAAACATAATTTTTTCAGAAGATGAAAAACGATGTGAAGCCCACAGACGATCATTTTAAATTACGTTTTTAAAAACGTTGTTTTTTTTTCATGCCGAAAATTATCGTGTGTACGCGGCATAATAGTGAATATATACAATACATATTTATAAAAATACATTTTTATATATTAAAATTTTATAAATATAAAAAAATCTTTTGATTTTTCTTTTTTAATATATTTCATTTAAAATACTTTTTTTGTTTTTGTTTTGTTTTTTTTACCAAAAAGACATTTCAAAGACACTATTAACCTCTTCAGGTCCGCGCTATTGACAGAATACGTCAACAGCGCGGACCTGAGGCGCCGGGGTCACGTCTTTGGAGCGCGGCTGGGAAAAACAGTCCCGACGCATCACCGAGGATCCGATGCGTGTACCCGGCGGCCGCGATGTCCGTCAGGTACATGCGATCGTCGGTGAGAGAGCAGGGACGTGGAGCTCTGAGTGTAAACACAGAGCTTCACGTCCTGTCAGTGAGAGGTGACAGATGCTGTTTCTCTTGTACATAGGGAGACAGCATCGATCACCTCCCCCAGTCACCCCCCTCCCCCCACACAGTTAGAACACACCCAGGCAATACATTTAACCCCTTCCTCACCCCCTAGTGTTAACCCCTTCAATGCCAGTCACATTTATACAGTAATTAGTGCATTTTTATAGCACTGGTCGCTGTATAAATGTGAATGGCGCCAAAAATGTGTCAAAAGTGTCCGATGTGTCCGTCGCAATATCGCAGTCCCAATAAAAATCGCAGATCGCCGCCATTACTAGTAAAAAAAAAATATATGAAAAAAAAAAAAAATCATAATTGTGTCCCCTATTTTGTAGGTGCTATAACTTTTGCGCAAAGCAGTCACTTATTGTGATTTTTTTTTTTTTTTTTACAAAAATACGTAGAAGAATACGTATCGGCCTTAACTGAGAAAAAAAAATATAAAAAAATGGGATATTTATTATAGCAACAAGTAAAAAATATATATATATATTTTAAATTGTCGCTCTTTTTTTCATTATAACGCAAAAAATAAAAACCGCACGGGCGATCAAATACCACCAAAAGAAAGCTCTATTTGTGGGGGAAAAAGGACGCCAATTTTGTTTGGGTGCCACGTCGCACGACCGCGCAATTGTCAGTTAAAGCGACGCAGTGCCGGAAGCTGAAATTTCGCCTGGGCACGAAGGGGGTTTATGTGCCCAGTAAGCAAGTGGTTAAAAAGCAACATATTTCAGCACTGTCTGCACTGGGTTTGTGTTTTTGTCTACAATAGTGAATATATACAATACACATTTATAAAAAATATATTTTAATATATTAAAATGTAATACATATAAAAAGATAATAATCTTTTGCTTTTTCTTTTTCAATATATTTCATATAAAATACTTTTTTTTTGTTTTGTTTTTTACCAAAAAGACATTTCAAAGACACTATTAAAAAGCAACATATTTCAGCACTCTCGGCACTGCCCATGGTCTCCTTATCTCCTTATCTCCCACTCAAAAGCTAACTCAATTATTCATCCTACACACGACTTATCACACTCCAGAGAAATTATTTAAATGGCACCACAAGGATAACCACGATCGGTTTTTGAACTGATGGTGTGTAGGCACATCAGACCATCAGTCAGCTTCATCGGTTAACCTTAAGACAACTGTACTTCAGACCATTCTCATCGAATGGACTGATCGTGTGTACAAGGCTTTAGAATTTTGCGGGGGCCGAACTATGGCTATTGGGAGTAGAAAAAGGTGCAGATTTTAGTAGGAAAAAACAATGCCCCATCATTGGTGTCAGTGGGAGGAATTGTGCCCTATAGTTGGTGTCAGTCGGGAATTGCATCCTATCATTGAAATTGTGAACCACCATTAGTGTCATTGGGAGGAATTGTGTTCCATCATTGGAGTCAATGTCCCCCATTGTTGGTGTCATTGGGAAAAATTGTGCTCTATCATTGGTGTCATTGGGAGCAAATGTGTCCCATCATTGGAGTCATTGGGCCCCATTGTTGGTGTTATTGGGAAAAATTGTGCTCTATCATTAGTGTCATTGGGAGCAAATGTGTCCCATCATTGGAGTCATTGGGCCCCATTGTTGGTGTTATTGGGATAAAATGTGCCCTACCATTGGTGTCACTGGGAGCAATTGTGTCCCATCATTGGAGTCATTGGGCCCCATTGTTGGTGTTATTGGGATAAATTGTGCCCTACCATTGGTGTCATTGGGAGGAATTGTGTTCCATCATTGGAGTCAATGGGTCCCATTGTTGATGTTATTGGGATAAAATGTGCCCTACCATTGGTGTCATTGGGAGGAATTGTGTCCCATCATTGGAGTCAATGGGTCCCATTGTTGGTGTCATTGGGAGAAATTGTGCCCCTTCATTAGTGTCATTGGGAGGAATTGTGTCCCATCATTGGAGTCAATGGGCCCCATTGTTGGTGTCATTGGGAACAATTGTGCCCTATTGTTGGTGTCATTGGGATGAATTGTACCCTATCGTTGGTGTCATTGGGAGGAATGTTGCCCTTTCATTAGGGTTCAGTGGGGTTGAATTATGCTCCATTGTTTGTATCAGTGGATGAAATGGTACCCCAAGGGCCAGATAAAAGCAAGCAAAGGGCCGCATGTGGCCCCCGGTCCACAGTTTGGAGACCACTGTCTTAAGATGTCGATCAGAGGAAGTTGGCACATGCCCAGAATATCTCATTCTCTTTTATTTATTTATTTATTTATTATATTATGGATTGATGCGCTTAATCTTGTATTTTTTACAAACATCTTAAATTACATCATATTATGTTTTTACACCATTGTTGTAATACAAATTACATATTGTTTATGTTGGTATTATTTTTATTTCCCACTACAATTAGACCGATTTTGTACATGGGATGTGTTTTTAGGTTTTGTGTTTACTGCTCTTATAAAAAAAAATGTCAATAAAAAAATCTTATTTGAAAAAAAAAAAGGCAACATAGTGCAGGAGGCAAAAATGGCGAGGTCAATACTTTATTCTGTCTACGCATTTTACAGAACAAACTGCTTCATCAGGACATTTTGAAGCCTCACAGATATTGTTGAAGCATATTTGTACTGTGAAAACAAATAAACCATAAACATAATACATTCAGTTTTCAAATGATATATAATGTACCATATATGATAAAAGTCTATTGGTGACCACACATGCTGAATCTGAATAGCTATAACTTCCCTTCCGTTAAATTTAGCCCTGGGAAGGATGGGAAATTTAGCAATTGTTTTTTATTGAAAATAAGATTATTTGTTCATGAATATGATTTTTTATTTTGATGGCTTTTGATTATGAGATGGTGGAGACAGAGGTGCGTTTGATAATTTACAATTGTAAGCTATGATTATATCTAGGGCCACCATCAGGGGGGTACACGGCTGGCCCCCTCCGTTTTTTTTATTTTGTAAAAAAAAAAAATTGCATTACACACAGGCCCGATGGTCCCCAGGGCCCCTTACAGGCCCAGCTTGCCCCCTCCCGTTTTACATTACATTACATTACGTTACATTACACCTGTAAGTGGTCCGATGGTCCCCCCCCCCCGCTTATTATCTCGCATCAGGAGGGAAGAGATTACACCATTTCTCTGCTCCAGGGGGGCCCTGCCTAAAGCTGTGTAAGAAGCTGGCTGCCCTGATCATATCTTCTTAGCTATCGATTGAAATCCACTTCCTCGTGTGTGGTTTATGGATGGAATGGGTTGCCCGCTATAGATAGATTATTCCTATAGGGTCAAAATCTGATTGGGAAGACAGAAACTGAGTCACTACTGGTATTAATACCTGTCTCAGCCAGCCAGGGGGCGCTAGTCCTGAAGAAGCTGGAGATTCCCTGTGAAACTTGTTGACATCACTCCCCCTCCATGTGAACGTTGTGCATTGTGCATCAGCACTCAGTATCCATGGCACGGCATATAATGCGGGACACGGCTTTTCCTGGTAAATTCTATCCAGCTGACAATCTCAACAGCCAACTCATCATTCATCCTTTATCCATCCTGGATGTATGAATTTACAAGTCCAGACATAAGTGAATACTGTGGCATAGAGATAAGGATTGATACAAGAGGTGTTTCCTTGCTCAGCTGTTTGATATCCACCTTTATGTGAACACCATTGCGTTTTCCATCGTAAGTAGAATGGACTACTGAACACAGCAGACCGCGGCAAACTACCTGCAGCATATCACTGTTTACATCTCGGGGTAAGGTAGATCATACTATTTACCTACCCGCTCTACTTCTGTTATTTAGATTGTTTGGTCTCTGCTATTAACGATCGCTGTGCAGGCTATTTTCCTGTGTCCTATGGACTGCAACATATATATTTTTGTGCTCACCAAATGCATATCCATCTGCTATAATCCAATTTTGCTGTTTACCCTTAACAGCTTAATTATTCCCCACTTTATCTACAATTTTCAAGCGAACAATTTCGAATGACTATAAGTTCTATCATTTTTTGCTGCCATTTTTTTTCATAAAAGGTTCCACGTCTGATGTTGCCACATTGCTTCAATTTATATAGCATTTCTATGGCCCATATATTTATGCACATGCAGTGAAGATGTTCCCCTATATCAGGGGTCTCCAAACTTTCTAAACAAAGGGCTGATTTACCATCCTTCGGACTTTAGGGGGGCCAGGACTGTGGCCACTGAGAGTAGAAAAGGTCCTGACATCAGTGGAAAAAAAAACTATCTTGGCCCCATTGTTGGTGTTATTGGGAGAAATTGTGTTCCATCATTGGCGTCATTGAGAGAAATTGCACCCCTTCACTGGTGTCATTGGGGAGAATCATACCCCATTGTTGGTATCAGTGGATGAAATAGTGCTCCAAGGGTTGGGTAAAAGCAAGCAAAGGGCCACATGTTTGTCAAGCCTCGTACACACGACAAACTGCCAGGAGAGCTTTTGGCCAAGAAAACCAGCCGTGTGTATGCTTCCTCGCAGTTTTCCCGACAGGTCGGTGGGAAAATAGAGAACCTGCTCTCTATTTTCCTGGAGGTTTTAAACACGACAGTTTTCCAATGGAAAAACACTGTGAGGGAGCAAACACACGGCCGGGATTCCCGACCCAATCTCTCCCCGCAGTTTTCCAGACAGGGAAACCCGGCCGTGTGTACATGGGGAAACTTACCGAGCAGGTTGTCGGTTTTCCCGTCGGGATTCCTGGCCCAATCTCTCCCCGCAGTTTTCCAGACGGGTAAACCCGGCCGTGTGTACATGGGGAAACTTACCGAGCAGGTTCTCGGTTTTCCCGTCGGGATTCCTGGCCAAATCTCTCCCCGCCGTTTTCCCGACGGGGTAACCCGGCCGTGTGTGTACGGGGAAACTTACCGAGCAGGTTCTCGGTTTTCCCGTCGGGATTTCCAGCGGACTTTATACCCCCGGGAGTCCCGGTCGTGTGTACAAGGCTTCAGTCTGTTGGTTTGTTTGGTCATTGACAACGTTGTCATTGGATAGTTAATGGTGGAGGTTATTGATTTTATTCTTTGTGTATTTATACATACAATACATTTCTATTTTGTTGTAATTCATTACTAATTTTTTCGGACACTATAGCTCTGTGGTTCTATATATGGTACCTTTCCTACACCTTTTCTCCTTTTGGTGTAACCTTCCCTTTTTTCATTGCATGGTTAGCCACTGAACCCCACCCATCATCAGGGTACGTAGATGATTGTCCTTTCTTTTTCATTGTTTAGTTTGGATTCCAGACCCATTTTTTATTTTTTTTAAGTTGATCAGAACCCGATCCGACCCGAATCAAACTATTCAGTGCCAGACTTTCCACGGGTAAAGCAAAGTCGAGCTATTGACCTCTTTTAAAGCCAAAGTGGTAGCTATAAGGGCTTGTGATGATGATCATTTGAATTATCCAGGGAAAGGGGTATGAGGATAATTGGGAAATTCATTGAGGTCGGGGGGGGGGGGGGTTTCTACAGTCCCTAAAAGGTTAAAAAAAAACTGGTATAAGCTTTGCTTGAAGAGTTGTGTTTTTAGGGGGTGCTTGAAAGCTTCAACCCAAGCAACAAAGTCAAAAGCCTCGGAGTCATCTTTGACTCAGACATGATGATGGATGCACAAATAGGAGCAGTAGTCAACGGTTCTCACCATCTTCTCCGCGTGCTGCGTAGACTTATCCCCTTCATCCCGGAAGAGGATACAGCAGTAGTGGTTGGAACAATCATCAATTCCCGACTCGACTGCGCAAACTCCCTCTACTTAGGATTACCGAAGTACCAGATTTTGCATCTACAAGTCGTCCAGAACACGGCAGCCAGATTGGTAACAGGTAAAAAAAACGTGGGAACCAATCTCCCCGGTCTTGAGGTCCCTCCACTGGCTAGCCGTAAAGGATCACATTCAAGACACTCTGCCTCACTCACAAATGCACACAAGGAAACGCTCCTTAATATTTAAGCGAGAAAATAAAACCCTACGTCACCAATCGCGTGCTCCGGTCAACTAACCAAAACCTTCACCAAATCCCGCTACAAATCTAATGGAGGATGTAGATTTGCAGTCCAAGGACCTCGGCTTTGGAAAGCTCTACACACAACCATTTGCATGGAAGAAAACCATCAGGATTTTAGGATAAAACTGAGGACCCACCTCTTCTGAAGGATCAGGACGACACTGGATGCAAAGCTCCTTGAGGCGATTCAGTTCGCATTTGTAGCGCTATACAAGTTACTCACTCACTCACTCATGACTAGGGAACGGGGGGGAGGGGCAACATAATTTAAGTCTAGCTTGTTGCTCTACCGAGTAGATAACTAGGATATGAGCTTTTTGTTAATCTTTAGTGCATGATGGACCTCCAATACCAAGATATCTTGAACGCTTTAAGTTAGGATCATGTAAAGAAACTAGAATATTTATTTAAATGAAGTTCAGTTAAAACCGGGTGAGTTGTTTTGTTATATAACTAAATATTATCTTTGTAAACAGCCCCCCCACGTTGTAGGGGTTTTCTCATTAGACATCACCATGTGACTCATCACTGTAGTATATAGTGTGCTGCTCTGCTCAGGAATCTGCACTTGCTAGAGGTGAGTCTCAGAAGATCGAGCGTGTGTGTGCGTGTGTGTGTCTAGTAGTAAGGGAGGGGTGACTGTGTATAGGAAATAAAACTGAAAGGAGATTCTGTGTCAGTCTCTGGAGTTATGTCATTGCTGCAACATCTGCAGAGCTCATATGTGAGAAGGTTTGTGACCCCTAGCGGTGCAATGGAGCGCTCATGCAGTTTTTTTTTTTCTTTGCCAGACAAGTCCCTATAGACCCCTGAAAAGAAGAGACATTTAAAATGGCTAAAAGAAAAATGCAATCCTCTGGGCTAAAGGTAAGCAAATCTGATTTATTTTGATCATTAGATACTTATTACTGCAATTTTCTCCTTTCTCGTGGTGGAACGATTTTTTTTTTACGTTTGCTACATTATACAGCTTTTTACCTTGGCCAGAATGTTGTATTCAAATGTGAATTACTGCTTCCTACTGCTTTTTTAATGTAGATCACTGCTCCCTGATTTACTGCAGATCACTGCTCCCTTCTCTTCTTCTACTGCAAATCTCTGCTCCCTATTCTTCTTCTGCAGATCTCCACGTCCCACTATTAGATTTTCGGTCCTTTCTCCTACTGCAGATCTCTGCTTCCTATTCTTCTTCTCTTGCAGACCACCACTTCCTAATTTTTCTGGTCCCCAGTCCTCTTCTGTAGACCACTGCTTCTTACTCTTCTTCTGTAGACCACGCTTCTCACCCTTCTTCTGTAGACCACTGCTTCTTACCCTTTTTCTGTAGACCACTGTTTCTCAACCTTCTTCTGTAGACTGCCACTTCATACCCTTTTTCTGTAGACCGCTGTTTCTTACCCTTCTTCAAGAGACCACCCACTTATTATCGTTCTGCTGTAGACTGACGCTTCATACCCTTTTTCTGTAGACCGCTGTTTCTTACCCTTTTATCAGTAGACTACCCGCTTCTTACCCTTCTTCAGTAGACAACCTGCTTCTTACCTTTCTTCTGTAGACTGACGCTTCTTACCCATCTTCTGTAGAGCACAGCTTCTTACTCTTCTTCTGTGGATCACCACTTCGTACCCATCTTCTGTAGAGCACCGCTTCTTACCCATCTTCTGTAGACCAACTCTTCTTACCCATCTTCTGTAGACCACCGCTTCTTACCCATCTTCTGTAGACCAGTGTTTTTCAACTCCAGTCCTCAAGGCACACCAACAGGTCAAGTTTTCAGGATTCCCTCAGATGAAATGGCTATAGTGATTACTAAGGCAGTGAAACTGATCAAATCACCTGTGCAAAATAATGGAAAGCCTGAAAACATGACCTGTTGGTGTGCCTTGAGGACTGGAGTTGAAAAACACTGCTGTAGACCACCGCTTCTTACCCTTCTTCTGTAGACTGACGCTTCTTACCCATCTTCTGTAGAGCACAGCTTCTTACTCTTCTTCTGTAGATCACCACTTCGTAGCCATCTTCTGTAGAGCACAGCTTCTTTCCCATCTTCTGTAGAGCACCGCTTCTTTCCCATCTTCTATAGACCATCGCTTCTTACCCATCTTCTGTAGACCATCGCTTCTTACCCATCTTCTGTAGACCACCGCTTCTTACCCATCTTCTGTAGACCATCGCTTCTTACCCATCTTCTGTAGACCACCGCTTCTTACCCATCTTCTGTAGACCATCGCTTCTTACCCATCTTCTGTAGACCATCCCTTCTTACCCATCTTCTGTAGAGCACAGCTTCTTACCCATCTTCTGTAGACCACCGCTTCTTACCCATCTTCTGTAGACCACCGCTTCTTACCCATCTTCTGTAGACCGCCGCTTCTTATCCATCTTATGTAGACCACTGCTTCTTACCCATCTTCTGTAGACCACTGCTTCTTACCCATCTTCTGAAGACCACTGCTTCTTACCCATTTTCTGTAGACCACCGCTTCTTATCCATTATATGTAGACCACTGCTTCTTACCCATCTTCTGTAGACCACTGCTTCTTACCCATCTTCTTAAGACCACTGCTTCTTACCCATATTCTGTAGACCACCGCTTCCTACCCATCTTCTGTAGACCACTGCTTCTTACCCATCTTCTGTAGACCACTGCTTCTTACCCATCTTCTGTAGACCACTGCTTCTTACCCATCTTCTGTAGACCACTGCTTCTTACCCATCTTCTTCTTACCCATCTTCTGACCACTGTAGAGCTTCTTACCCATATTCTGTAGACCACCGCTTCCTACCCATCTTCTGTAGACCACTGCTTCTTACCCATCTTCTGTAGACCACTGCTTCTTACCCATATTCTGTAGACCACTACTTCTTACCCATATTCTGTAGACCACCGCTTCCTACCTATCTTCTGTAGAGCACAGCTTCTTACCCATCTTCTGTAGAGCACCGCTTCTTACCCATTTTCTGTAGACCCCTGCTTCTTACCCATCTTCTGTAGAGCACCGCTTCTAAGTTCTTACCCATCTTCTGTAGAGCACCACTCCTTACCCTTTTTCTGTAGACCACCGCTAAATGTTTTGTGAAAGTGGCTGACATTGTGTAACCTTATAACTCCCCCAGTGATATTTTACTTTGGCAGAATAACACTAATGTAGGTACTAAAAAAATTGATATAATAAACACAACAGATGTAAGCAGTAGTTTTGTTTTGAACACAAGCTGATTTTCTGATATTAATTTACAAACAATTATATCACTTTATTACATATTATGGTATGTACAAAAATAAAATCCATTGGACTTTTAACTTCCTGCATACTCAGAACCAGTAAAAACTGAACACTTCAGTGCTCAGAATTCACAGAGATGATTGCCATAAAGGATGCAAATTCCATAGCCACTGTGTAACTCGGGCTAAATAATGGTAGACTATAGAACACCTACACCTTTTTGTTATAGAGATGAGAGAAGTGAAGGTGTTTTATGGTCCAAATCAAGTCAACAGCATTGGGCGACAAAGCTGATCCTCCTTAGATACAGTACATTAAGTGAGTCTTATCAACTTAGGAAATGTCAAGCAACAGAAAGGTCTCAAATGTACCTGGGTTCAAAATCCAGAAGGGGGGGGGTACCATCATCCAAGTTATATTAGGAATTGAGGATGGAGACAGTTCCCCACACTGGCCTCCAAGGAACAAGGGAATGGACTATCTCGGTACCAATTGGACAGAATACACATTAGGTAAAATAAGAATGTTTTATTTGTACAAAAAAATAAAAACAGGATATCCAAATATAGATAGCGGCTTGATCGTTCTTATAGGCAGCGGGAGGAGACGCCCCCCCCCCCCTCCCGCCCCATCCGGTGCTTCTCCGGGCTCTCCCATGCCATCGGGGGCCCGGAGAGCGAAGTCGGCCAGCGCTGGCTGCAGAACCAAAAAGATCACTGGTGACCAGATGGTCACAGTAATCCCTATGACCGCCGGAGGACCGGGCGCGATGTTATGACATCAAGCCTGGTACCCGGAATTGAACAAAGCTGCAACCGCGGCTGTTGGCATGTAATCAGTGATTTTTTTTCCACTGATTTCATGCTTGTAAGCCTGGAGGAGAGATGTGGGGTCTTATTGACCCCACATCTCTCCATAAAGAGGACCTGTCACACGGATTCCTATTACAAGGGATGTTTACATTCCTTGTAATAGGAATAAAAGTGATAAAAAAATTTTTTTTTTTTAAAAAGTGTAAAAATAAAAAAAAAATAAGTAAAATAAAAATATAATGTCAAAAAAAATTTTTTCAAAATGCGCCAGTCACCGTTATCTCGCGCTCAGAAGTGAACACGCATACAAGTCCCGCCCACATATGTAAACGCTGTTCAAACCCCACATGTGAGGTATCGTGCGTTAGAGCGTGGTGCAACAATTCTAGCACTACACCTCCTCTGTAACTCAAAAATAGTAACCTGTAAAAAATGTTAAAGCGTCGCCTATGGAGATTTTTAAGTACCGAAGTTTGGCGCCATTCCATGAGTGTGTGCAATTTTAAAGCGTGACATGTTAGGTACCTATTTACTCGGCGTAACTTCATCTTTCACATTATACAAAAAAAAAATTGGGCTAACTTTACTGTTTTGTTATTTTTTAATTCGTGAACCCGTTTTTTGTTTCTTTTTTAAAAAAAAGGCGTTTAGAAAATTATTGCGCAAATACCGTGAGAGAAAAAAAAGTTGCGATGACCGACGTTTTCTGCTAGAAATATATATATATATATATATATATATATATATATATATATATATATATATATATATATATATATATATAATGTTTGGGGGTTCTGATTAATTTTCTAGCAAAAAAAAAATAGATTTTTACATGAAGGAGGGAAGTGCCAAAATAGGCCCGGTGGACAAGTGGTTAAAGTACATTTAATTCTTACAGTTCTTTGGTTTGGATACACTTTAAGCAGTTTCCTTTACCCTTTCACCAAAAAAGGGGTATAGTAGGTGGGCATAAACCCATCCCTTGCTAACATCCCCTACTTGACAATGGAGATGCCATAGAGCCCAAAACTCTGGGCACCCCTTTTTTTTGTGGGGCAGCATCATTCTCACCGGATGTAGAGTTATAGGGGTAGCCACCTGCATGCTGCTAAGGAGAGGGTCCCTAGGTACTATTTACCACATGCACACTTTTCTGGAGGAACAATTGCTGAGTAATAAGAGAGCTATCCACGTGCTTGGAGTAGGAAAAAGGTTAAAGTGAAGTCACAATAACCACACACTGCTTTGTCACTTACTAAAATAGCTTTGCAAATTAAAATAGAACAGGAACAAAGTCATGCGTGAATAGCTCTTCCAACCTTTGAGGGATTGAGCAACAATATCGCATGTCATAATGTCACTTGTTTGGAAGCAAGTAAGCATTATACAATTTAGGGCGTATGTCAACAATCCCTAAACTTACATGGAAAAGTGCCCTTTGTTTACTCTGCTTCATCATGTGACCGCGAACGTAGCCAACCTTTTATGGTTGGCAAGGGCTTAAGGTTTATTTCTGTCACAAGGTTGGATTCTTGTGGTTTTTGTCATCCACGAGTTTTCTTGTGGTTTGACATCATTTAAGAATGCAGAGACGCTATTGATTTTCGTCAGATTTTTTTATTTATTTTAGGCTATTTCTCTCTCTAAATTCACCTGCTTTCACCTCCTGTATTAACAATAATGGAATGTGTGATTACGCTGCCTCAATAATATGGTGAGGCGATAACTGAAAAGTGACTATATAGTTAAATCATTATCATAAAGATAAAGTGCCAGTGCGAAAATAAATCCTTGAGCATATACAAAAGTAAAGCCACGTATACGCAACAGGTTTTCCTGGCAGGAAAACTGCCAGGAGAGCATTTGACCTGGAAATCCTGGCCGTGTGTGTGCTCCCTAGCAGTTTTCCTGTCAGGAAAACAGCCGGGAATCCCAAAGGGAAACTAGAGAACCTGCTCTCTTTTTTCTCATTGGGTTTCCCGGTAGAGTGTTTCCTGACGAGAACATCGGTTGTCTGTATGCATTGCTTACCTGTCCAAAGGTAAACCCGCGCATGTTCGATAAGCCTTTGACGCATGCGCGGTAGCATACAAGGCATAGTGAGGGGTGTAGCAAGATGGCGGCCAACTGCATCGAATGTAACAAGCTCCAGCTCGTCGTAGTCAATGACGTCACCGTGTTCTTGCCATTCAAAAGAACAGCGGTTCTTTTGAATGGCCGTCTGTACACACGGTTGGATTTTTCGACAACAAGCTCACATCGAACATTTGTTGTCGGAAATTCTGACCGTGTGTACGCGGCATTACTCTGCCCAAAATAAAAAGTTTTGCCTATAGTTCCACTTTAAAGTGGTCTGTTTTTTTGTTTTTATTTTTTTATATGGTCCTGCAGAAACTATTTAAGAATAACCTCGTTGATTGTTTTTGTGTTCTTGTTTTTCAGCTGTCTTTGGCCCTGCTTTTCCTAGTCGTTGAAGGGACCTTGACATTTACCCCAACCTATACATGGACAGACGAGGAGACTGGGGAGGATGTCACATGCCAGCAGTGCCCCCGAGGGACCTTTGTGGCCAAACACTGCACATCCACGAGTAAGACGGACTGCCAACCTTGCCCGGAGCATCATTACACTGCATACTGGAATTATGTGGAAAAATGCCGCTTTTGCAACGTTATTTGTGAGGACAGGGAGCAGGTCAAACATGAGTGCAATGCCACCCACAATAGAGTCTGCGAATGCAAGCCAGGCTTCATATGGCACTCTCATTACTGCAAAAAGGATTGCAGACATTTGACCGATATTGGTAAGTTATGACCATACTGTGTGTTTCAGGGCTACTTGAGCAGCATCAATCAGTAAGCTGCTGATGTTATGCAGAAAATGTCTCGGCCTCCCTGAATGTTTTTTTGTTATTATCCCTTGCAGACAGTTTAATTGGACTCTTCATTATAGGCAGGTCTATGTCTCTCATTTTATTAATCAATACCGGGCAGTTTCACTCTTTAAAAGCCACAGTGTTATGCTCTCTCCCTCGGCTGGTCAACTGTGTCCTGCCGAAGTGTTTGGTTCAGTCTTCAGGGTCTAAACTGTGGTGGTCAACCATGGCCTGAAGGGTTCAGACCTGAAAAACTGACCGGGTCTCCTGGTATAGCTCAATGGGCCACCAGAAAAGAAAAGACGGAGTGTAGTAAATTGCTTCATGAGGGTAAAAACCAAAGAGAGAAGTTCCACAGTATGAAGAGAGGAGATAAAAGATGAATTGCATCTACTGAGGCTGTGGTCACCCAAATGGGTGGGAAACACACAACCTTTCATGGTGAAGAAAACCATGCAGGATCAAGATGGTTTCTCTCTATGCCTTAAAACTGACTTTTTCCCTGGGAAATTCCGACCGCGTGTATGCCCCATCTGACTTTTTTCCAAGGAATTCCATCGGAGTTTAGATGTTCTCTTTTACTCCGATGGAATTCCGTCCGAGTTTGGCCGGGCAAAAGCCTGATCGTGTGTACGGGGCAATAAAGGTTTCCATCCTTGATTCTTTGAGGGATTCTCAATAAGGTATATGGAAGCAGTAAGTGCAAGAGAAGTCTGTGGGAAAAAAAAAAAGGCCTGTTGGTGGTCCGATTGGCAGAGGCTCCCAAAGTTGTATTTCTAAGAATGGGTAGGAGTCTATTTTATTGAAACCTCAAATTCCTTTATTTCACAGACTCCTCTGGCACCCACTAGTCCAATCTTTGTTGTCAGCTGGAAAGAATATTGCAGTTTGTGCTGGCAGCCAGAACTATTAATATTCTTTAGTAGTAGTTCTCCCAGGAATACTCGCCCAGGTGAAGTTTTTTTTGCATTTAGTAGAAATCTAATACCTTTCTTTTGTCTAGTTGCAGTATATGGGTTAGTCCTTGGAGTATAATTGAAAGTGTATTTACTAATAGTTACATTCAGTTGTGCTTGTTCTGTAATGTTTGCTGAAGGCATTTTCGATACTCCTCCAACAGTTTTGTCAATTCTAATGAGTATTAGGAACATTCCCCAGTACTTAAAGCCACACAGGTAACTCTATTGCCTTAATCCAAAATGCGTTACAACACATTGGCCAAGGACAAGATGGGAGGCGTCAAAATCTGTGAAACAACCCTTTACATATTTTGATTCCCATTGTGTCTGGGACAGGTGTTAATAGTCCGAGTGGCACCACTGAAGGTGTGCATTTGTTATGCTATTGCTAGGGGATGCTATGGTCTGGATAAATGGGAACCTTCGTGATCTGTTAACACTGAGATGTAATCAACGACTCCCTTTTGGTGTGAGTAACTTAAAGGGTTAGTTCACCTTTACAGAAAAAAATAAACCGTACACCAATCCCACCACACTTAGTTCCAACTATACTTACCTCTGAGGTTGTTGAGCTGTCAGTGCCCTCGCAGCTGGTTCAGTGGTCCAGTGATTTAAAATCCCTGCACTTCTGGGATGGACCAGAGCAATTCTGATTGGTCAGCGCCTGCAGAGTGAATCGCTCTGATCCATCGTGGAACCACTACACACAAAAGAGGGAGAAGAAAATCCTCTGACGGCTGTGGGGGCACTGATAGTTCAGCATCCCCAGATGTAAGTTTGGCAGGGACTAAGGGGGTGTGGAGAGGTGTACAGTGTTCACCTTTTTATTTTTGCTGTAATGGCTAACTAACATTTTAAGTAGCATGTAGTAATTTCTATCAATTGCAAATGGTGCATGATTCGTTAATCGTCCTACTAAAAATTTCCAGTATGCGCCTGGCCTTGGTGTCTTATAAGAAATTATAACCCAGAAGGTTATGTTGAGGTAGGCCAAAAAGAAACAGAAGACCGTCCACTAAATCAGTACAAAACACTGCAGAGATTTCCTACAACAGAAGGTATCCACATTTCCGAAAACCGGACATTTTTTTTAATATATATTTAAAGGAGAAGTACAGCCAAAGCTTGCTTGGCTGTACTTCTCCTGTGCATCATATGAGTGAAATTTGTTCTGTACTCCTGTGACCCTTTTCAGCTGACAGTGACGTCACAAAGCCGGTCCAGGCTAGGGAAAGATTGCGACCATATAGTATATATATCAGATCCCTTGACCGCCATCCAGCTCAGCCTCTCAGCGAGGTGCTGAGAGCCTGTGCCAGCCACTCCCGCTCCCTCTACAACTCAACTCTCCAGTGATCACGGGGGGGGGGGGATGGGGCAGAACAGAGAGCTTGTGAGTGACACCAGCTCTCTGCACATTGAGCACTAAGAACTGAGCAATCAGCAGTGTTTGATCACTCGGTTCTCAGCCTTAGATCAGGGTACTGATGCCTTATCCACATAGGTAAGTATGATTCTAAAAGAAATCCTCAACTTCTCTTTTAATTAATGTGGCAGGCGATTTTGCATTGAAGTCACCAGGAGGCGTTTTTGCAGTGAAGTCAATGGGATGCGATTTTGCGGTACAACCCAATAGTATAGTGCCAAAACTCATAGGCCCGGATTCACAAAGCACTTGCGCCGGCGTATCTCCAGAATACACCGCGTAAGTACAAATATGCGCCGTCGTATCTGTGCGCCGGACCCACAAACCAAGATATGCCTAAAAACAGACTTCATCCCACCGACGTAACTTACCTACACCGGCGTAGAGTGGGCGCATATTTACGCTGGACGCATGTGGCTTTCCCATTGATTTTCTATTCAAATATGCAAATGAGGGAGATATGCCGATTCACAAACCTACTTGCGCCCGGCACATGATTTAGGCGGTTTGCGTAAGTTTTACGTTCGGCATAAAGTTATTCCCCATAGATGAGGTGCAACCCATGTAAAGGTATGGACCAGGGAACACAAGCCTACATATTTTATGTTGGA
This sequence comes from Rana kukunoris, assembly GCA_029574335.1. NCBI lineage: Eukaryota > Metazoa > Chordata > Amphibia > Anura > Ranidae > Rana > Rana kukunoris. Next base: position 10,874,617 of record CM056060.1, read on the forward strand.
CTTCTGTGAATATGGGCGGTCTACACAGTGACCGGTCGTATCTTAGGCAGTTGTTCCGACGTGGTTGTCAGCATGCGCGTGGGGAAACGTCCATGTCCCGACGCATGCGCAGTTCATTTTAAGTACTTGTCTGGTGCCTGGCACATCATTTGCATGGGGTCACGCTTCATTAGCATGGATCACGCCCACTTCCACCTACTTCCACTTACGCAGGCTTACGCCTACGAATATACGCTACGCCGGCGCAGAGTTGGGAGCATTTGCTTTGTGAATTCCATGCTTACCACGCCAGCGCAGCGCAGCGCAGCGCGGAGAGGCAAGCATGGAATTCACAAAGCAAATGCTCCCAACTCTGCGCCGGCGTAGCGTAAAAGAGATATGCTACGGCGGCATATATATGCGCCGATGTCTGTGAATCCGGGCCATACTGTATAGCTGTTGGCCATTGTAGGCTTGTTGGCCATCGTCAGTGCAGTGCATGTAAATTATGGTTATGTAGGGTTTGTGACCAACAGAAAGGTAAACCCAACAGGTTGTTGTGGTGAGGTGGGCCAATTTTTTTTTTTTATAGGAATACATTGTCCAAATGGATTGGTTACGGCCTGGATTCTTTCCTAAATTTACATAATATAACTGGATACTAACTTTTATGGGTAAAGTTGATTCGATGGCCTCTCCGGAGATCAGGAAGTAATTATTTCCCCTGCTAGAGCAAATTTTATTATGCTTTGCTGGGGGATGTTGCCCTCCTCTGGACCAACTGTGGGTATTGGATTGTGTATATAGGATTGTATGATTTTTATTGGTTGAACTGGATGGACTTGGGTCTTTTTTTCAACCAGACTATGTAAATATTGGGGTCTAGTTGGAGTATATTGGCGAGTCTCTGGTGCCCATTGGAAGTGTATGTCCGCTCTCTGCCTATTGAGAAATGTTTGTTACCATTCCCTCACACCGGGTTGGAAACACAATAACCCAGAATTTGATGAGGAACTCATATTTTGACCAGTCTGTGGTGTTTTTTTTTTGGAAAAAATCCTGACTTTCCCAATGTGAACTGTGAAAAAAATTACAATCTTGATGATTATCTAACCTCTCTCTCAATTTTTGTTAACAGAAAACTCAGAGTGCGATCATGAAGTGACCGAATTTTTCGTACACCAGAATTTTACACGGGAAAACTTCCTCCGGCTTCTGCATATTGTGAGCCAGCAGGAAGCTAGCAGAAAGAAGGTCAGCCGTAAACAGATCCGCCAACTGCTGAAAAAGATTAAAAAGCCTGGGAAAGCTCTTCTTCCACAACTGATGAAGCTAGTGCAAGACACCAACATGACCCACTTGGAGAGGGAGCTGCAAAACAGGTTTATTCAATAGTGCTAAGAGTGCCGGAAACCATACCTGCTGTATTGGTCCAGTTTATTGACTATCCAGCAATATGGCTCCGGCCAAAGGCTCAACTAGGCTGGACCAATCCCAGTAACCAGGAACACGGTTACCTAGGGGTGAAAAAAGACTCTGTAGGTAGCAAGATGGCAGTTGCTGCTCATAAATGCGTGGCAGAAACTTTTTCCTTTATGAGTTAAAGTGTAACTCTGGCCAGAAGCGTCTGTCATTAGCGTTGACACATTGACATTGAAGTTTTTGTATTTCTGATCCCCCCCTCCTTGCCGTAATGTTTGATCCAAAGATATTTCCACTTTCTTTAACAGGGCGACAACGTTGTTTGTTCTGTAGTAAAATGTCACTGCAACATTGTTATGCTAAGGACAGGGTAGTTTTGGATGGACTCTGCATGCACTAAACATCCTTAAAGCTGAACTCCAGAAATTCAGGTACTTTGGAAAAAAGTGATTTTAAAGTCTTATTTTTTATAGTTAAATATAACAAACATGTTATAATTACCTGCCCTGTGGAATGGTTTTGCACAGAGCAGCCCAGTCCTCCTCTTCTCAGGTCCCTCTTCAGTGCTCCTGGCCCCTCCCTCATGTTAAGTGCCCCCACAGCAACATGCTATGGGGGCACCCAAGCTCTATTTGTCAATTCAGACACAGAGTCGTGGCCCAGGTCCACCCTCTTTCTATCCTCATTGGCTGACTGATTTTGATTAACTCATTCACACAATACAAAGGCTTATGTGAATGGGCAGCAGAAGGGAGGGACTGGCATAGCTGCTCTGTGTGTTTCTGTCCTCCCAATGAGGTGCCTGCCACCTTGTAGACTTATCTCTATTATTCACATCTGACAGGTTTATTGTGCTCCAGGAAGATAACTTCAGGAGCTCCGACGCTGCTCGCTGGGGTCTCAGCTCATTCAAGAGCAGAATTGCTGGAAATGCTGTGCCCACCCCTCCCCTCTTTCTGCCCATTCACACAATAGAAAGGCTTCTCTGAATGGGCAGCAGAGGGGAGGGGCTGGCATAGCTGCTCTGTGTGTGCTTCTGTCCTCCCAATAAGGTGCCTGCCACCTTGTAGACTTATTTCTATATTTTACATCTGACAGTTTTATTGTGTGCCAGGAAGATAACTTCAGCAGCTCCGTCACTGCTCGCTGGGGTCTCAGCTTATTCAAGAGCAGAATTGCTGGAAATGCTATGTCCACCCGTCCCCTCTTTCTGCCCATTCACAGAAGCCTTTGTATTCTACGAACTCATTCACACACTACAAAGGCTTCTCTGAATGGGCAGGAGATGGGAGGAGCTGGCACAGCTGCTCTGTGTGTGCATCTCTCCTCTCACAGCCGGAGTGCATCCTCTAGGAGTGCAATAAACCCGCAGTAGAGATACAGTAAGTCCCGGAGATGACATGCACCTAATTGGCCCTAACTCATAGTGTGTCTGCACTTTCAGTTGTTGAATTCCTAGAATTCAGCTTTAAGTTTATTTTTATTTTTTCTCTCCCACTTCATGGCCCTCAGAGGGCACTGGCTACATCACCTGGGCCTCACAGCTTCCCCCTGGGAAGGCTACATCAACTTCCAAGGAAATTTTACCAGGTTCCGCACACTCACTCTAGGGGGCCTATGATGGTTTTACAAACGCTGGCAGATCTTGACACATGTGCCAATCTTGTGCATGCTCAGTAAAAGACCTTGGAGTAGCATGCCATTAAAAACACAAACCATGGCGGGTATAACTGTGACACTTTTGCTGGACAGCTTTGCCTGTTACAGGAAGTGGAAATATTATGGGATCTACTGGTAGGATCAAAAGGCAACCAAACTATAGACGCAGGAAACTCTGTGTGTTAATACCAACTAGTGACGGACTGCATCATATATATTCATTTTTTTTTATTACATTTTTTTGTCTATAGTTCTATATAAAAGTATAACTAAAGGCAAAACTTTTTTTTTTCAGTTTTGGATAGAGTGGAGAGGGATCGGACCCCCTGTCAGTTTTTATTGCAGTCTGTTCCCCCCGTTAGTGAAATTCACCCTTTTTATTTTTGTCCTGTTCACCAATATCAGTGAAATGCCAAATTTTGGGTTGTCCCCAAAAAAGATAATAGAAGGGAAATCTTCCAATGGGGACACTAGTTAAAGTGGATGGCCCATCAAAAAAAACATATTAAAAGCCAGCAGCTACAAATACTGCAGCTGCTGACTTTTAATATTAGGACACTTACCTGTCCTGGAGTCCAGCGGCATCCGCAGCAGAGGATGAGCGATCGCTCGTCACCCTGCTGCTCCCCCCTCCATCCACGGTGAGGGAACCAGGAATATCAGAAAAAAAACATCTTTTGCCCGAGACGAGTGTCCGGAAGTGGGTGCAAATACCTGTCTTTAGACAGGTATCTGCACCCCCCTCCCCCTGAAAGGTGTCAAATGTGACACCAGAGGGGGGAGGGTTCCGATCAGCGGAACTTCACTTTAGGGTGGAGCTCCGCTTTAAGGTTACCTGGGGGTCCCCAAAGGTTTTTCCTCTCACTTCCTGTTTTGGCTATGGGACATGAAGTAAAGGTAAATCTCCCCAATGGGGCACAGATGTAAAAAAATAAAATAAACCAACATGGAGTTATACCATCTTTCTCTATCAAAATGAAAAAAAAAAAGAAAAAAGTTTTGCCTATAGGTTTACTTTAGGGTTTACACTCCAAATCCTCCAACCACACTCCACTTCTACTGATTCATTTCCAGTGGAGTCCTTCATTCTGCTTATCCAATAGGTCTGCTTTTTACTTTTGTCTTCTTTAACTGCCAAGTTCCTAACAGTCGTGCAATATAACACAACCTCAAACATTCTGAATGAGAACAACGATCTATGGTGGAAAAAATGGACTCTTTGTTTCTCTGTTCTTGATGAAGATGAAGATGATGATAAAGAAGATGATGAAGATGATGATGATGATGATGATAATGAAGATGCTGATGTTGTTGTTGTTGATGTTGTTGTGTGTTTTCAGTCATATTTAACTCCAATTTTGTCGATCGGTCAAGACTGTTTCACTGTGTAAGGGATTGTTAAACTGAATCATTTTGCAATTTGCAGGAAATACTAGTTACAATTTCCTTTTATTTTTTATTTTGTACGCCTAGTATTAAAAACAAACAAAAGAAAAAAGTATTCACCTCAAAGTTATTTATTATACCTTTCACCCCGTGTAGTTTGAGAAGAGATATTTTTTAAATTATTTTGCTCTGTAAATTCTGACAAAAAAGTTATTTTTTAAAAATAAAGAGTCTTTTTTTTTTAAATTCTATTTTCTTATGCCTTTTTATTGGTGGTATTGATGGCGAAATAAAAAATAATCAACCCTTCCTACTCTATTCAAAACTGGAAACAAGTTTTGGCTTTGGATATACTGAAGCAATCGTATACACTACAGGGAGTGCAGAATTATTAGGCAAGTTGTATTTTTGAGGATTAATTTTATTATTGAACAACAACCATGTTCTCAATGAACCCAAAAAAACTCATTAATATCAAAGCTGAATATTTTTGGAAGTAGTTTTTAGTTTGTTTTTAGTTTTAGCTATTTTAGGGGGATATCTGTGTGTGCAGGTGACTATTACTGTGCATAATTATTAGGCAACTTAACAAAAAACAAATATATACCCATTTCAATTATTTATTTTTACCAGTGAAACCAATATAACATCTCAACATTCACAAATATACATTTCTGACATTCAAAACCAAAACAAAAACAAATCGGTGACCAATATAGCCACCTTTTTTGCAAGGACACTCAAAAGCCTGCCATCCATGGATTCTGTCAGTGTTTTGATCTGTTCACCATCAACATTGCGTGCAGCAGCAACCACAGCCTCCCAGACACTGTTGAGAGGTGTACTGTTTTCCCTCCTTGTAAATCTCACATTTGATGATGGACCACAGGTTCTCAATGGGGTTCAGATCGGGTGAACAAGGAGGCCATGTCATTAGTTTTTCTTCTTTTATACCCTTTCTTGCCAGCCACGCTGTGGAGTACTTGGACACGTGTGATGGAGCATTGTCCTGCATGAAAATCATGTTTTTCTTGAAGGATGCAGACTTCTTCCTGTACCACTGCTTGAAGAAGGTGTCTTCCAGAAACTGGCAGTAGGACTGGGAGTTGAGCTTGACTCCATCCTCAACCCGAAAAGGCCCCACAAGCTCATCTTTGATGATACCAGCCCAAACCAGTCTCCACCTCCACCTTGCTGGCGTCTGAGTCGGACTGGAGCTCTCTGCCCTTTACAATCCAGCCACGGGCCCATCCATCTGGCCCATCAAGACTCACTCTCATTTCATCAGTCCATAAAACCTTAGAAAAATCAGTCTTGAGATATTTCTTGGCCCAGTCTTGATGTTTCAGCTTGTGTGTCTTGTTCAGTGGTGGTCATCTTTCAGCCTTTCTTACCTTGGCCATGTCTCTGAGTATTGCACACCTTGTGCTTTTGGGCACTCCAGTGATGTTGCAGCTCTGAAATATGGCCAAACTGGTGGCAAGTGGCATCTTGGCAGCTGCACGCTTAACGTTTCTCAGTTCATGGGCAGTTATTTTGCGCCTTGGTTTTTCCACACGCTTCTTGCGACCCTGTTGACTATTTTGAATGAAACGCTTGATTGTTCGATGATCACGCTTCAGAAGCTTTGCAATTTTAAGAGTGCTGCATCCCTCTGCAAGATATCTCACTATTTTTGACTTTTCTGAGCCTGTCAAGTCCTTCTTTTGACCCATTTTGCCAAAGGAAAGGAAGTTGCCTAATAATTATGCACACCTAATATAGGGTGTTGATGTCATTAGACCACACCCCTTCTCATTACAGAGATGCACATCACCTAATATGCTTAATTGGTAGTAGGCTTTCGAGCCCATACAGCTTGGAGTAAGACAACATGCATAAAGAGGATGATGTGGTCAAAATACTCATTTGCCTAATAATTCTGCACTCCCTGTATATTGTCAAAAGTATTGGGACACCTGCCTTAACACGCACATGAACTTTAATGGCATCCCAGTCTAAGGCCCTGTACACACGGGCAAGAATCTCGTCAGGAAAAAAAAAACATTGTTTTCCCTGACGAGATTCTTGGCAAGAATCTCTTGCCGCCCGAGTGTACACACTGACCTTTTCAAAAGAACCGCGGTTCTCCACGGTGACGTCATGGCGTCCAACGAGCATGAGCTCGTCACATTCAAAGCTGTCGCCGCCATCTTGCTTTACCCTACCTATGCCGCGGATGCTACCTCACATGCGTCAAAGTCATTTCGAGCATGCACGGGTTTTCACGGCGACAGGTAAGTATACACACTCTCGGGTTTCTCGTCGGGAAACAGGCCGACAAGAATCTCGACGAGAAAAAAGAGCGCAGGTACTCTTTTTTTCTCATCGAGATTCTGGCCAGATTTCCTGACGAGAAACCTGAAAGCCTAGTACACACAAATGGTAATCTCAGCAAGAAGCAGTTTTCTTTTTGTTTTTTGCACAGAAAGCCGGTCGTGTGTATGAGGCCTTAGTCCGTAGGGTTCAATATGGAGTTGGCCCCGCCATTTGCAGCTATAACAGCTTCAACTCTTCTGGGAAGGCCGTCCACAAGGTTTAGGAGTGTATCTAAGGGAATGTTTCACCATTCTTCCAGAAGCGCATCTGTGAGGTCAGGCACTGATGTTGGACAAGAAGGCCTGGCTCGAAGTCTCTGCTCTAATTCATCCCAAAGGTGTTCTATCAGGTTGAGGTCAGAACAGTCAAGTTCCTCCAACTCAAACCCGCTCATCCGTGTCTTTATTGCTTTTTGCACTGGCCAAATCATTTGGTGGAGGGGGGATTATGGTGTGGGGTTGTTTTTCAGGGGTTGTGCTTGACCCCTTAGTTCCAGTGAAGGGAACTCTTAAGGCGTCAGCATACCAAGACATTTTGGACAATTTCATGCTCCCAACTTTGTGGGAACAGTTTGGGGATTTCCCCTTCCTGTTCCAACATGACTGCGCACCAGTGCACAAAAACAAGGTTCGTAAAGACATGGATTTGCAAGTTTAGCGTGGAGGAACTTGACTGGCCTGCACTGAGTCCTGACCTCAACCTGATTGAACACCTTTGGGATGAAGTAGAACGGAGACTGCGAGCCAGGCCTTTTCGACCAACATCAGTGCCTGACCTGACAAATGCTCTTCTGGAAGAATGGTCAAACATTCCCATAGACACACTCCTAAACCTTGTAGACAGCCTTCCCAGAAGAGTTGAAGCTGTTATAGCTGTAAAGGACGGGGCCAACTCAATATTGAACCCTACGGACTAAGACTGGGATGCCATTAAAGTTCATGTGCGTGTAAAGGCAGCTGTCCTAATACTTTTGACAATATATTGTATATACCGTTAGTAATTACACAAACCTGACACCACTTAGGAAATGAAAGTCTGTGGTGGGCTATGACCATCGACGGCCATCCAAGACCGTTATGCTCCGCCAATGCTGTACTCTTACGATCGGGAATCTTGACATAACATGAGTAACACAAAAGGGTACAAAGGCCTAATGCATTACCACCAACACGTAATAAGGCAGTTAAAACCAATGAGTGCATACTCACAATAGCCAATGGCGAAACTAGCGTTGAATATAAACCCAGATGACGAGATGGTCTTCTAGAAGATGGAACTCACACGACCATGACATAAGCCAGACTTGCCACTGACACATTTCACGGACAAGCCCTTTTATTCAGAGCAAAGCCAGTCTGTCTAACTGATGTCAGATTAGGAGCAGTGACTGCGTCCATGCAGCCTCTGCATCCCAATAACATGAATGGGACTGCCTGCACAGTGATGCACAGAATACACCAATTGGGTAAACACAGCTGTCACACAGGTGTAAACTGTAGTATGCCTGTGTGAAGGAGACCTTATTGTCAATTTTTCGATTGAGCTTGGTTGTCAATACTTTGTAAGAACACCAATTATTGCACAGGACATTGAAACGAGGCTAAGCGACTCAACTATGGACAGAAACATAGGAACTGGGTGCAGAAAAATGGCAGCAGGTGTTCTGGACTGATGAGTCAAAATGTGAAATATTTGGCTGCAGCAGTAATGTGTGTCTGGAGCCAACTGTGAAGCATGGTGAAGGTTCCCTGTAAGTTTGGGGCTGCATTTTTGCAAATGGAGTGGAAGATTTGGTGAGGATCAATGGTGTTCTAATGCTGAGAAATACAAGCAGATAATTATACATCATGCCATACCACCGGGGAGGCGTGTGATTGGCCCCACACACATTCTGCAGCAGGACAATCGTCCCAAACATACAGCCAATGTCATTAAGAATTATCTTCAGCATAAAGAAGAACAAGGAGTCCTGGAAGTGATGGTTTAGCCACCACAGAGCCCTGATTTCGGCATCATGGAGCCTGTCTGGGATTACATGAAGAGACAGAAGGATATGACAGAAGAGAGAGACTACAAATTAAACTCAGACTTCTGACAGAAATCAATGGGTCAAAGACTACCAATTAGCCAGGCTAGTTACCACCTAGCACTACTAGATTTATTAGCAGCCCTGTTTAGGACCAGGGTCCTACCATCAGATCCGTGCCTTGCAAAAATCCTGTCTCTGAGCTCTTCAGGCAGTTCCTTTGACCTTGTGGCTTTTGCTCTGATACAGTATGCATGTGTATGTCAGCTATGAGGACTTTTATCTAGAGGTGCTTTTCCAAATCATGTTCAATCAACTTAATTTTCTACAGGTAGACTCCAAACAAGGTGTAGAAACATCCCTGCAATGATCAAGAGAAATGGGAGGCACCTGAGCTAAATTGTTGTTGGAAAAGGTCTGAAGAATACTTATGAGTGAGTGAATAACTTGTATAGCGCTACAAATGCGAACTGAATCGCCTCAAGGGGCTTGGTATCCATTTTCTTCTTTAGCCTTCAGAAGAGGTGGGTCTTGGGTCTGAAGGCCTGATGACTTTCTTCCGCTCGGATGTTAGTTGGTAACGCGTTCCACAGCCGAGGTCCTTGGACTGCAAATCTTCGTTCTCCTCTAGACTTGTAGCAAGCCTTGGGGATTTGAAGTAAAACTATGCCAAGCACACAGCAAAGACAATACAGGAGTGGCTTAGGGACAACTCTGTGAAGGTCCTACGTAGAGTGGCCTAGCCAGAGCCCTGATTTGAACCCGATTGAACATCTCTGGAGAGATCTGAAAATGTCTGTCCACCGACGGTCCCCATGCAACTTGACTGAGCTTGAGAGGATTTGCAAAGAACAATGGTGTCCAAGGCTTGTCACGTCTTACCCAAAAAAGACTCAAGGCTGTAATCGCTGCCAAAGGTGCTTCAACAAAGTACGCAGTAATGGGTCTGTACCTACTTAACTACATGTGATATTTCAGCTTTTTCTTTTTAATAAATTTACAGACATTTCTAAAATATTGTTTTCATTTTTGTCATTATTGGGTACTGATTGTAGATTAATGAGTATAAAAAAATTAATGAATGAACTACAGATACCAGGGTGCCTTGACGTGGACTGTAGAGTAAAACGGGGGGGGGGGGGCTGATGCACTACAATAGGTTTTTCACCTTAATGCATGTATTGAGGTGAAAAACAACCCCTTCCCGACCAGCTGTGGCACGTATCTGTACGTCGGTTGGCATTTTGACCACTAGGCCCCGCACACCCACGGTGCTACATAGCGGAGCCAATGAAAGTGCAGCGATGACCACCGGGCACCCGCAATCACTCGTGACATCGCGAGAACCGGGATCTGTGTGTGATAACACACAGATCCTGGTTCTCTCAAAGGACAGGAGACAGATCATGTGCTCATAGCAAGTATGAACACTGATCACTCTCCTCCCCTTAGGCTCCATTCACATCTAGGCGACAAAACGCCTGTCGCGCGACGCTCGTGCCGCTGGAGGGGAAAAATCCCATTGATGTCAATAGAGATGGTTCACATCTCTGAAACGCCCAACGCCTGTCGCCTGAAAAAAAGTCCCGGACCCTTTTTTTCAAGCGACATTGGCGTTCGGCCATAGACATCAATGGGGAGATTTGTAAAAAAAAAAATGAATCGAAGCGCGGCAAGTAAAGCCGTGTATGCAGCGTTACTTGTCGCATAGATGTGAATGCAGCCTTAGTCAGTCTCACCCACCTACAGTTAGAACTAACACTAGGGAACACAGTTAACCCCTTGATTGCCCTCTTGTGTTAACCCCTTCCCTGCCAATGACATTTACACAGTAATCAGTGCATTTTTCTAGCACTGTTCGCTGTATGAATGCCAATGGTCCCAAAAATGGGTCAAAAGTGTCTGATTTGTCCGCTGCAATATCACAGTCCCGATAAAAAAAACGCTGATCAACGCCATTACTAGTAAAGAAATAAATAATAATAAAAATTACATAAATTATCCCCTATATTGAAGATGCTAGAACTTTTGCGTAAACCAATCAATATACGCTTATTGCGTTTTTTTTTTTTACCAAAAATATGTAGAATACGTATCGGCCTAAACTGAGGAAAAACTTTTATTTTTTTTAATTGGGATATTAAATATAGCAAAAAGTAAAAGATATTGGGTGTTATTTACTAAAGGCAAATCCACTTTGAATTACAAGTGCAAAGTGACTATTTACGTCGGCAGAATGGCACGGCTGGGCACATGGACGTACAGGTACGTCCCCCTTAAGATGCCCAGCCGTGGGTCGCGAGCGCGCCGGCGGCGGCACCCTTGCAACCCGGTCCTGTCCTACATGACCGCGCCCGCGGGACCAGCGGACCCAATTGCCGCCGGTGTCCCGAGATCGGGTCACAGAGAGGAAGAGCGGGGAGAGGTAAGTGTAAACAAACCTTCCCCGTTCCTCCTAGTGTGGCTGTCAGTGATCGTCTGTTCCCTGTGTTAGGGAACGACGATCAGTGACGTCACACACACAGCCATGCCCAGCCACAGTAAGAATCACTCCCATAGTACACATTTAACCCCTACAGCGCCCCCTCCTTGTTAACCGCGTCACTGCCAGTGTCATTTTCACAGTAATCGGTGCATTTTTATAGCACTGTTCGCTGTGAAAATGGCAATGGTACCAAAAATGTGTCAAAAGTGTCCGATGTGTCCGCCATAATGTTGCAGTCACGAAAAAAAAAATCACTGATTGCCGCCATTACTAGTAAAAAATGTTTTTTTATAAAAATGCCATAAAAATATCCCCTATTTTGTAGACGCTATAACTTTTGCACAAACAATCAATATTGTTATTGCGATTTTTTTTACCAAAATATGTAGAAGAATACGTGTTGGCCTAAACTGAGGAAAAAAAAAAATGTTATATAATTTTTGGGATTATTTATTATAGCAAAAAGTAAAAAATATTGCATTTTTTTTTTTTTAATTGTCGCTCTATTTTTGTTTATAGCACAAATACCACCAAAAGAAATCTCTATTTGTGGGAAAAAAGGACGCCAATTTTGTTTGGGAGCCGCGTCGCACGACCTCGCAATTGTCAGTTAAAGCGACGCCGTGCCGAATCACAAAAAGTGGCCTGGTCTTTGACCACCCTAATGGTCCGGGGCTGAAGTGGTTAAAAGTCCCATTTATTCTCAACAGTCGTTGGTTATATCTTTATTTGAGATGGGTTATGTGCTTTAAGGGAAAGTTAGTTGAAATTTTTATGGCTTCTTTTTTTTTTTGTTCCTTTTCTTTTCCTGTCTGTCTCCTCATTACAGATTGTCTCTCCTTTCCTGTTCTGGTTAAACCATCGTCACTGTGACATTAAGAAAGGGAAATCGTTGTAACCGATCGCCACATCCCAACAGACTCAATCGTTTCTCTATCCAAACTAAGGAAAACATGGCTAGACCTACAATTTCTGTGTGACTGTGTGATACTGAATTCCATGTTGAAGGATTCTTTTCATATGCAGATGATGCTCCACTTCTCAGGTATGTCGCCTAAGGCAAAGAAAGTAATCTCGTGACTCTGTTTCTACCACGTTGGGTTTTCCCAGAAACTTGACACTCAGCGGTGAAGATACACAGGGAACCTTCAGGTGAGGGTGTACCTTTATTTATGTAATTTACTTGTATTGAGAGAAATACGTATTCAGATATTGCTGACCTCCTCCCTAAAAATTCCACTTACCTGACTTTATTACTTTGTGGGTCACTGATGAGCAACAAGTGTGCATCTAGTAACATAGTTACTTAGTCACATAGGAGTAGACTCACATACCTGGGCGTATCTTTATGCGGGCGTAGCGTATCTTCTTTGCGCTACGCCGGCACAACGTTGAGAGGCAAGCATGGAATTCACAAAGCAAATGCTCCCAACGTTGCGGCGGCGTAGCGTATATTCGTCGGCGTGGGCCGACGTAAGTCAAAGTAGGTGGAAGTGGGCGTGATACATTTAAATGAAGTGTGACCCCATGCAAATGATGGGCTGAGCTTCAAACAAGTACTTAAAATGAACTGCGCATGCGTCGTAACTTGGACGCATCCCAGTGCGCATGCTCACAATCACATCAAAATAACTGCCTAAGATACGTCGAATCACTGCCTACGACGTTAACGTAACCTACACCCAGCCCTATTCACGTACTGCGTAAACGACGTAAAAATCGACGGCGTTCGTTCCCTGGTCCATACCTTTTGCATGAGTTGCGTCTCCTATGTGGGGAATAACTTTACGCTGGATGTAACCCTTACGCAAATCGCTTAAAACATGTGCCGGGCGCAAGTATGTTCGTGAATCGGCGTATCTTACTCATTTGCATATTTAAAATGGGAACGCCAGATGCGTCCAGCGTAACTATGCGCCCACGATACACCGGCGTAGGCAAGTTACGTCGGGCGGCTGAAACCTATTTTTTTACGTATCTAGCTTTGGGAATCGGCGCATAGATACGACGGCGCACACTTGTACTTACGACGGCGTATCTCGAGATATGTCGACGTAAGGCTTTGTGAATCCGGGCCATAGTTAGTCAGGTTGAAAAAAGACATGAAGTCCATCCAGTTCAACCCCAAAAAAAAAAAAAATTAATAACAATAATAATATCATACAATCCCATATACCCAATTCTATACCCACAGTTGATCCAGAGGAAGATGAAAAACCCCAGCAGAGCCATGATCCAATTTGCTACAGCAGGGGAAAAAATTCCTTCCTGATCCCCCGAGAGACAATCGGATTTTCTGTAGATGTAAAGAGTGCCCCCTTGTCCTCTGTGATGACCGTAAAGTGAATAACTCAACACTATATGGACCCCTTATATATTTGTACGTACATGTGGATCATTGCCCCCCCACCCTTAATCTCCTCTTCTCAAGAGTGAATAAATTTAGTTCCTCTAATCCAGTGATGGCGAACCTCGGCACCCCAGATGTTTTGTAACTATATTTCCCATAATTCTCATGCACTCTGCAGTGTAGCTGAGCATCATGGGAAATGTAGTTCCAAAACATCTGGGGTGCCAAGGTTCGCCATCACTGCTCTAATCTTTCCTCGTAGCTGAGCTCCTCCATGCCTTTTATCAGTTTGGTTGCCCCTTCTCTGCATTTTCTCCAGTCCCTCGATATCCTTTTTGAGAACTGGAGCCCAAAACTGAACTGCATATTCCAGATGAAGTCTTACTAATGATTTGTACAGGGGGGCAAAATTATATCTCTTTCTGGAGTCCATACCTCTTCTAATACAAGAAAGGACTTTACTTGCTTTGGAAACCGCAGCTTGGCATTGCATGTTATTATTGAGCTTATGATCTACCAAAACCCCCAGATCCTTCTCCACTACCTATTCCCCCACTTCTACTCCCTATAGTATGTAGGATGCATGCATATTCTTAGCCCCCAAGTGCATAACTTTACATTTATTAACATTAAACCTCATCTGCCACATAGCGGCCCAATTAAACAGAGCATTGAGGTCGGCTTGTAAATTGGAGACATCCTGCAAGGACGTTATTCCACTGCATAGCTTGGTGTCATCTGCAAAGACAGAAATGGTACTTTTCTTCTCAGACCCAATATCATTTATAAATATATTGAAAAGTAAGGGTCCCAGCACTGAACCTTGGGGTACACCACTGATAATCTTAGACCAGTGGTTCTCATTCTCAACCTGGTGGTCGGGACCCCCTTGGGGGTCGAATGACGATTTGTCAAGGGTCACCAAATCCTGGGCTGTTCCTGAAGCGCTGCTCTCCCAGTCTTTTCACGGCCGCCCAGAAGGGCGGTCGCTGGAGCCGCCAAGCTGGGCTGTTCCTGGACTCCGCGGCCGCCCACTCGGCCTTCTTCGCAGCCACCCATTCAGTTCACGGCATAGCTGGGAGGCAGAGATTAGAGGTCAGGTGACTGGTGAGGAATGTGAAGTGGGAGGGTCTGGAGAAGACACTATCTTCTGATTTTCGGCAAAGGTTGTCACTGCTACTAGACACCACAAAGTCAGAAGACACAGTGATTAACTCTACCTGTGATTATATTTGCCATTAAAAGTCACACTACAGTTCTCAGATCAGCAGATGACCTGGATCAAGAGCACCTAAGTTGGCTGATCAGAACTCCCCCCAGCACTGCCGCTAAAGAGCTGAAAAACCACATAGTTTCGTGTATGTTGGCTGAAAAGGTTCTGTATGCAGAACAAGTTCACGGCCAACGCCCTTCAAACACGGATTTGTCCGATGGAAATCCGATCGTGTGTACGAGGCTTTAGAAGGATTGGGAGAAAGTGCTGTGGTCAGATGAGACCAAAATTGACCACTTTGGCATTACCTCTACTTCCTGTGTTTGGAGGAAGAAAAATGCTGACTGTGCCCCTAAGAACACCATCCCTACAGTGAAGCACGGAGGTGGAAACATGATGCTTTGGGGCGGTTTCTCTGCTAGGTACAGGCCGACTTTGCCGCATTGAGGGGCCAATGGGCGGGGCCATGTATTGTAAAATCCTGGATGAGAACCTTCTCTCCTCAGCCAGAACACTGTAGATGGGTCATGGATGGGTCTCCCAGCATGAAAATGACCCAAAACATACCACCAAGGCAACAAAGGAGTGGTTCAAGAAAAAGCAAATTAAAGGAGTTGTAAAGGAAATTTTTATTTTTTTTTTGCTGAAATGACTTTTTACAGGGTATAGAGACATAGGGCCAGATTCAGAGAGCCGTAACTCCTGTGTAACTGGTGTTAGACTGGAGTACTTTCAAATTACGCGCGTTTTTTAGCTAGTCTGAAACCTCAAACCATGAATAGACGGCTGCGGGCTTCAATTCGACTGGCTTACGTGTTTGTACACCTTCGGATCTACGCTGCAATAAAATTGCGGCCACTGGGTGGACTTCCCGTCGTTTTCCGCGTCGGGGTATGCTAATGAGCTTTTGCCGGCGATCTGCGAAATTACGATCTTCAATCGCAATCTCTTACGGCATCTTTAGTCATCTTTTCGCTGCGTAATGTTATACCAGCTTTTAGCTGGTCTAATATTAGACAGCCCATGTTAAGTATGGCCGTCGTTCCCGCGTCGAATTTCAACGTTTTCCGACGTCTTTTATTATTTTTTACGTAAGTCGTCCGGGAATAGGAATGTTCGTAAACGACTCTACCCAAAAAAAAATGACGTAACGACGTGATTTCGCGCAATGCACGGCGGGAAATTTCTGAACGGAGCATGCGCAGTTCGAACGCCGTGGGGACGCGCCTAATTTAAATTCTTCACGCCCCCTAATCGCGTATTTCGATTATGCGGCGAGAAATAGACTACGCCGCCGTATCGTACGGCCAAAAATCTACCAGAATTAGATTTAGAGCCTGGTAAAATACGGCAGCGTAGAGTATTTCGAATACGCTGCGCAAATTTACGTGTACCTGAATCTGGCCCATAATAGTTAACTGATTCCTTTTAAAAATGATTAAAAATAGATAAAAATCAATCATATAATGTGCCTGCAGTTTCAGTTTAGTTTTTCATCTAGTTTCATGCTTGTGTGAAGTACAGAGACACAGAGCCAATACAGGGCAGTGTTTGTTTTTTAAATGAAACTAATTGGTTCTGAGGGGTTTTAGACACACAGTAATCGCACCTCCTTGATTAGAGACCATCAGAGAGAAGCTCCCAGTACTTTTTTCATAAGGAAACAGACAACCAGGAAGTGTGCAGAACAGAGAAGGATTACAGCAAAAACGAACAATGAGGACATGAAACCAGGACTGCATTAGGGTAAAGGAAGCTATTTAGCTAAAAAAATGTTTTCCTTTAGTGATCCTTTAAGGTCATGGAGCGGCTGGGAAGGGGTTAACATCAAAGGGTTAAGTATGCTCCTATGTAGTGCTTTTTAATTGTGTTTGTGTGTGGGGGGGGGGGGCGGGGAAAGGATCTGACTGGAGGAAAACAGAGATCTGTGTTTCTGATTAGAACGGCGGTCTGCCTTGTTTACATAGGCAGATTGCCGTTCGACCTCTCCTGTGGACGATCGCAGGTGGCCGGCGGCCATTGGACCCACCGATTGGCTCCTACTGTGTCCAATCACAGCAGGAGCGAGGCTCCGATGGCGCGTGCTCGTGTGCGCTACAGAGTCAGGAAGGGAAATCACATACAGGTACGTGATTTCGTGCTGAAGGGCTGCCCTGCCGCAGTGTGATCTGCTGTGACCTCGCCCTGCCCTCTATACAGACAGCATTTTTCCATGTCATCTGTTATCAGTGACTTACACTCACAAGGTATCTAGCTGTTTACTCTTAGGGAGAATCCTCTGAGTACATCTGGGCACATGCTTCTAATCTATTTGTTGTACTATGAACTTTACGTTATTCATACAAGTTAATGTGACCTGGCAGCGATAATCTTTTCTTTGTTTGCAGAATGCTGTTCAATATCTTGGAAATCATAGAAAGGCAAAACAATAAAAAATCTCTACGTGTCTGCCAAAGCACCACGTTTTTGCCCACGCAACGTGTTTCATGGGTAAGTAGTTATAAATAAATTCCTCTTTCTGAGTCAGTAGTAGTATTATTATCCTCAATCCTTCACAGCAGAACAAAAAAAAAACGTTATGATTGTACGCAAAAGAAATCACCAGCGTACTTTGTGAATGGTTGTGCGCTTGCTCACGGCGGTCTTTCGGGCGGTTATTGACAATGGGCGCTCTGCTTCACCAACACTTTTGACGTCGGCCTTTACGGCTTACAAACCGTTCTCTAAAAGTGTTTTTACAACCTTCTGGAAGAAGATCTACACTTTCAGACTGGCAGAAATAGGAAAGTAATGTAGCGGTGCAGCCCCATTCTTCTCCTTCCCGTAGTATGGTGGTTGGCAGGGAGAGACTTCATGTTCTACCCACCTTAACCACTTCATGCCTAAGCCTTTTTCTGACATTTGTTGCTTACAAGTTAAAGTGGTTGTAAACACTTGTTAACCACTTCCCGCCCGGTCAATAGACAATTGACGTCCGGGAAGTGGTTGTGAAATCCTGACTGGGCGTCTATTGAAGTCCTGCAGGATTTCATGCCGGCGATCGGTGATGCGGGGCCGACACCCTGCATCTCCGATTTCGATAAAGAGCCTCCGGCAGCGGCTCTTTACCACGTTATCAGCCGTGTCCAAGCCGTTGATCGGGTCTTCCTCAGTCGTGACTGACAGACACGAGTAGAGTAATTTGTTTATCAGCGCAGCCCCCCCTCGGATGCCCACACTGGACCACCAGGGAAGGGCAGAAAAAAAAAAGAGCAAAAAAAAAGGCAGTAAAAAATAAAAAAAAAGGCAGTAAAAAAAAAGAATAGATGCCAATCAGTGTCCACAAATGGACCCTGACTGGCAACATGGACCCCTCAGTGTCCCTCAGTGCCACCCCTCAGTGTCCATCAGTGCCACATCACAGTGTCAATCAGTGCCACCCCTTAGTGCCCATCCATGCCCAGTGCCCACCTATCAGTGCCCATCTGTGCCACCCATAAGTGCCGCCTATGAGTGTCCATCAGTGCCACCTATGAGTGCCCATCAGTGCCACCTATGAGTCCCCATCAGTGCCGCATACCTGCACTGCCTATCAGAGCCCATCAGTGCCACCTATCAGTGTCCAACTGTGCCGCCTCACCGGTGCCCATCAGTGCCACCTCATCGGTGCCCGTAATCGAAGCAGAAATTGTACTTATTTACCCAAAAAATTAACAGAAAAAAATAAAAACTTAATTTTTTTAAAAATTGTCGGTCTTTTTTTAGTTGTAGCGCAAAAAATAAAAATCGCAGAGGTGAACAAATACCACCAAAAGAAATCTCTATTTGTGGAAAAAAATTGACTAAAAATTTCATTTGGGTACAGTGTAGCATGACCACGCAATTGTTATTCATGAAAGCTGAAAATTGGCTTGAGCGGGAAGGTGCGTAAGTGCCTGGTATGGAAGTGGTTAAAAATAAAATTAAAACCTGCAAGACAAAGGCACAATGAGCTAGGATGCATAGAACCCTAGCTCATTATGTATTACCTACCTTAGATGGAAGCCCCCGCAGCCATCCTTGCCCCCCTCTCTGGCCGCGGACATCTCTGCCGAAGCTTGCTTCCGGGTATCGCGGCTCCGGCGCTGTAATTGGTCGGAGCCGCGATGACGTCACTCCCGCACATGCGCGCAGGCACCGCCGGTAACGGCACAGCTAACTGATGCAGCGGCACAATGTGCCATCGCTTCAGTGCGCATGTGCCGATCACTTCGGAACACGCAGACATTGGCGGGATATCTCCTAAACTGCGCAGGTTTAGAAGACATCCAGGCTAGCTACAGGTAAGCCTTAATACATGTAGTATAAAGTAAGAAAAATGGGTTTACAGCCAATTTAAAATCCTTTTCCCCCCCAAACAGTAAAATACACATGACGGCGAATCTGGAGTTTGCCAAAAGGCACCTGAAGGACTCTCAGACCATGAGAAACAAAATTCTCTGGTCTGATGAAAAACTCTTTGGCATGAATGGCAAGTGTCATGTCTGGAGGAAACCAGGCACTGCTCATCACCTGGCCAATACCATCCCTACTGTGAAGCATGGTGGTGGGAGGAGGCATCAGCGGGAGGAATAGTGTCCCATGATTGGTGTCAGTGGGAGGAATAGTGTCCAATCATTGGTGTCAATGGGAAGAATAATGTCCAATCATTGGTGTCAGTGGGAGGAATAGTGTCCCATCATTGGTGTCAGTGGGGGAGGAATAGTGTCCCATCATTGGTGTCAGTGGGAGGAATAGTGTCCCATCATTGGTGTCAGTGGGAGGAATAGTGTCCCATTGGTGTCATGAGAGGAATGGTCCAATCATTGTCAATGGGAGGAATAGTGTCCCATCATTGGTGTCAGTGAGAGGAATAGTGTCCCATCATTGGTGTCAGTGAGAGGAATAGTGTCCCATCATTGGTGTCAGTGGGAGGAATAGTGTCCTATCATTGGTGTCAGTGGGGAGGAATAGTGTCCCATCATTGGTGTCAGTGTGGAGGAATAGTGTCCTATCATTGGTGTCAGTGGGGAGGAATAGTGTCCCATCATTGGTGTCAGTGGGAGGAATAGTGTCCAATCACTGGTGTCAGTGAGAGGAATAGTGTCCAATCATTGGTGTCAGTGGGAGGAATAGTGTCCAATCATTGGTGTCAGTGAGAGGAATAGTGCCCTATCATTGGTGTCAGTGAGAGGAATAGTTCCCCATCATTGATGTCAATGGGAAGAACAGTGCTCCATCATTGGTGACAATAGGAGGAATAGTGTCCTATCATTGGTGTCAGTGAGAGGAATAGTGCCCTATCATTGGTGTCAGTGAGAGGAATAGTTCCCCATCATTGATGTCAATGGGAAGAACAGTGCTCCATCATTGGTAACAATAGGAGGAATAGTGTCCCATCTTTTGTATCAGTGGAAGGAATAATGCCCCATTAATGGTACCAATAGGAGCAATAGTGTCCCATCCATAGGTGTGCACAGCCTATTGCAATAGGGTGTGCACCCAACACATATCTCTCCATCCTGAAACAATGAGAGAAAGGGGAGCAAGGAGCACGCGGGGGACCCAGGCAACAGAAGGAAGAGGAACGGGGAACGGAGGGGTGGCATCTACTAGTACCGATCCCCTATATTTTCCTCCTGTGGCAGCTGTATGTTGACAAAAGGGAGAGGAGGAGAAGCCTACTTTCAGCAGCTGCAGAGGGAAAATACAGATCGGTTCCACTAAATTCCACCCCTGCGGCCTCTTCTATACAGGTTCTGAGGGCGGCATAAAAAGGATTGCGGTTTACCTGTGACCTGCCCACCATTGACAGGTTGCCAACCCCAGGATTAGGGTGTGCCCAGGCACACCTGGCAACCCCCTTGCGCATGCCTATGGTCCCATCATTAGTATCAGTGGGAGGAATAGTTCCTCATCATTGGTATCAGTGGGAGGAATAAGGCCCCATTATCGGTATCGAAAGGAGCAATAGTGTCCCATCATTAGTATCAGTGCCCAAAGGGTCAGATAAAGGCAAGCAAAGGGCTCTTTGATTTTCATACCAGCTGCTTCCCTGTTGTTTTAAAAACAATAAGACATACCAATTAGTGTGGAGAACACAATATTATTCTTGGACGTCCTTTGGGTGGATGAAAGAATTTAGAGTAAGTGAGTATTTGAATAATAATTTCTTCCTGCAGTTCCCTGGGGGAAATTTTTGCACATTACTGACCGTCACATGAGCAGATTGTGATCTCGGCACGTGCGCCGCCAGCCAGAAGGAAATACTCATTTGTTTTTATCATAAATCGGGGAAATGCAAATGAAGCATGACAATAATGCAGAAGTTGCCTTCAATCAACTCCAAAGCAATTAAAGATACAGATAGCAGAAGTTGTGCAGCTAGGCTGAAAAAAAGAGTAATGCAACGTACACACGATCGGAAATTCCGACAAGAAAACCAGGTTTTTATTTCCGACAGGGAACGTTGGCTCAGACTTGTGTTGCATACATACACGGTCACACAAAATTCCGACTGTCAAGAACGCGGTGATGTACAACACTACAACGAACCGAGAACAATTAAGTTCAAGGATTCTGAGCATGCGTGGTTTTTTTTGCACGTCGGAATTGCATACAGACGATCGGAATTTCCGACAAGAACCCATTCTGTCGGAAAAATTGAGAACCAGCTCTCAAATTTTTGCTGTCGTAAATTCCGACAGAAAAAGTCAGATGGAGCCTACACATGGTCGGAATTTCCAATCAAAAGCTCACATCAAACTTTTCTTGTCGGAAATTCCGACCGTGTGTACGCGGCATAAGTTGAACACTTGCATATAAAGAGCCTTATACTGGTTGTTAAACCAGAGGAAGGCAAAAAAAAAAAAAAAAAAACGTATAAAGCGTGGTTTCATCTGTTGCTTCCTGGTCCCAGAATTAATAAGCCTTCAGAAGCAGATCCTTTAAGTCCTGTAAGCCTCCCATGACTGTCGCCATTTCTCCAGTTTTCATTTCTCGGACCACTTGTGGAAGGTCCTGACCTCTGCAGACCAGGGACGTCCTACAAGAGTTGCAATTTTGGAGATGCTCAGGTCCTGTTGTCTAGACCATGATGTCTCCAAACGTTCTAAACAAAGGACCAGTTTATTGTCCTTCAGATTTTTTTGGGGGGGGGGGGCGGGGGGGGGGGGGGGGTCAGACTGTGGCCAGTGGGAGTAGACATTTTCCTGGTGTCAATGGGAGGAATAGTGCCCCATCATTGGTGTCAATGGGAGGAAAAGTGTCCCATCGTTGGTGTCAGTGGGAGGAATAGTTTTACATCGTTGGTGTCGGTGGGGAGGAATAGTGTCCCATCGTTGGTGTCAGTGGGAGGAATAGTGTCCCATCGTTGGTGTCAGTGGGAGGAATAGTTTTCCATGGTTGGTGTCGGTGGGGAGGAATAGTGTCCCATCATTGATGTCAGTGGAAGGAATAGTTTTCCATCATTGGTGTCAGTGGAAGGAATAGTTTTCCATTGTTGGTGTCAGTGGGGAGGAATAGTGTCCCATCTTTGGTGTCAGTGGGAGGAATAGTTTTCCATCATTGGTGTCAGTGGGAGGAATAGTGCCCCATCATTGGTGTCAGTGGGAGGAATAGCATCCCATCATTGGTGTCAGTGGGAGGAATAGTGTCCCATCATTTGTATCAATAGGAGGAATAGTGTCCCATCATTGGTATCAATAGGAGGAATAGTGTCCCATCATTGGTATCAATAGGAGGAATAGTGTCCCATCATTTGTATCAATAGGAGGGATAGTGTCCCGTCATTGGTATCAATGGCAGGAATAGTGTCCCCCATCATTGGTATCAATAGAAGGAATAGTGTCCCATCATTTGTATCAATAGGAGGAATAGTGTCCCATCATTGGTATCAATGGGAGGAATAGTGTCCCATCATTGGTATCAATGGGAGGAATAGTGTCCCATCATTGGTATCAATAGGAGGAATAGTGTCCCGTCATTGGTATCAATGGGAGGAATAGTGTCCCCCATCATTGGTATCAAAAGGGGGAATAGTGTCCCATCATTGCTATCAATAGAAGGAATAGTGTCCCATCCAGGAGGAATAGTGTCCCGTCATTGGTATCAATGGGAGGAATAGTGTCCCCCATCATTGGTATTCAATGGGAGGAATAGTGTCCCCCATCATTGGTATCAATAGGAGGAATAGTGTCCCCCATCACTGGGATCAGTGGGAGGAATAGTGTCCCCCATCATTGGTATTAATAGGAGGAATAGTGTCCCATCATTGGTATCAATAGGAGGAATAGTGTCCCATCATTGTTATTAAAGCGGAGTTCCACCCTTAAAACCACTTTGTTTCATCCCATCCAGCATACTGGCGTCAGCGCCAGTATGCTGTTTTTTTATTTTTTTATTCCATGTACTTACTTTATAATAGATCATGTAATTTTGGGCGCACCGCGGTATGTCGCCGCTATAAGGCGTCACGCCTTCCGGGAACAGCTGATTAGCGTTCGGCTCTTCTCGGCGTCTGCGCACAGACCCAGGAGCTGACTGCGCAGGCGCCGTAAATAGCCGGTCCTAGTTCGGCTTTTTTCGGAGGGCGTGACGCGGCTATATACAGGCGCCTGCGCAGTCAGCTCCTGGGTCTGTGCGCAGGCACCGAGAAGAGCCGAACGCTAATCGGCTGTTTCCGGAAGGGGTGACGCCTTATAGCGGCGACATACCGCGGTGCGCCCAAAATTACATGATCTATTATAACGTAAGTACATGGAATAAAAAAAACCCAAAAAAACAGCATAGTGGCGCTGACGCCACTATGCTGGATGGGATGAAACAAAGTGGTTTTAAGGGTGGAACTCCGCTTTAATAGGAAGAATAGTGTCCCATCATTGGTATCAGCTGCTTCCCTGTTAGGAGATAAGTAACAATTGTTTTCTTAGGTTATATTTAGCGATTTCAAAATTGTTGTTATAAAAACAATAAGACATAACAATTAGTGTGGAGAACACAATATTATTCTTGGACGTCCTTTGGGTGGATGAAAGAATTTAGAGTAAGTGAGTATTTGAATAATAATTTCTTCCTGCAGTTCCCTGGGGGAAATTTTTGCACATTACTGACCGTCACATGAGCAGATTGTGATCTCGGCACGTGCGCCACCAGCCAGAAGGAAATACTTATTTGTTTTTATCATAAATCGGGGAAATGCAAATGAAGCATGACAATAATGCAGAAGTTGCCTTCAATCAACTCCAAAGCAATTAAAGGTACAGATAGCAGAAGTTGTGCAGCTAGGCTGAAAAAAAAAGCTCAGAGTAAAATAAGCCTTCCGTATCAAATCCTTTAAGTCCTGTAAGTTGTGAGGTGGGGCCTCCATAGATCAGACTTGCTTATCCAGGAGAAGGGAACCTCGGCCCTCCAGCTGTGGTGAAACTACAAGTCCCATGAGACACTGCAAGATCCTGACAATCACAGGCATGACTCCTAGAAGTAAAGGCATGATGGGATTTGTAGTTTCACCACAGCTGGAGTGCAGAGGTTGTCTACCCCTTCCATAGATGCTCGATTGGATTGAGATCTGGAGAGTTTGGAGGCCAAGTCAATACCTCAAACTCGCTGTGTTCTTTAAGCCATTCTTGAATTCACCCTACCAGGCCACGTTCTTCCATTGCTCTGTAGTCCATTTCTGATGCTCACATTGTAGGCACTTTTGGCTGTGAGCACAGGTCAGCATGGACACCCTGACCGGTCTGCGGCTACACAACAAACTGCGATGCTCTGTGTGTCTCCAGACACCTTTCTATAGGAACCAACATTCACTTCCTCAGTAATTTGAGCTCCAGTAGCTTTTCTATTGGATCAGACTACATGGGCCAGCCTTCGCTCCCTACGTACATCAATGCACCTCGATCTCCGATGACTGTCGCCATTTCTCCAGTTTTCATTTCTTGGACCACTTGTGGAAGGCCCTGACCTCTGCAGACCAGGGACGTCCTACAAGAGTTGCAATTTTGGAGATGCTCCGGTTCTGTTGTCTAGACCAGGGGGGGGTCTCAAAACTTTCTAGACAAAGGATCAGTTTATTGTCCTTCAGACTTCTGGGGGGGTCAGTCTGTGGCCAGCTGGAGTAAAAATGTTACTGGTATCAGTGGGAGAAAAATTGACACATTTGGTTTTAGGCACTTGCATTGGCACCTGAGTGACGTAGCAGGGCCCCCAGTGGCCAGGAGGAGCCGAGGACGTCAATAGACGTCCTCCCGGCATTGTGGAGCCACCTTGTGGCCGTCAAATTACAATGGCCCGGGCTCCAAGTAGTTAAATCGTACCAAAGTTTTGTGCCATTCAACGGGCGTGTGCAATTTAAAGTGTGACATGTTGGGTATCGCTTTACTCGACCTAACATCATCTTTCACATTATACAAAAAAAATTGGGTAAATATTGTGTTTTTTTTTTGTTTATCAACGTGTATTCCCCCCCCCCCCCCCCCCAAAAAAAATGCGCAAATAACGTGTGACATAACAAATTGAAACAATTGCCATTTTTTTTGCCAGGGTCTCTGCTAAAATTATATATATATAAAAATTATATATATATATATATATAATATGTTAAGGGCTTCTGAGTAATTCTCCAGCAAAAAAATGATGATTTTTGCATGTAGGAGAGGAATGCCAGAATTGACACCCGGTATGAATGTGCTTTTAAATTTTGAACAACATCATTCAAGTCATTGAGTGCACAGAGAATTTTGGGGGAAAAATTTTAATTTAAAAATCTACTCTACTAAGGCCAGCTTTATAATTTTTTATTATGGCTTTAAAATTGGACGTGAGAGGCGTAGGTGGCCATTTTTGTGTTTTTCACATAACAACCACAAGACAATAGAGGATTCAGATTTTTATTTTATTTGGGTAGGAAAGTCACCATAAAAATATCATCTCTGGTTAGGAGATCCCCCTGAACACCCACAAAAATAATCTTTCAAACTAAACAAACGTTCACCACTGTCAGTCTGTAAGGGCCTTATACACAGAGGAATGATGCTTTCTGAGACGATACTTAGGCCTCATTCACACCGGTGTACTACAATGTACACCCATCCACGTACCCCTGTGCAGACAGTCCCATTCATGTCAATGGGCACAGCCGCTGCTTGTTCCTAGTTTGACATTGGTGCGGAGGCACCCACACTCATATCGAATGGTCGGTGCATCCCAACTGACCTGAATGAGACTGCCTGTATAGGGATGCCAAAACAATATGTGTAAGGGAATGGTGTCAATTATTAATTTTGACATTGGAGGGTATCATCCTGGAACAAAATGTCTCAAAATAAAGAATATGTGTCATGGGACTATGAATACCCAGTCCCTGTGCGAGGGCGGAGGTGGGTGTTCCTATCTTCGCTTACAGGATTTCCATGCTACAGCTCAAAAGAAAGAATATATGTAATGGGACTATGAATATCCCTCCAAATAGCCAAATATATGCACACAACAAAAATGGATTCAGATAAAGTTTAAAAAAAATTATTCCATCAAATACAGTTTGTAATAGGTGCCAACTCTACCACTTGTCTTCCCAGTAAGCAGGCAGAGAAGTTGTGACATGGAAGTCCTCGGAGGTCATTGAATGTGGGTCAACGTGTTTCACGGGATGACCCGCTTCATCAGGACCTCAGATCTCGCATATAAATGCAGTTGGTCACTAAAACAATATTGTAAAAAAAATGTTACATATAAAATTAGGTATGATGTACATAATATGTCATAAAAGACAATAACCTTACATTTATTAACAATGAAAATAAGCCACTATCCCTAAAAAGAAAAAAAAAAAGAGGAGAGAGAAAAAAAAACAATCGTGTGTTTTCTTTTTTCCATTTGTTCACTTTTTTTTTCAGTGATAGAGGTTTATTTTCATTATTGTTAATACATGCAAGGTTATCTTTTATTACATATTATGTACTTTATACCCAATTTATGCATAAAATCGTTTTCTCTATTGTTTTAGTGACCAACTGAATTTATATGCGAGATCTGAGGTCCTGATTAAGCGGGTCATCCAGTGAAACACGTCGACCCACATTTAATGATCCCAGAGGACATAGTTGGCACCTATTGCAAATTATATATGTTTGATGGAATAAAGATTTGTAAACATTTTTGTAATCAATCCATTTTGTGTGTGTGTAATATATATATATTTACACACACACAAAACGGATTGAAAATGTTTACAAATCTTTATTCCATAAATTTAAAAACACTCCCCATAAAAACACATATCATTTGAAATAGGTGCCAACTCTACCGCTTACCTTCCCAATAAGCAGTTAGAGAATTTGTAACATGAAAGTCCTCTGAGATCATTAAATCTGGATCAACGTGTTTCGTGAGATGAACCGCTTCATCAGGACCTCAGATCTCATATATAAATACAGTATCTATGTATGTGTGTGTGTGTGTGTGTGTATATATATATATATATATATATATATATATATATATCCATACACTTGTACACACACACACACACACACACAGTATCTGGGGCTGGGGGACCCCGTCATTGCCAGGTGTTTTTTCACCTTAATGCATAGGATGCATTAAGGTGAAAAAACACGAACCTTTACAACTACTTTAAATGAAATAGGCCCGAATCTACAAAAAACAGAGGGGGTGCCATTTTGTGGGTTAAACCTATACACACGCTGCTAAATCACCACCTCATCGAGACGCAAAGCATTCTCATGCACAGGGCTAGACTGGGATAAAAATTTGGCCCTGGACTTCATCCAGACCAGCCCACTTTAATTTTGAGTGTCCCCCATCAGAGTCTCCCCATTGCATCAGAGTGTCCCCCATCAGAGTTCCCCTTGTATCGGTGTCCCCCTTGCCTCAGTGTCCCCCATCAGAGAGTCCCCATTGCATCAGGGAGAACCCCCTCTCCCCACCCTCCCACATGTATTCACTCACAGCTCTCCGAAATGAAGACAGCATCGTTCCTCTCTCCAGTTATGTGACAAGTGATAGAGGGAGAGAGGAAGGAAAGTCAGCCGGCTATCTATCGCCCCCTGCAGGCTGGAAGGAGCAGAAAGGCCACTCCAGCAAGTGACGGCAGCTGCTCTTCCTGACAGGATTGAAATTGCGATCACTCCTATCAGTGAGGAGCGGCTCCAGGACTGCACCTGACCAGCCCACTGAGCCATCGGCCCACCGGGAAACTCCCGGTAGTCCCGATGGCCAGTACATGCCTGCCCACGCATATCAAAATAGTTGCCATAACAGTAGAAGCACGTAAAGAGAACCAGTCAGCCCCCTCAAAGCCCCTCCAAACTAGGTATGCAGATAGCTGCTGGTAACATAACAATGCCCTAAACCTAAATGGCAATGCCCAGGCCTGCTAATAGAGGAGTGTGTCTAACAGCTATCAGAAAGCAAGGAGACCTCGGGCAGCTCCGTGTGTCCCTGGGAAGTATTTTCTCCCACCGTCACTTAAATCTATATTACAGGAAACCGCAAGAGAAAACGTGCAACCCGCCACTGCTGACAATGCAAGTCGCTCGGCCGTTTTTTGCTAATCCTTTGGCTTTAATACTTTCAGAGTCACTCTGAGCAGGGAAAAAATAAAAAGTCAGTAACTGTGCAATTTTTTTTCCAGGTCAGTGGGAAAAAACAAAGCAAATTCAGCATCTCTTGTATTCCTCAATGCCCAGCAAAACTACCTTCACTTTCTTAATTAGAAGATCAAGACGGATTTCCTCCACTCTCTGAATACTGCCAAAACGGTGACATTCCTTTGTATCCGACGCGTGACAGCGCCAACTTCACAAATTGATGCATTAGTTCCTTGGGGAGCGTTGCCCACTAGGGGTGGCCAGCAGTACTGCAAGGTAGTCGCAACACATAGGTGAGGGAGGGTTATAGGGGGGTTGCCACGTGTTTAAAGTTGCCCATAGGGCAGAGGAATTTAAGATAAATAGAATTCTATAAGGGGTTATCTATACAGAGGAGTCGGGTTGGCAGGTACAAGATTATATACATTCCAGTCTGCTGTAATAACAGCTCCATAGAAAATTCTCAGTGTGCAGCTCATCGTCACCGCACGCCCCCCCCCCCCCCCCCCTCTATGTGATGTCCTTCTGTCTTGGGGGCCGATGAATATTTCTCACTACACACTTCACCATCCACTCCACACCTTCGTTCACGCCCCTCCTGGAAAGAGAAAACAATAGCGATTAATACCAAAGCCCACCAAAGCTTATTGAGGCTGCTCGCATGTAATCGTGCATGGAGCGATCACCTGTGAGTGATCGGCCTATGGATGCGGACAGTCTGGGGTTGATTTACTAAACACAGAGAGTGCAAAATCTGGTGCAGTTCTGCAGAGGAACCAATCGGCATCTAGCTTAATCTAACAAGCTGAAGTTAGAATTAGGGTTGTCCCGATACTAGTATCGGGACCGATACTGAGCATTTGCGAGAGTACTTGTACTCGCGCAAATGCTCCCGATGCTTCCCCCCCCAGAGCAGCTGGAGAGGGGGCGGAGAGCAGTCCTCTGGTATGGAGGAGAGGAGAGCTACTGCCGCCTAGTCCCCAAAGAGAAAGCCAAGCCCCCCCCCCCCGCTGCCGTCTAGTTGATTAGCGCTTGGGGAACCCAACAGCTTTCATTTGAATAGCTGTGTGTTACCCGCCACGCCTCGTCATGTATAGCCCCTCCCCCTTGTCCGGGAACTTTGATAGACAGATCACCCGTCCCAGGATTGGACGGGTGATCTGTCTATCAAAGTGCCCGGGCAAGAGGGACAAGGCTGCAATGGGGGGGGGGGGGGGGAATACAAGGCTGCAATGGGGGGGGGGACACAAGGCTGCATTGGGGGGGGACGGGACACAAGGCTGCATTGGGGGGGGGGGGGGACACAAGGCTGCATTGGGGGGGGGGACACAAGGCTGCATTGGGGGGGGACACAAGGCTGCATTGGGGGGGGGACACAAGGCTGCATTGGGGGGGGGACACAAGGCTGCATTGGGGGGGGGACACAAGGCTGCATTGGGGGGGGGACACAAGGCTGCATTGGGGGGGGGGGGGACACAAGGCTGCATTGGGGGGGGGGGGGACACAAGGCTGCATTGGGGGGGGGGGGACACAAGGCTGCATTGGGGGGGGGGGACACAAGGCTGCATTGGGGGGGGGGGGGGACACACAAGGCTGTATTAAAAAAAAAAAGACAGTATCAGTATTCGGTATCGGCCATTACATGAAAAAAAGTATCAGTACTTGTACTCGGTCCTAAAAAAGTGGTATTGGGACAACCCTAATTAGAAGCCGATTGGCCTACCATTCAGAGTTGCACCAGATTTAGCACTCTCCAGTTTTAGTAAATCAACCCCACAGTGTCCAGGGCAGATCAGTCGCAGGTTGGGTGTGCACCACAAAGCTCCAACACATATACGTTTGACATATTTACCAGCCTATTCCTCCCATAGTTTCAGGATGGAGAGCGGGGGAAGGGGGAGCAAGGGAGCACATGGGGGACCCGGGCAACAGAAAGAAGAGGAACAGGGAAAAGAGGGATGGCGGGATGGCATATATTGATTCCCTGTATTTTCCTCCTGTGGCAGGTGAATGTTGACAAGAGGGAGGAGGAGGAGAAGCCTACGGTACTTTCAGCTGCTGCTTGGGGAAAATACAGATCGGTTCCACTGCCGCCTCTCCTGTCCAGGTTTTGAGGGTCAACAAGGAAGGAAGGATTGCGGTTTAAGCGTCAATGGAGGGTTGCCAACCAGAGAATTAGGGTGTGTCCGGGCACACCCCTTGCGCACGCCTTTGCACAGGTGAGCGATTACTCACAAGCGGTTGCAAGAAGCTGGCAGTCTCCCATGGCTGTCAACAGCTGCAGGAGGCCACCCCAATTGCAAGGAACCCCCAGCTGGGGTTCTGGCATGTCATCATTGTCAGGATCATTCGCAAGTGTGAATGTGGCCCAACACAAAATCTGTCCTTACCCGGAAAGGGCAGAGCATGCCAGGGTGAGACAGTCCCTTTTTCCAATCTTGTTGATACAATCACTGAAGGCAGTTTTGATATCTGGAATGGACAGGCAGCCCTGGAAAGAAACCAAACGAAAATTACATTAAAAGCAAAAAGGTATACACAGAAGCACCTAAGATGAAAGAAGGAGCAGTGGGGGAGCACAGAAGAGGTGGATATACTATATACACTCAGTACTCCTACTGCCCTCCTACCACTCCATGCACTGTCCAACAAAGGCAGCTTCTCCTAGAGCAGTAGTGATGGTGAACCTTGGCACCCCAGATGTTTGGAACTACATTTCCCATGATGCTCATGCACTCTGCAGTGTAGCTGAGCATCATGGGAAATGTAGTTCCAAAACATCTGGGGTGCCAAGGTTCCCCATCACTGTGCTGCCGGTATCTGGGCTGTATGGCGCACCTTTGCATTCAGTCCTCACCAGAACGTCTCAATCTCTTTACTTTGTGAAATAAAAAATAAAATAGCCTGAATCTCATGTACCTGGGCTAACAGCCACCAAGGAAATATAAATACCACACTCTTCCCAATGTTAAATACACAGCCATTAGTAGTAATTACAAACATGGTAAAAATCCATCTAAAATACAATAAAATGACTGAAGATGCAGATCCTAGACATCTACATCCTAGCCCAAATGTAGGTTTACGCGTTTCACAGATGTTCCACTTTTTCAAGACTGCGGACAGCTCTTTTTCCCTTTTAAATTATATTTGTAATTGTTTATACAGTGGAACCTCAGATTACGAGCATAATCCGTTCCAGGAGAATGCTTGTAATCCAAAGCACTCGCATATCAAAGTGAGTTTCCCCATAGAAGTCAATGGAAATGAAGATAATTCATTCCGCATTGACTTTTATGGCATGCAATACCGCATGTGGCCAGAGGTGGGGGGGGGGGGGGGTCACCGGAGAGCCTCAGAAATAATCGGTGACAGCTCGACTGATCTCGGAAAGGTTCGTAAACACTTGGGAACTGAGTATTTCCAAGTGATTCTGAGTATTAACGAATGGCTCCGAACTGGCGCCGCCAAATGCGGTACTGCACACCCCGACTATTTACGGCCGCAAGGTGGCATTAATCTGCCGGGAGGCCGTCAATATACGGCCTCTGGCCTCGCGCCACTGGGGGCGCGTACGCCCGCCGCGTCACACAGGTGCTAATGCACGTGCCTGGCGGCTGCGATGTGGATCTGTGTGTAAACCAGTGTTTCTCAATTCCAGTCCTCGCGTCCCCCCCAACAGGTCGTATTTGTTTTGGTGTCTTTGCATGCATGGATTGCACGGGTTGTTACTGACATGTGGTGAACATTTTATGTCAATAGAACCTTGGTGACGTGTTGAATACTCATCGTACCCGCTGTAGGTCATCTTTAACGAGCGAAGGGTGGATCCCATTACTACGGCCAGCACAACCACATTCATACAACCTCTAGACCACATGGAAAGCACCCAAATAAAACCAGGATGACAGTCCTACTAAATCATTGATGATCTCCACATGACAGTGACAGTGTGGTTAGTGACACTAAAAGCCGTAATGTGTGTGACGGCCGTCTGGCCGAGTCACTAAACACACCGATGTGTGCGTCAGGAAAGGAAACGCTTTAACGAAAATGTCAAATGAGGCGAGTGCGGCACTCCTTGGAAATCCCCATCAATGGTTGTAGACTCGTCAGATGGAAAACAAACACCGGATACAATTATACCTTCTATTTTCTCAGATGTTTTTGGCTGCCTTTGTTTTTTTTTTTTTTTTATTGCTATTTGTGGGATAAGGAGTGTATTTAACCACATCAATAGCGGCCACTTTCGCCCCCGTCCTTCTCAGGCCAATTTTCAGCTTTCAATGACAATTGCGCGGTCATGCAACGCTGTACCCAAATGACATTTTTATATTTTTGTTCGCACAAATAGAGCTTTCTTTTGGTGGGATTTATTCACGACTCCGTTTTTCATTTTTTGCGATATGAGCGGAAAAAAAAAAGAAGAAGAGCAGAAATTTAGGATAGGAAAAAAAAAAAAAAAAGATTTTCTTCTATTTTAACCACTTAACAGCCGTGGGGTCGCAAGCGCGCCGGTCCGGAGCTCCGTGACCACGGTCACAGGAGATGAAGAACGGGGAGAGGCGATTGTAAACATTCTTTTATATATTTTGTTTGAGGTGTGACTTAATGACCGCCTAACGCCGATATACGTCGCCAGAATGGCACGCTGGGCACAGGCATGTACAGATACGTCCCCTTTACGAGCCCAGACGTGGGTCGCACGCACACGCGAGCTGGTCCTAAAGCTCTGTGACCGCGGACCTGATCGCCGCGAGTGTCCCGCGATCGGTCACTAGAGCTGAAGAACGGGGAGAGGTGAGTGTAAACACACCTTCCCTGTTCTTCATTGTGACAATGTCAGTGATCGTCTGTTCCCTGATATAGGGAAAAACGGTCAGTGACGTCACACATCCAGCCCCACCCCCCTACAGTTAGAAACACACATTAGGGCACACTTAACCACTAGGGGGCGCTGTAGGGGTTAACTCCTTCACTGCAATTGTTCACAGGAATCAGTGCATTTTTATAGCACTTTTCAGTGCGAAAATGACAATGGTCCCAAAAATGTAACTAAGGATTAAACTGGGCTAATGAGATGGACTTTAGATGGTGCAGATAGGTATAGTAAAAAACTATGGGTATATTTATTCATAAAAGTAGAAAGTATACAAAAAAAGGAAAATGCTATACAGAAGTTTGTGAAAGTAGTAATACAGTAATTGGCATATTTATCACAGTACATACATAGGAAAATATACATAAAAGTTTACACCAGTGTGTGTATGCTAATCGGACAAGAACAAGCAACACCAGAAATTATATAAAAACGTTTAGATCCTTAGAACTGAGTAAGATATGCGGAGCGATGAAGATTGCTTTTACTCGCTTTTACTCAAAATCCCAAAAACGTGTCAAAATTGTCCGATGTGTCCGCCATAATGTCACAGTGACGGAAAAAAAAAAACGCCGATCGCCGCCATTAGTAGTAAAAAAAACTATCCCTTATTTTGTAGACACTATAACTTTTGCGCAAACCAATCAATAAACGCTTGTTGCAACTTTTTTTTAACCAAAAATATGTAGAAGAATACGTATCGGCCTAAACTGAGGAAAAAACATTTTTTATATCTTTTTTGGGGATATTTATTATAGCAAAATGTAAAAAAATATTGCATTTTTTTTTTTCAAAATTGTCGCTCTATTTTTGTTTATAGCGCAAAAAAAATAAAAACTGCAGAGGTGATCAAATACCACCAAAAGAAAGCTCTATTTGTGGGGGGAAAAAGGACGCCAATTTTGTTTGGGAGCCACGTTGTCAATTAAAGCGACGCAGTGCCGAATCGCAAAAAGAGGCAAGGTCCTTAACCTGCATAATGGTCGGGGTCTTAAGTGGTTAAGTGTTGTCCGCAGATCAATAGTTGCTGCTGTGCGATCTCACTAGAGAACGAATACCTTATTACTAGAAAAACTATTTATCTACTCACAAAATCAACAGGTAATACAACTATAATACATAGGGAACTCAGTTTTTTTTTTTGTTTTTTTTAAATAAAAAATACAAGACAGCTTAGCAGCTCAGTATTGTCAGAGCATCAAATGATGATTTTGGCTTCTTACAAGTAGATTGTGCTTTGGGATAAAGTAAGCAAAGTAAGCACAGTGTTATAACTACATGTAGCACAGGCTTAGTCTCCCTCTGGAGGCTGAAGCATGCAACTACAACTAACCTTCCTATACAAAAGAAAAGAAAATATAGCAAAAAATAAATAAAAATAGATATATAGCAATACCATTCCTACACAAGCCGTGTTGAAATGTCGGCCAAGGCTGCTAAAGGAGGAAGTTAAATTAGATACAGGCTTATATCAGGTAAGTGAACAGAAAAAAAAAAAAAAATTGCCAATTCAGTTTAGGATGTCCATTAGTGCTGCATGGTAAGAAGTGAAAAATGTAGATGGAAGCGCTTGCCGACCGGCAAATTGGCACGGCTGCGCAAATGGACGTATATATACTTCCCCTTTAAATTGCCGCCGTGTGGTCGGCGCAAGCTCCGTGACCGCGCCTTACGGGACACGCGGACTCGATGTCCGACTATCGTGTCACAGAGCTGAAGAACGGGGAGATGTCAGTGTAAACACAACATCTCCCCGTCCTGCCTAGTGACACTGTCATCGGGAACAGCGATCAGTGACGTGTCACGGAAAACCACGCCCCCTAACAGTTAGAATCTCTCCCTAGCCAACACTTAGCCCCTCTGCACCCCTACGAGTTAACCCCTTCACTGCCAGTGTAATTTCTACAGTAATCAGTGCATTTGTATAGCACTGATCGCTGTAAAAATGACAATGGTCTCAAAATGGTGTCAAAAGTGTCCGCCATAATGTCACAGTCAGTCCGGATAAAAAATAAATAAATAAATAGCTGATCGCTCCCATTACTAGTAAAAAAAAAAATGATATATATATATACATATATATATGAATAAAATGACATAAAATTATCCCCTATTTTGTAAACGCTATAAATTTTGCGCAAACCAATCGATAAACACTTATTGCGATTTTTTTACAACTTTTTAAACTGAGAGAAAAAAAAAATTATATATTTTTTTGGGGATATTTATTATAGCAACAAGTAAAAAATATTGCATTTTTTTCAAAATTGTCGCTCTATTTTTGTTTTTAGCGCAAAAAATAAA
Organism: Rana kukunoris; assembly: GCA_029574335.1. Taxonomy (NCBI): domain Eukaryota; kingdom Metazoa; phylum Chordata; class Amphibia; order Anura; family Ranidae; genus Rana; species Rana kukunoris. The sequence goes on from CM056060.1 coordinate 10,910,285, forward strand.
AACCGCAGAGGTGATCAAATACCACCAAAAGAAAGCTCTGTTTGTGGGGGAAAAAAAATGTCAATTTTGTTTGGGAGCCACATCGCACGACCGCACAATTGTCAGTTAAAGCGACGCAGTGCCAAAATGCAAAAAAGGGGCAAGGTCCTTTACCTGCATAATAATTTTTTGTTGTGCGTTTAGTTTAAGACCCCTTTTCTCTATTTACCTCCACATCCTGCTTGTTCGCCAGCACCAAGATGGGGACTCCTTCCAAAGCATCGCTGCTGATTATTTTCTCTGTGTGATAAAATAGGAATGTTAGAGGGAAATACACATAATATCAAAACATCTTTATGCTCCCTCCGTCTCTAAATGGGCCAAATAAAATGATCTCTTCAGAATTTCAGAAAAACAATAAAGCCTTGTTCACAGGGACTACAGCTTGTATAAAAGCAGCTTTTAAAAGGCGTTAGATATAAAAGTATTCCTGTGTAAGTATAACTCTTTCATAAGTAAGCATGTGTAAACATATAAAAAAATAAAATAAAACACAAGAAGAGGGTTGATCACTGCAGTAAATTATTCATGACTGCTTCAGTTTAACCGCTTGCCGACCAGCCGCCACCATTATACGGTGGCAGTTCAGCTCTCCTGCGCAGATCGCCATAGCGGAACAGCGGTTCGCTTAGGTGCGACAGCCAGCGGTACGCTCTCCCTCCCGCTACAGGAGCGTGGAAGTGAAAGAGAAAACCCAAATTTTAGGTCGTTAACAGGAATAGGAGAGGGGAGATCCTCCAATAGGGAAACTAGTCCTGGTGAGCTGGGTCACTTCCTGTTTTGGCTATGGGAAATGAAATGAAGAGAAATTTGCCCCAGGGGGACACAGATGGAAAACCAAAAGGGGTAATAACTCTGCCTTACTCTATCCAAAATAAAAAAAGTTTTTTTGTTTTTGGCTCCGAATCTAGCCTCCGGGGCTGCTGATAAGCCAGTACAACTGGCCCTGTTGTACTGGGCCCGGCCAGCAGGGGGGCCTGAGCAAGCTCCACAGAGAACTAATTCATGTAGAAAAAAAAAACACCTTCACAGCCCTGACCGAACATCGTTATACCCCCCCAGCAAATGCGTTAGGGCATTAGCGTCATGGGTGGCACTGTCTGCAGCACAATATGGCATCGGCCACATGGGTGGCACTGTCTGCAGGTAGCACATGCGTTATGGCCCATGCCTGCAGAGACAGTGCTACCCATGCCATAATGTGCTGGAGAGACAGTTTCAAGGTGGGTCTGGGGAGGGGGCAGGGGTGGGGCTGAAGGAGGGACAGGGGCGGGACCAGGGGTGGAGCTGAAGGGAGCCCCATCAGGTAGACTGTACGGGGCCCCATGATTTCTATCAGCGCCCCTGCTAGCCTCTATTCTAACCTAGCTAACAATGTTTCACGCAACAATATGTAAACGGACAAAGCGCCGGATCTATGCGTATGTGTGAGATCTGGCGCCTTGTAATTAGGGGGGGTGCTGGCTGCATAAAGCAAGAACAGACAGCTGGCCCCTGTGGTGATGTAAAAAGAAAGATGGCAGCGTGGGACAGGAACTGTAGAGGCGAGTGGTGCAAGAGGATAGGACAGCCCTGGATCCGCTGGGCTTGCAAGTATATTAATCCAGCATAACAAAGCATCACAAGGCAAGTGGGTAAAAAAAAGACTAACATTTGCATTGGGTTGAAAAGAGTACAGGTATTCCATAAATCAAAAATGAAAAAATTTGGATGTCACATATTTTTTTTTTTGCTTACCAAAAGCTCGCTTTGACTCAGACAGTCGTGCCTCATCCGTAGAATCAATGACGTAGATCACTCCGTGGGATTCTGCATAATACTGAGAGAGCAAACTATGGTCAGGACAGAAAAGTAACATAAACAGACGCTGCTCACACCTATTACCGTATATACTCGAGTTTTTCAGGGCTGAAAATGCCCCCCTCGGCTTATACTCGAGTCCCTTTTTGCGCCTGATCTCCCAGATTTTTGGGGACCTCGGCACACATGTAGCCCCACTTTTCCTCTACAAGTGTTCCAGTGATTTGGGGACCCGGTACCGGCCGGTCCTAGGTCCTCTGGACCCGGAACTTGGCTTACATGTAGCCCCATTTCTCCTCTACAAGTGTGCAAAGTTTGTTGTCTGAGGAACCTACGACTGGGGAGCACCGATTTTTCAAAACCGGGCACCCCTTCCATAGACTCCAATGTTAAACGTCAGTCTAGTCATGGGCACAGTGAGGCATGGGCACAGTGAGGCATGCAGATGGACACCCTAGGCTTATTTTCGAGTCAATATGTTTTCCCATTTTTTGGTGGTAAAATTAGGTGGGTCGGCTTATACTCGAGTATATACAGTATATATACACCGAAGACCAGAATGTCAAATCAGCCATCCCCACACAACACGGGTTGGATTGGAAGCAGCCCAGAGTGGGGTTTAACCGCGTAAGTACCGCCGCATGTGCCAACACTGAGAAATCAAACACCGCCGATCGCTTGGTTTTTATAGCTCCCTGATCAGAGAGCTGCTGACTTTCAGTCACTGCTGTCTGCTCTGCCCCCCCACTCCCACGCTCACAGGCTCTTAGTGGCTCGCTGGAAGGCCGAGCCGGTTTCCGGTCCAGGCATGTGGGTAGATCCCAACTTCATTGTGGCTATCTTGCCCCAGCCTGGACCGGCTCTGTGACATCAGCATACTGCTGAAAATGGGTCACAGGAGTGCAGAGCAAACTGCTTTGGCTGTACTTCTCCTTTAAAGGGGTTGTAAATCCTTGTGGTTTTTCACCCTAATACATTCTATGCATTGAGATGAATAACCTCTTGTAGTGCACCAGCCCCCCAGAGCTCCCCTTTTACTTACCTGAGCCCGATCGTTCCTGGGCCAGGGACGAACACACCCACTTCAGCCGGTGTCTCGGGCCCCGATTGGATAGTTTGATAGCAGCGCAGCCATTGGCTCCCGCTGCTGTCAATCAAATCCAATGAGCCGGGTCTTGCTGTCTGTGTCAATGGGCGCAGCAGCAGGATACAGGAACACACCCACACGGGTGCCCCGAGAGAGAGATTGCTCCTCCGACGGGGCACTTGAGAAGAGGAGGAGCCAGGAGCCCAAATAAAGTTTACATATCCTTTAAAGCTAATCAGAATAATAGAAAATGTGTCCGCATGTGGGCACCCCTGATCTGATCTTCCAGGACAAAAAGTGAATAAAGGCATAACACAGATGCTGATGTAGCAAAGCACGTCCTTTGGTTCCAATGAAAGGACATTGCACAGGGACAACAACCTCCTGTGAACCAAGAGTTTTGCTAAATGTCGGACTTCAACTCTCCTCTACTCTCAATCTGATCAGTCAATATGAGCAACAAGGAAAGGCATTCCTGTAGTAACATGGATAAATACCTGTTGGCTTGTAATGGAATATATATGGAGTTCTAATGTGATGCTGGACAACAAGTCCCTGATCTGAGGACTCACCTTATCCCATAGAGACTGCAGCTCATCCTGTCCTCCGAGATCCCAGAACATAAGCCTGGCTTTTCCCACATCGATTGTCCCGACTAGAACAGAGAGAGAATAGAATAGCCTGAATCCATGAACAGCATTAAAAAAGCAATTTATACGGTATGTAAATATTTCATTTCAAGCCAAACTCCAGCCTTTACTTCTTTATGTTTTTGATAGATAAACTAATAGAAAGAGGCACACATAGAATAATGAAACTGGCAGCTGTATTGAAAATTTTGCATCTTCTGGCAAAAATTATGAAATTTTGACATTGAAAATATGACTGCCAGTGCTCATGACAAAAACTGTCTTCTATTTAAGCACAGGGATGATATTAAGTCATTTATTATCACTAAGTTGTTTGGCGCCAGACGGAAGCAGCTCCTCAGTAAAAGGCACATGACGGCCCTCCAGGAGTTTGCCAAAAGGCACCTATAGGACTCTCAGACCATGAGAAGCAAAATTCTCTGGTCTGATGAGACAAAGATTGAACTCTTTGGCCTGAATGGCAAGCGTTGTGTCTGGAGGAAACCAGGCACCGCTCATCACCTGGCCAATACCATCCCTACTGTGAAGCATGGTGGTGGCAGCAGCATGCTGTGGGGATGTTTTTCAGTGACAGGAACTTGGAGACTAGTCAGGATCAAAAGAATGATGAATGCAGCAATGTACAGAGACAAATAAAAACCTGCTCCAGAGCGCTCTGGACCTCAGACTGGGGTGAAGGTCCATCTTCCAACAGGACAACAACCCTAAGCACACAGCCAAGATAACAACGGAGTGGCTATGGGACAACTCTGTGAATGTCCTTGAGTGGCCCAGCCAGAGCCCAGACTTGAACCCAATTGAACATCTCTGGAGAGATCTGATAATGGCTGTGCACCGACCCTCCCCATCCAACCTGATGGAGCTTGAGAGGTCCTGAAAGAAGAATGGGAGAAACTGCCCAAAAATAGGTGTGCCAAGCTTGTAGCATCATCCTCAGAAAGACTTGAGGCTGTAATTGGTGCCAAAGGGGCTTCACCAAAGTATTGAGCAAAGGCTGTGATACTTATGTGCATGGGAGGGGCCCGCGATACTTATGTGCATGGGAGGGGCCCGCGATACTTATGTGCATGGGAGGGGCCCGCGATACTTATGTGCATGGGATTTTTTTTTTTCCTTTTATTTTTTTCATAAATTTACAAAGATTTCAAACAAACTTCTCTCCTGTTGTCATTATGGGGGATTGTTTGTTGAATTTTAAGGAAAATAACAAATTTAATCCATTTTGGAATAAGACTGTAACATAAGAAAATGTGAAAAAAGTGAAGCCCTGTGAATACTTTCCAGATGCATTGTATAAAATAAAATCCGTTTATATAGTATCTACACATCCTCACTTGCGTCACAAATCCACAAGTGCTTTATCAGCTTTTATCTGCCGTGTGTTTCTTTGCAGATCTAGTAAGTATGGTGCTGAATTGTAGAAATCCTCGTGTCTGGAGGACATAAGAACTGACCAGCATGCACAAAAGCTGCAAGAAACTGGACATTTCCACTTCCTCTTGTGAAAAACTTCAAGCCGAAATGATTGGTTGCTGAGGTCTGAGCGCTGCGTCCTGGGAGCCAATGAAGGAAGGCGCCTGCTCCCCCATTATTAAAAGCACCCGGTATTTCCAAGTTTAGGTACAGTGAGTATCGGGGAGGAGGAGGGGGTGGGAAGGTCCTTTAACCACTTCAATACCGGGCAGTTTTCCCCCTTCCTGCCCAAGACAATTTTCAATGCTGTCGCTGTTTAAATGGCAATTGCGCAGTCATGCGACACTGTACCAAAACTAACAAATAGAGCTTTATTTTGGTGGTATTTGATCACCTCTGGGATTTTTATTCTATGCTAAACAATTAAAGTTTTATTTAGTTTCTGTTTCAAAACTTTGTAAATAAGTAAGCTTTCTCCCTCACTGATGAGGCGACGCTAAGGGGCACTCATAGGCGACGCTAAGGGGCACTCATAGGCGACGCTAAGGGGCACTCATAGGCGACGCTAAGGGGCACTCATAGGCGACGCTAAGGGGCACTCATAGGCGACGCTAAGGGGCACTCATAGGCGACGCTAAGGGGCACTCATAGGCGAGACTAATGGGAGGCACTGATAAGGAGGCACTGGCAGGCATTAGTGAGGGGCACTGATTGGCATCCCTTGTGGTCACAAGTGGTGGGCATCCCTGGTGGTCCTGGGAGGGCATACTTGAGGGAGCTGCGCTGATAATCTGCGCAGACCCCCCTTCCTGTCAAAGGAGCAGCCGATGATCGGTTCTCCTCCACTCGCGTCGGACAGATACGTGGCTTTTCCTGTTTACACCGCGATCAGCTGTGATTGGACACGGCTGATCACGTGGTAAAGAGTCTCCATCAGAGGCTCTTTACCTTCATCAGAGTTGCGGTTCGTTATGCTCATCATATGACGTCCAATCAGGATAACTAAACCACTTTGCGGACGTCATATTGCTATCTAGCGGGCGGGATGTCCTGAATAATGACAATGTCTCTAGGATCTGTTTCCATAAAATACTCACTGTTCAGACCAACTGTGGTGGTGATTTTGGCAAGGTTCATTCCTTTGTAGTTTCTGTTGAATCTGATTTTGGTTTGTTCCAAATAAGTCTGAAAAGAAAATGAAGATGAGAAAAAGGTGCTTACTGGCACAGCTGGATATGCCCCCTAGTACTGCGCCAACACACATTCCTGACAGGCTGGTGTAGGGTCCGCTTTCAGTTTTGGTACTCCTTTGGACTGCAGTAGGATCACTCTTGCAAGCCATCTTGATGGCAGTGTCTTACTTCCACATAGGTGACAAGGGCCTTCTTTATTAAGATGACAAGCTTTTTTCTACTTGTGACCCTAATAAAAAAAAAGGGGGGGGGGGCACCGTGCCCTAAAAATGCTGGTTTTATATACAGTACTAGTATCCCCTTGCTGACCGCAATACGTATATATTTTTTTTAGCTGGCTGTCTCATAAAAGCAGTCCAAGCAGATCACAAGCCACTGGACCACTTTCAGACGCGAGGTGAGTGGACGTTGGTGCTGGCGTTTCTCATGCTAACCGTTTTCACCGGCAATCCTGAGAAACGATCCGATGGTGTGGCCGGTGTTTCATCAGATTAAGCAACCGCAGTCAGAATACGTAATTGAAGTGACGTTCTGTCACCGCCATCTTGCTACACCCCGCACTCTACCACAGTAAGGGATAACAGTGAGAAGGGGGCAAGCGGACATCTTGTTACACATACCGGCTTAGCTGGGCTCCATCCTGCCTACTGCCCTGAGAACTACTTACTGTCTTGCCAGCATTGTCCAGTCCCAGGATCAGGACGCAATATTCTTCCTTCTGAAACATGTACTTGTACAGGCCAGACAGCAGGGTATACATGATGGAGACCTGTAGGTAAGAAGGATACAAGAAACAAAGTAAATGGATGAAGTGCAATTAGAAAAATGGCCAAACGGTTATCAAACGTCCAATGTTTTGTTTGTAAGACCCCCTAATATGTGATGAAGAAGAATCCACAGAACGTAGTCCTGGGCAGAGGCCCTAGGATTGCAAACAGCTTGGGGCACCACAGAGGCTCACTTCCAGGGGGTCTCAGCTGGTGGTCTTAAGGGTTGATCTAAGAACTAAGGGGGCAAAAAGCAATGGTATGATCTGTAGCTGAGAAAAGAATCATGCCATGGCCCTACAGAGGGTAAGGATCCATCCCAGAATCAAGAGTCCCGTGGCTCCAATAATCTATTAGAACATTGACCCATGGTGCCAATACTCTATTAAAGAAGACATTTGTGACACCAGGGACACTTTGGAGAAGAGACCTGTGGCACCAATAATCTATTAGAGAAGAGACCCGTGATCCACAATTAGAGTGCCGCTGTCATCAGGGAAGTAAGGGCACATCCACCATTGGCCTCCTGAAGAAAGTGCTGATTGCCTGGCTGTCCGACTTCTGTACTTATTAGTCTCAGGCTACATTTGCTTCAAAATGAGAGTCAGGATTCCTTACCTCCACTCATCACCATGACAGCCAGGGAAGAGGCATTCATAGAAGAGGAGTTCAGAAATGGCGGCCTATATGGCTACCACTAAACAACCCCCTCTGGGGCCCCTAAAACAAGGCAGGGCCCAGACCCCAAGCTGGCATAGCTCCACACAGGTGGGCACACAAGCCTTGCTAGGGGGATGGCACACTACTCCTGGGTAATCAATGTTCTCCTGGGGTGCTAGGGGGGTGACACACTACTCATGGGCAATGAATGCTCTCCTGGGGTGATAGGGGGGTGGCCTGCTACTTCTGAACAATGAATGCTCTCCTAGGGTGATAGGGGGGTGGCACACTACTCCTGGGCAATAACCTCCTGGAGTGCTAGGGGGTGGCACGCTACTACTGGGCAATGAATGTTCTCCTGGGGTGCTAGGGGGGTGGCACACTACCCCTGGGCAATGAATGTTCTCCTGGGGTGCTAGGGGGATGGCACACTATCCCTGGGTAATGAATGTCTTCCTGGGGTGCTAGAGGGATGGCACACTACTCCTGGAAAATGAATGTTCTCCTGGGGTGCTGGCACACTGCCCCTGGGCATGGAATGTTCTCTTCGGGGGATGCACACTACCCCTGGGCAATGAATATCCTCCAGGGGTGCTAGGGGGATGGCACACTATCCCTGGGTAATGAATGTCTTCCTGGGGTGCTAGAGGGATGGCACACTACTCCTGGAAAATGAATGTTCTCCTGGGGTGCTGGCACACTGCCCCTGGGCATGGAATGTTCTCTTCGGGGGATGCACACTACCCCTGGGCAATGAATATCCTCCTGGGGTGCTAGGGGGATGGCACACTACCCCTGGGCAAGGAATGTTCTCTTCAAGGGATGGCACTACCCATGGGCAATGAATGTCCTCCTGGGGCTCTAGGGGGATGGCACGTTACTCCTGGGCAATGAATGTCCTACTAGGGTGCTAGGGGGAGGGCACACTACTCCTGTACTGCTAAATAATAAAGCTGATGTGGCCCCTGGCTACACACAGAGGGCCCCTATGGAGAACCAGGTAATGTTTCCTGTATGTAAATGTCTAATCAGGAAAGATAACAGCTGGCCTCTTCCTATACAGAATGGTCACACACACCCAGCCCCCTTCATCCCACCATACATCCATCCTCCCATCCCCCATATTACGCACCTTTTGCCCAGATCCCCATCAGCACCGATCAGGCCCCTGCCAACACTCACTTCCGCCCAAACCCGCACTGCACTCTGGGAAGTGGCGTCCCGTGCGTCATACTCAGGCGGCCATCTTGGTTGTGGCACCGCCTGTCATGGCGTTGGGTCAGTGGAATGAATTTGTTTTAGGGACTAAGGAACATGACTGGACAGATTATTACAAGACGCGTTCTGTCCGTTTAAGATTAATCGTTTTAAAACTAAAATGGACCTAAGGGGGCTACAAGAAAATGGCGGCAGGTGCGGGGGACAGCTGAGGAAGTTACGTTCTGATGCCGGTGTCATGGCGGCTGTGTAAGGTAAGAATGAAATGAGTGGTGGTCTGGACGTCTGGTGGGAATAGGAAAGCTCGTGTTTGAGTTATGTGCTGAAGAACTACAAGTCCCAGTATGTATGGGACCCCAAGTGTCAGTGTGTCATTGTTCTGGGACCCCAAGTGTCAGTGTGTCATTGTTCTGGGACCCCCAAGTGTCAGTGTGTCATTGTTATGGGACCCCAGGTGTCAGTGTGTCATTGTTCTGGGACCCCAAGTTTCAGTGTGTCATTGTTCTGGGTCCCCCAAGTGTCAGTGTGTCATTGTTCTGGGTCCCCCAAGTGTCAGTGTGTCATTGTTCTGGGACCCCCAAGTGTCAGTGTGTCATTGTTCTGGGACCCCCAAGTGTCAGTGTGTCATTGTTCTGGTCCCCCAAGTGTCAGTGTGTCATTGTTCTGGTCCCCCAAGTGTCAGTGTGTCATTGTTCTGGGACCCCCAAGTGTCAGGGTGTCATTGTTCTGGTCCCCCAAGTGTCAGGGTGTCATTGTTCTGGTCCCCCAAGTGTCAGGGTGTCATTGTTCTGGGACCCCCAAGTGTCAGGGTGTCATTGTTCTGGGTCCCCCAAGTGTCAGGGTGTCATTGTTCTGGGACCCCCAAGTGTCAGGGTGTCATTGTTCTGGGACCCCCAAGTGTCAGGGTGTCATTGTTCTGGTCCCCCCAAGTGTCAGGGTGTCATTGTTCTGGGTCCCCCAAGTGTCAGGGTGTCATTGTTCTGGGTCCCCCAAGTGTCAGGGTGTCATTGTTCTGGTCCCCCCAAGTGTCAGGGTGTCATTGTTCTGGTCCCCCCAAGTGTCAGGGTGTCATTGTTCTGGGACCCCCAAGTGTCAGGGTGTCATTGTTCTGGGACCCCCAAGTGTCAGGGTGTCATTGTTCTGGGACCCCCAAGTGTCAGGGTGTCATTGTTCTGGGACCCCCAAGTGTCAGGGTGTCATTGTTCTGGGACCCCCAAGTGTCAGGGTGTCATTGTTCTGGGACCCCCAAGTGTCAGGGTGTCATTGTTCTGGGACCCCCAAGTGTCAGGGTGTCATTGTTCTGGTCCCCCAAGTGTCAGGGTGTCATTGTTCTGGGACCCCCAAGTGTCAGGGTGTCATTGTTCTGGGTCCCCCAAGTGTCAGGGTGTCATTGTTCTGGGACCCCCAAGTGTCAGGGTGTCATTGTTCTGGGACCCCCAAGTGTCAGGGTGTCATTGTTCTGGGACCCCCAAGTGTCAGGGTGTCATTGTTCTGGTCCCCCCAAGTGTCAGGGTGTCATTGTTCTGGGTCCCCCAAGTGTCAGGGTGTCATTGTTCTGGGACCCCCAAGTGTCAGGGTGTCATTGTTCTGGGACCCCCAAGTGTCAGGGTGTCATTGTTCTGGGACCCCCAAGTGTCAGGGTGTCATTGTTCTGGGACCCCCAAGTGTCAGGGTGTCATTGTTCTGGGACCCCCAAGTGTCAGGGTGTCATTGTTCTGGGTCCCCCAAGTGTCAGGGTGTCATTGTTCTGGGACCCCCAAGTGTCAGGGTGTCATTGTTCTGGGACCCCCAAGTGTCAGGGTGTCATTGTTCTGGCACCACCAAGTGTCAGGGTGTCATTGTTCTGGGACCCCCAAGTGTCAGGGTGTCATTGTTCTGGGACCCCCAAGTGTCAGGGTGTCATTGTTCTGGGACCCCAGGTGTTTTATGTATTGGATTTCAGTAGTCGGCCCATTTATCAGGGGCCGGGCTTCTCCTGTTTCACAATAAATATGATTCTTTTCCAGGATACATGAAGACAGTTGAGGATCGGTGACAGTTGATGTTCCTATTTTATTTTACAGACGACAAGCTCTATAAAGAAGGCCAGACGGAGTCAGTACCAGGGTGGAGGTGTTCTGTAGCACACAATGGATGAAGAGAGTCTGGCAGCCGCCATCCGGACCTACAAAGCTCAGCTGGAACAGGTCAGACAGACCGTGAACGCCGACTTGGACCCCTCACAGAGAGCTGACCTCCTCCAGCTTCAGGAGGACTTACAGCAGCTGATAGAACTGACCGAGTCCAGCCTGCTGTCTGTCCAGAAATCCAACTTACTGTCCGCCCTCGATGGTCCTTCCTCCTCCTCCTCCTCACAGCCGGACGATGAGTATGAGGCTTTCAGGAGGGCCGTGGGGGAACTGAGTAATGAAAGTGAGGCCACGGGGGCCACGGATAGTAAACCCATCTGTTCGGGAGGCAGTGAGGAGGAGGAGGAAGAGGTGGAAGAGGAAGATGCATCCAGCGGGATGAAGGTCAGAGCCCCTTACTATAGCACGTGGGGGACGTTGGAGTATCATAACGCCATGATTGTGGGCTCAGAAGAAACGGAGGATGGGAGTCCGGGGGTCCGGGTTCTCTATCTCTACCCCACGCACAAGGCCATGAAACCATGCCCCTATTTTCTAGATGGAAAGTGTCTCTTTAATGAAAGCTGCAGGTAAGAGAAGCACTTCAAGGCTGGGAATTTCAGGAACACATTTTTTTCTATTTTGAACCAAGTTGAGTAAAGGAGGGTTATGACCCCTGTAAGGTTTATTTTTGCCATCTTTGTCCCATCGGAGAGATTTACTTTCACTTCCTGTCCCAAAGCCAAACCGGAAGTGAGGGGAAATCTCTACAAATTAAACTATGTACAAAACTTTTATTTCTTTTTATTATTTATTTTCTTTTGGATAGAGCAATGAAGGGTAAAAAACCCCTGTCAGATTTTTTTTTTTTTTTATCCCCGTCTGTGTCCCATTGCGGAGATTTCCCTTCATTTCCTGCCTCATAGCCAAACAGGAAGTGAGAGGAAATCCCTGCAAATTAACCACTTAAGCCCCGGACCATTTTGTTGCTAAAATGACCGGGCCACTTTTTGCGATTCGGCACTGCGTCACTTAAACTGACAATTGCGCGGTCGTGCGGCCGTGCTCCCAAACAAAATTGGCGTCCTTTTTTTCCCCACAAATAGAGCTTTCTTTTGGTGGTATTTGATCACCTCTGCGGTTTAAATTTTTTGCGCTATAAACAAAAATAGAGCCACAATTTAAAAAAAAAAATCTATATTTTTTTTACTTTTTGCTATAATAAATATCCCCCAAAAATATTTAAAAAATATTTTTTTCTTTAAGTTTGGGCCGATGCGTATTCTTCTTCATATTTTTGGTTAAAAAAATCGCAATAAGCGTTTATTGATTGGTTTTCGCAAAAGTTAGAGCGTCTACAAAATAGGGGATAGTTTTTATAAAAAAATGTTTTACTAGTTATGGCGGCGATCAGCGATTTTATTTTTGTATCGTGACTGCGACATTATAACGGACAGTTTTGATGCTATTTTGGGGCCATTGTCATTTTTACAGCGAAAAGTGCTAAAAAAAATGCACTGATTTCTGCGAAAATGACACTGGCAGTAAATGTGTTAACCTGTAGGTTAAGTGTGCCCTAAGGGAGTGTTTCTTACTGTGTGGAGGCGTGGCGTCACTGATCGTCGTTCCCCTTTGACAGGGAACAGACGACCAGTGCCAAGCCACAGAGAAGAACAGGAAAGGTTTGTTTACATTCACCTCTCCCCGTTCTTCAGCTCCTGTGACCGATCGCGGGACACCGGCGGCGATCGGGTCCCACAGGCACGGTCACGGAGCTTCGGACCGGGTCGCGAGCGTGCCTGCCGGCTGGGTTCTTAAAGGGGACGTACAGGTTCGCCCTTGTGCCCAGCCATGCCATTCTGTCCACGTATGTCGTCGTGCGGCAGTCCTTAAAGGATCACTAAAGGATTTTTTTTTTTTTTTTTTTAGCTAAATAGCTTCCTTTACCTTACTGCAGTACTGGTTTCATGTCCTTATTGTTCGTTTTTGCTTTGAAGTTGCTGTAATCCTGCTCTGTTCTCCACACTTCCTGCTTGTCTGTTTCCTTATAACCCCAGTGCTGGGAGCTTTCTCACGGTGGTCTAAGCTGTCATTACTGTGTGTCTAAAACTTCCCAGAACCAATCAGATTCATTTTAAAAACAAAACACTGCCCTGGATTTGTTTGTTTTTGTTCTGTGTGTCTATTTCTACTTCACAGAAACATGAAGCCAGTTCAAAAGTGAAACTAACCTGCAGGCACAGTATATGATTGATTTTTATCTATTTTTAATCATTTTGAAAAGGAATCAAGTTAACTTTTATGTCTTTAAAGTGGAGGTTCCGCAGGTTTTGCTTTTTTTTTTTTTTAATCTGCAAAGCATGGTAATAGAGCTAGCTAGGTACTACTCACCTGCTAGCCGATCGTACGTCTGTCCGCTCCGTTTTCGTCTAGAAGAAGAACTTATAGAAAAAACTTCCAGGGCTTTGCCATCTTGCTTGTGGGCATTTTGAATCCCACAAGCAAACACTTCCTGGATTCCTAGTCACATGACGCGCTTTGCGAGTCATGTGACCCGCGTCACGTGACACTCGATGGTCTCCTGTGAGTGTTGAAACGTCACTCCCAGGAGACCTTGCGCACAGCTTCCAATTACGCCTCGTCAGGGAAAAGGAGCAACACGCCCAGTCCCCGCAGGGAAGAAGACCCGGAAGAGAGGCAGAAGACAGGTAAGTGTTCAGATAGTAAAAAAAAAAGACAACGCTAGAGGCATGTTATAAGGCTGTAGACATGATTGCTATAAACTTAAGTTGGTTAATAACCCCTGTCAGTTTTTTTTTTTTAAAGCCATTGGTGTCCCATTTGAGAAATTTCCCTTTACTTCCTGTCCCAAAGCCAACAGGAAATGAGAGGAAATCCCTCCAAAGTGAAAGAGTCCCTGATTGTTTTTCCAGAGCTAGTGTCCCCATTTGAAGATTTTCTCTTTATTCCTTGGGGAACAACCCAAAATTCAGAATTTTCTATCACTTTTAGGGGTTAATACCGTGTTTCCCCAAAAGTAAGACCTACCCTGAAAATAAGACCTACCTTGGTTTTACAGGAGGGCTGCATTATAAGCCCTACCCCGAAAATAAGACCTAGTGTGAAGTGGTTGTCTCCTCCTCTTCTCCTGCCTGTCAGCAAGGCTTCTCCCTCTGCAATGCTCAGCTTGTGGAAGATAGCTCAGGTAGGCTATGAAAGCCCAGAACGGCACTTAAATCTCCTTCTTCTCCTGCCTGTCAGTGGGGAATGTCCACCCCCCTCCCTCTGCAATGCTCGGAGAAGAGAGCTTAAACGAGCTATGGAAGCCCAGAGCGGCACTCAGATCTCCTTCTCCTGTCGGTGAGGAATGTCCGCCCCCCTCCATCTATAATGTTTGGCTTGTGGAAGAGAGCTCAGGTAGGCTATGGAAGCCAGGAGCAGCCCTTTAATAAGGTACCTGACACAATACATTTTACTTTACTTCACACAGGAGATCCCTGTCAGGCAGAGAGGGAGAGGGGTAGAGAAGACCGCACAATAGTAAGCCCTACCCCGAAAATAAGCCCTACCGTGTTTTTGGTTGCCAAAATTAATATAAGACCCTGGCTTATTTTCGGGGAAACACGGTAGTAAACAGGACAAATGGAGAGGTTACATCTCCCATGTCTTGTCTGTAATGAGCACTCTCGCCCTTTAAATAGGAGTACAGTGAATAGTTTGTGTCCTTCAACGGTCCCTTTTTTTTTTTCTCCAGGTTCTCACATGGACAAGTGGTGCCGGCAAGTGAGCTCCGGGTCTTTAAGGAGCCAGACCTCGACTCTCTCAGCATTGACAAACCCTGCCTGGCCCGACACAGCGATGGCATCTGGTACTCTGGGCGGATTATAGGTAAAGTCTGACACTACAGGGCTGGGCACACCTACCTTTTATGTCACCCAATAACATTGTCAATGTAGTAAGGCAGGAACAAAAATAAGCGTTTTATATTCTCATAACTCCATTTATCATGGGGTGTAATCCTCAAACATCCTGCTGGCCACTTAGTGGTTTCTGCATTGATCTGTCCTTGTCATTGCTGTGTGGACTTTTGCCCATTGGGGGGGATCATGGCACTGTCTTTTTTTACACCAGGAGCCGCCTAGAGGCTCCCCCCAACCCCCCCCACCCCGCCCTCGAAGCGAAAATGTAATTGGTGATTAAGAAAGCAGAGGTAGTTACAAAGGACAGGTTTCAGGAATTATACACTATGGGCCAGATTCAGATAGAATCTCGTAACTTTCCGGCGGCGTAGCGTTTCTCATTTACACTACGCCGCCGTAACTTTAAGAGGCAGGTGCCGCATTCACAGAGAATTTTGCGCCCAGAGATACGCCGTCGTAAGTCCTTTCTGAATCTGGCCCTATATTACCAAAAGTATTGGGACACCTGCCTTTTCACACACATGAACTTTAATGGCGTCTTAGTCCGTAGGGTTCAATATTGAGTTGGCCCCGCCCTTTACCCCTATTCACCTGGTGAATACACAGCAGAAGCGGGCCCACTAGAGGCGTGCGCCCCCTGCAGGCGTCTTCCTTGCATAGAAGGGTATGTGTTTTGTAGCTCACAGAAGATAGCTGGGAAAGCTGATAACATTGTTTTTGAGATTTCAGTTCAGTGCACAGGAAGTAGAAGGATCAATAGGCGCTTAACCTAAAAAAAAGTAAAACAAATGCAGCCACCATATCTAATGACTGGTAAGCTGTAACTTATTACATTGTTGTTCTTGCTTTTAGATAATTTTTTCTTTTGCATTTGCCTTTTGTATGCTATGGCTGACTGTTGTTTTCCCTGTGTCTTTTAGACATTGACAACTCATTCTACACTGTAAAATTTGATTCTTTGCTGCTGAAGGAAGCCGTGCTTGAAGCAGATGCCGTCATCCAACCGCTACGGGAAAGTGAAGACTCTTCGTCCGATAAAGATGATGAGGATGAAGTAGAGGATTCCGGGTATGCCCAAGGTTAGTAGGATAATTATACCTGGTTTAAAGGTTAAAGTCGGGGCTCGGTAAGTTTGGGGTGCCATGGATAGCATTGTATGTATAGCTCAGACTGTTTTTTTTTCTTTTATAGCTTTAAATCACATAGCGAAGGGTTAAATCCCCCACCACATTAATTTTCTGTCTGTGTGCCACTGGGCACATTTCCCACAAAATCGCAGAAAAAAATGTGCGACTTTCCGCCTGAAAACGATACGCTCAGGGGTGTGAATGCAGCCTAAAGCACATGTATACCAACCAAGCATGTGATTGTTTGATGAATAAAAAAAATCGCAATGTGTGGGAGCTGTTTTTGAACCTTCTGTATTCGTGCATCAAAATAATAAAATAAAAAAAAATCCCAAAAATGTGCGCTTGTAAGACCACTGCGCAAATACGGAGTGACAAAGTATTGAAACGACCGCCATTTTTATTCTCTAGGGTGTTAGGATAAAAAAATATACCGTATTTATCGGCGTATACCGCGCACTTTTTTCCCCTTAAAATAAGGGGAAAATCGTGGGTGCGCGATATACGCCGATACCCGCTTCCCGCGCTCAGTTTGAAGTGAGCCGCCGACATATACCGAGTGCAGTACACTCGGGTGCATTCGGCCAGGCTCGTGCTCACGCATAAACGTCACAGAGCGTGAGCACGAGCGAAGCCGAGCCTGGCCTAGTGTACCAGAGTGTACTGCACGCGGAGGCGTTCAAACTGAGCGCGGGAATTCGACTCGAGACAGCGCTGGAGAAGCCGGGAGGACACCACTGAAGCCGAAGACGGACGCCGGACTGGACAAGGCCGCCGATGGACGCCGCGCAAGTAACCAAAACTGTAAGTACTAAAATGTTTTTTTTACAGGAATTTGGGGTCCACATTAGGGGTGCGCGCTATACGCCGGAGCGCTCAATACCCCGATAAATACGGTATATAATGTTTGTGGGTTCTAATTAGAGGGAAGGAGATGGCAGTGAAACCAGAATAAAATTAGGCCATTTTTTTTTTTTTTTTATATTGTGAAAGATAATATTACATTGAGTAAATTGATACCCAACACGTCGCACTTAAAAATTGCGCCCGCTCGTGGACTGGCGACAAATTTTTACCCTTAAAAAAATCTTCATAGGCGACTTTTAAAAAATTCTGGTTGCATGTTTTGAGTTAGAGGTCTAGGGCTAGAATTATTGCTCTCGCTCTACCAATCGCAACGATACCTCATGTGTGGTTTAAACACCGCTTTCATATGCGGGCGCTACTCACGTATGCGTTCGCTTCTGCGCGCGAGCTCGGCAGGACGCAGTGCGTTCCTGGCTCCTAACTTTTTTTATCTGGCTCTTACATTCCAAGCAAATCTGTCAAGCCCTGCCCTTTAGTACCATTCGGATGTTTGCCGTTCCAAAAAGAGAGCTTTCCCTCCCATCTCGAGTATATGCCTGCATGCTGATGCCCCATTGGTGGGAGGGCTTACTACATCTCCAATTCCTATACTTTGCATAAGTCAGTCCCCTTTAATGCAAATCCTTGTGACTATTTTGGGCAAGAAATTTAAAGTGGAGGTCCGCCCTAAAAAATAAAAAAAAAGACACCAAAATCCTGGAAAAAAAATAATAATACTTGTTTGTTCACTTACCAGAAATGGCAGTTGCTATGCGGAACTTCTTAATCTGCCGCAGGTCTTCTTCCTCGTCCTCCCTGTGTTGTCTTCTGGGCAATGGGGCATGTTGCCTTCTGGGAACTGTGTGTATCCCAGAGAGCAGCTGCCCATTCACAAAGCGATGCAAAACTCGCACATGCGCAGTAGAAAACGGCAGTGAAGCCGCAAGGCTCCACTGCCTGTTTGCCTGTTTCCCTTAGCGAGGATGGCAGCGCCGGGAGCTGCCAGGATCAAGAGATTGGCCAGGATCGAGGGGAGGCCAACATTGCGGGCGCCTAGGACAGGTAAGTGTCCTTATTAAAAGTCAGCAGCTACAGTGTGGAACCCCGCTTTAATTGAATTTTACTGGGAAGTTAGGTATTGATTATGGGTTGGCCTCCCTTAATTGCATATCCCAGCATGGGATCCTTTGAAGTGAGTATGTGTAAAACAATGAGGTTTGGATCTCCATTGTTTCTATACACAATCCTAGGCACTGAAGTGTCTGCTCTTAACAAGCACTTCTGTGATGCCATTTTGCATGCCTTCCATAGATGCAAGCTAAATGAAATGTATTCATTATTACAATATTTTACAGCTATTAATGGAGATTTCACATAAACTCATAAGGCAGCAAATACCAATGTCACGGTGTGCAAACCCAGAATTGGCTTAACCCCTGCACATGATTCCTTAAAATGTAAAGATGCCAGTAAGCGATTTAACTTCCCCTTTACTCCAATAATACTCATTGCTCATGTAACCTCATGCTTTGTTTATACAGTATTGGCGGACAATGACGTGGTTGGACCTGGTCCCTGCAGCTCTGAATTTGCCGGTTGGGAGGCTCACACACGTGGGATTGGATCAAAGCTTATGGCTAGAATGGGATATGAGTTTGGGAAAGGTAAGTGATTGTTCTATCATATATATAATATATTTTTTTTTCAACCTTTCAAGAAAAGAAAAAAAAAAATTCTCAATCCCAACATGAGCACAATTGTCCTGATGATGCAAAATGATCAGCTGCCAAAAAATAGCAGTCATGATAAAAATGAATTTGTGCTTTTTCATATCAGCCTGTTTTATACTCCATGCATTTTTTTTTTTTTTTTTTAGGTCTCGGAAAGAATTCAGAGGGGCGAATTGAGCCCGTACAGGCCGTGGTCTTGCCAAAAGGAAAATCATTAGACCAGTGTTTAGCGATCCAACAAAGGAAGAAAAAAGGAGGGGGCCGCCCTCCCAGAACCAGAAAAAAGCGAGCGCCCAAGATGACGACGGCGGCAGGCCGCGGGAATCCCAACCACCGCAATGTGTTTGACTTCCTGAATGAGAAACTGGAGGGCCAAAACCACAAGGGGCAACCCACAGGGACCAAAACCAATCTAGAGAGGAAAGGCAAGGAAGTATATAATGCCAGCCAAAGTAGCAAGCGGGCATTGAGTATTGAATTGGCCAAGACTATAGAGAGGACTCGGCAGAAGCAGAGAGAGATTGCGCACATTGCAGAGTCGCTGGCAAGGAATGTAGGAAGGTAAGTGCAAGTTATGGACTGTTGATTGATGTACTCGGTACCATTTCCACTGATCACACACATTAATTAAACCTATACCTAAACTACTTTGCAGCTTAACCGCTTGCCGACCACCTCCTGTAGATATACGTCGGCAGAATGGCACGGCTGACAAAGCAACGTACCTGTATGCTGCATTAAATTTGCCGCCACCGGCTCGTGCAAGCCCCTGCCGCAAGATCTGTGACCATGCCCACGGGACCCGCGGACTCTATGTCCACCGGTGTCCACAATCGTGTCATGGAGCTGCAGTACGGGGCATTTCCCTGTTCTGCTTAGTGACATGTTGGGGATCTACTGCTCCCTGTGATCGGGAGTGGTGATCAGTGTCGTGTCACTCGTAGCCCACCCCCCCCCCACAGTTAGAAGCACTCCCTAGGACACACTTAACCCCTTCCTCACCCCCTAGTGGTTAACCCCTTCCCTGCCAGTGTCATTTACACAGTAATCAGTGCATTTTTATATGCCCTAACATATTTTCTATGGTATTTAAAATGCCTTAGACCCCTTTCACACACTGAGGAGTTTTTCAGGCGGTACAGCGCTAAAATAGCGCTGCTATACCGTCTGAAAAACTCCTGCCCCAGCAACCTCAATGTGAAAGCCCGAGGGCTTTCACACTAAGGCGATGCGCTGGCGGGAGAGAAAAAAATCTCCTGTCAGCAGCATCTTTCGGAGCGGTGAGAGGATCGGCATGTATACCGCTCCTTCATCGCTCCTTCTCATTGAAAACAATAGGAAACCGCAGCAATACCGCCCGCAATGCACCTCTATAGAGGCACATTACGGGCGGTATTAACCCTTTGGTAGCAAAAACAGTTGGATTTAACTGCGCTGCATGACTCTTCTAATCAAGTGGATTGATAATTGATATTGTGTGAACCGAATAAATCAAACACAAAAGTATCAAACACAAAAACATGTGCACAAATTGGCCTGTGCAGAAATAACACCGTGACCTAAGAAGTGTAAATATCAATAGTCCATAAGAAATCCAATTCCCGTGAAGATCCAATGAGGTTTTCTAAAAAAACAAGTCCCAAGGAAACCGTGGCAGAGAGCAGGATAGATGAAACCTTCACCTCTTATCTCTTATCTGCTTACCAGCTCAAGTGGATCTCTATGAGTGAGATCATACGCATGTGTGGCTAGCAGCCCTTCTTCCACTTTCCTGGAACCTCCTGTATGTTATTCGCCTGTACGTTCCACCTTGGTTCTCTCAAAGCTCCCATTAGAGGTAACCCAAAAAGGAAAGAAGCTGATATGGTGTAATAACGTCACATAACATTTATTTTTAGCGGCGCTATACCGCCACCGCGGCTCCCGCCCCAGTCTGAAAGTGCCCTTAGTCCTAACATATTTTCTATGGTATATAAAATGCCTTAGTCCTAACATATATTTTCTGTGGTGTATATAAAATGCCTTAGTACTACCATATTTTCTATGGTATATAAAATGCCTTAGTCCTAACATATATATTTTCTATTGTGTATATAAAATGCCTTAGGACTAACATATATTTTCTATGGTATATAAAATGCCTTAGTCATACCATATTTTCTATGGTATATAAAATGCCTTAGTCCTAACATATATTTTCTATGGTATATAAAATGCCTTAGTCCTAACATATATTTTCTATGGTATATAAAATGCCTTAGTCCTAACATATATTTTCTATGGTATATAAAATGCCTTAGTCCTAACATATATTTTATATGGTGTATATAAAATGCCTTAGTCCTAACATATATTTTATATGGTGTATATAAAATGCCTTAGTCCTAACATATATTTTATATGGTGTATATAAAATGCCTTAGTCCTAACATATATTTTCTATGGTATATAAAATGCCTTAGTCCTAACATATATTTTCTATGGTATATAAAATGCCTTAGTCCTAACATATATTTTCTATGGTATATAAAATGCCTTAGTCCTAACATATTTTCTATGGTATATAAAATGCCATAAATGAAATTCTTCTGAAATGAAATTTGCAAAGACAATGTTATGCATGTAGGATTTTTTTTGTAGCGGAGTTGTGAAGGTGACCTTTTTCTTTTTTCTTTTAGTGATAGCATGATGGTCACGCAGCTGGAGAAACGCCTCTCGGACGCTCGATCTCAGCTTGCAGGTTTGCAGCAGGAAGAGCGAAGTTTGCAAAGAGAACAGAAGAAGGCAAACACACACAAAAAAATGACTGAATTTTAATTTGCCCCATATATATTTATATATATATATCCCTGTACAGAATCGTGCTTTATACCTATGTATCAAACTGTTCATTGCCCCAGTTTGTAATATTTGTTTCTGAAACTGAGAATAAACCGTTTTTTATACTCCCAGTTTTGGAGTGTCTCCTGCCCACACCTGTCTCTATTTCAACACCCCCCTTCCTTTCTTCTCAATGTCATGATCTTTGAGGCAAGGGAGTGGTGTCATACCACAGAACGTTTCCTGCGAGGGCAAGCTTAGAATCCTGCACACTCGGTGCACATTGGGACCCTGGTAATTATTGTATTGATCTACCTTATGTCCCCCAAATTCTCAACTCTTCCCCCATTTCTGCTTCTTTTTGTAAGCCATTTTGAGATTTTGATCGCTCTGATCATATCTGGTCCTCCGCTACCTGCTCGGTGCTCAACGTGCCTTATCAGACTTGCACGTCTTGCGCTTACCCCGCGCTTTGCTGAAAACAGTCATATATGCCCTTTTATGTTCATTTTGTGTTTTTTGGTAGCACCTCGAAGCAGACGAGACTTCTAGCATTGTAATTTTATCGCCCCCTCACTATGATTTCTTAGAGATTCGGTTATTTTCCTGTAGGTCGCTCAACGTTGGACAACCATTAGGCCTCTATGGTTGGTGGCACACCCTAGGATCATGCATGATTGTCCACTTCAAAGGTAGGACCATGCTTATTTTTTGTTTTAAAATGTTTTGAGCTTTGCTGGCTGTCCGTTGTCTTGTTTATGAAGGTGTTCACCTTGATGTGGCAGCGATCGAAGTGCTGGTGGTATCATCACTACATAAAAAAAGGTTGTATTGCTACAAGACGCTTATAAATATCAAATTTAAATTTGAAATGCGTTTGGATGAAAATTGTCAGCCTTTGGACCATATCATCCTTCTAGAGAGGAGGATTCTATTTTTTAAAACACTTCTTTTAAGTTCCCTTTTAGAATTCAGCTAGACACTGAGACAGCATTCAACAACTTGATTTCTCTAGAAGTCATTACATAAGCTTGTTTTACCCCCAGTGTTTAGGTCAGCACCTTTTACGTGCTTCATTCGTTATCTGGGGAAAATATATAAAAACAATTAGCCCATTAATCCCTCTGGGAACTGTCAGCCACGTCACTCTGGCCAAAAGTTGGTGGACGTATGACCATTGCACAAAAGATGGTGGCCGTGTGACCATAGCCCAAAAGCTGGTGGCCGTGTGACCATAGCCCAAAAGCTGGTGGCCGTGTGACCATAGCCCAAAAGCTGGTGGCCGTGTGACCATAGCCCAAAAGCTGGTGGCCGTGTGACCATAGCCCAAAAGCTGGTGGCCGTGTGACCATAGCCCAAAAGCTGGTGGCCGTGTGACCATAGCCCAAAAGCTGGTGGCCGTGTGACCATAGCCCAAAAGCTGGTGGCCGTGTGACCATAGCCCAAAAGCTGGTGGCCGTGTGACCATAGCCCAAAAGCTGGTGGCCGTGTGACCATAGCCCAAAAGCTGGTGGCCGTGTGACCATTGCACAAAAGTTGATGGCCAACCCATTCCAAAACCATTGTCCTTAATATGGTGTTGGCCCACGTTTTGTGCAGCTATAACAGCCTTCACTTATGAGATGTCTGTCGGAGTTTGTGTTCATTCATCCAGGGGAAGCATATGTGAGGTCGGGTACTGAAATTGGATGAGAAGACCTGGTTCACACTCTGTGTCATTTGCATCCCAAAGAGGTTCATTGAGGTCTCCTTATGGACCTGACTTTGCGAATCTGAAGTTGATCATCTTTAGGGACGCCCATATACTTTCAGCCAGATAAGTGTAAGTATCAAGTGATCGGGTGACCGTTGTAAAATGTACCTTGATGTGGCAGTTTAGTGGATTTTGAAGTGATTGAGGTGCTGGTGGTTTGAGAAAAATAAATAAAGGTCTGGTGTCACCAGAGACACACCTCCATCCCTGCGTTTAGCGTCAAAAAAAAAATTCGCCCTTGGGACTTTGAGTGAGGTGAGCACTATGGAGCCAATAAAATAACAGGAATAATTACAGTATATGTTTAATTCAAGTAAAAAGCAGTACATTAATGTCATGAGCCAATTCATACAGAATACAGAAAATAAGTAAAATGATATTGCAAGTAACTGTCCATATTAACCACTTCATTACTGGGCACATAAACCCCCTTCGTTCCCAGGCGAAATTTCAGCTTCCGGCACAGTGTCGCTTTAACTGGCATTTGCGCGGTCGTGCGACGTGGCTCCCAAACAAAATTGGCGTCCTTTTTTCCCCACAAATAGAGCTTTATTTTGGTGGTATTTTATCACCTCTGCGGTTTTTATTTTTTGCGCTATAAACAAAAAAAGAGCGACAATTTAAAAAATATATATATTTTTTTTACTTGTTGCTATAATAAATATCCCATTTTTTTTGAAAAAAAAACGTTTTTTTTTCCACAGTTAAGGCCGATACGTATTTTTCGACGTATTTTTGAAAAAAAAAAATTTAAAATCGCAATAAGCGACTGGTTTGCGCAAAAGTTTTAGCGCCTACAAAATGGGAAACAGAATTATGATTTTTTTTATTATTATTTTTTTTACTAGTAATGGCGGCGATCTGCGATTTTTTTTATTGCGACTGCGATATTGCGGCGGACATATCGGACACTTTTGACACAAATTTGGGACCATTCACATTTATACAGTGATCAGTGATATAAAAATGCACTAATTACTGTATAAACGTGACTGGCAGGGAAGGGGTTAACACTAAGGGGTGAGGAAGGGGTTAAATGTATTGCTTGGGTGTGTTCTAACTGTGTGGTGGGAGGGGGGTGACTGGGGGAGGTGACCGATGCTGTGTCCCTATGTAAAGAGACACAGATCGTTCTCCTCTCCGCTGACAGCACGTGGAGCTCTGTGTTTACACACAGAGCTCCATGTCCCTGCCGTCATCTGTTCGGTTTCCCGCCGATCGCATGTACCCGACGGACATCGCGGCCGCCAGGTACATGCATCGGATCCCCAGCGATGCGGCGGGACAGTGTTTACCCGCCGCGCGCCACCCAGTGGCGCGCGCGGGTAATGCACACAAATCACGTCCAAAGACGTCAAGCTGGCGCCTCAGATCCGCGCTGTTGACGTATTATGTCAATAGCGCGGGTCTGAAGTGGTTAAAGAAGTATGGTGGTGGTTTCATCACTACATAAAAAAAAGGTTATAGGACGCTGATTAACTCAAACTTGAGTGATATATTTCAAGTATTTCTTTTGATGATTTTTGGCTTACAGTTAGTGAAAACCCAAATTCAGTATCTCGGAAAATTAAAATATTGTGAGAAAGTTGAATATTGTAGACGCATGGTGTCACACGTTAATCGGCCAATTAACTAAAAACACCTGTAAAGGTTTTCTGAGCCTTTAAATGGTCTCTCAGTCTGGTTCAGTAGGTTACACAATCATGGGGAAGACCGCTGACTTGACCGTTGTCCAGAAGACATTCATTGTCGCCTTCCCCAAGAGGAAGATGAGAGACACCAGACCCAACAATAAAAATTAGCTGAAGGCCGCTATCAAAGCAACCTGGACTTCCATAACATGTCAGCAGTGCCACAGGCTGTTCACCTCCATGTCACAACGTATTGATGCCGCAATTCATGCAAAAGGAGCTCCGACCAAGTATTGGGTGCATACTATACTGTGCATGGACATACTTTTCATTAAAGTGGATTGTGACTTTTTTTTTGTATAAGATTTCCTATCATCTGTGCCCAGTCTTGCCACACAGAGTTAATCCAGCTCTGAGCAATCCTCTTTTATTAAGTAAAAATTAACAGAATTCCAGATAAAAACCTGTCTAAATAAAAAGTCTGTTTCTCTCTTCTTCCTTTGAGTGACAGGTTATTTACATATCTAGCTTGGACATACTTTTATACTGTGAATCATCTCATGTTATGATAAACATAACATAACATATGATGCACATTTCTGTATTAAAAATCCTTTATTTTTTATTGGTCTTATGTAATATTCCATTTGCCATAATCCAACATTTTAAGAGATAAATGCTTGAAATATATCACTCTGTGTGCAATGAATTTATTTAATATGAGTCTCACTGTTTGAATTTAATTATTTTAATATTTTTTTTTTAAATATCATCAAAAAGTTAAATTGAGATGCACCTGTATGAATCTCTCTCGCCATCTCTCTCTCTCTCGCCATCTCTCTCTCTCTCGCCATCTCTCTCTCGCCATCTCTCTCTCTCTCTCGCCATCTCTCTCTCTCTCTCGCCATCTCTCTCTCTCTCGCCATCTCTCTCTCTCTCGCCATCTCTCTCTCTCTCGCCATCTCTCTCTCTCTCTCGCCATCTCTCTCTCTCTCTCTCGCCATCTCTCTCTCTCTCTCTCGCCATCTCTCTCTCTCTCTCTATTTCTCTATCTCTATTTCTCTATCTCTATTTCTCTATCTCTATTTCTCTATCTCTCTCTATGAGCTGAACCAGGAATCTTTTGTACCATTCAGCCAGCAGATTGCATTCTTCTCTAAAGTTCCATAAAAAGGTTTTGCACTCGATAATGCTGAATATCAACATTTATTTTCCACATTGTGCAGTACATAGTCATGTACACCAGAAAGACAATTTTAGGCATTGTTCATGATGGATGGATAAATAGAGATCTCTTTTTTTTTTTTTTTCAATTAAATCACAGGTCCTCCTTCTTCTCCTCTAGTGGTGGGGAAGAATATCACTCAATACATTTACATTGGGTTGGGTAAATCTATTGCTATAGGGGGCATCTTGAAGATGAGAATTGTAGCAAAATATTTTAATTATGTTCTTAAGTAAAAAAAACAAAAAAAAACTCTATTTACTCTCGAGGTTTGCTTTACTCATCTCCCTGGCGCTGCCCCCTACAGACTAACTGCTCCATTTGTTCCTTGCTGGTTCTTTGAATTCCGGAACAGCATTGAGTAAACTGAAGATGGACTTTAAGAACCCCAACAGTGTCCTTAGTGGCACATGTGTGCATTAGTGGTGTTTAAGGAAAGCTAAGGGGGTACCACATTCAATAAAAACTGTTAGAAAATAGTTTTTTGGACATTTGAGTGGACATTACTGGTACCAAGTAACACTATATAGTTTTTACAAAAATAAATGGATTTATTTAATGTTACAAAATAAAAAAATTTATAATATGTGTGTGTGTGTGTATATGTATGTGTGTGTATATATATATATATATATATATATATATATTCCCTATCACTGCTGAGTCAAATGAGGGCAACGTTTCGCTGTCGCTTCTTCAGGACCTATTTCCATTGACAGCAGGCAAAGGGATTCTGCATGAGAAAGAAAAGAGTATCAAAACTTCATCAAACGGATGACAGATGAAAACAAATCATATATAGTAATGTTAGTCCCATAGGTGATATGGAGACAGTGTATATGAGGTGCCACTCACATAGCAGAGAGAGCCCTTCAATGTGTGGCATGCCGTACGCTACCCAGGTGCAATCAGATCCGCATGACGCTCCCTAAATCGACACGGGTAGACTGGGTAGAGAGTACGGCATGCCGCACATTGGAGGGCTCTATATGAGTGGCACCTCATATACACTGTCCCCATCGATGAAGTTTTGATACTTCTTTTCTTTCTCATGCAGAATCTCTTTGCCTGCTGTCAATGGAAATGGGTCCTGAAGAAGCGACAGTGAAACGGGCTATGGGGCTTACATTACTATATATGATTTGTCATCCGTTTGACATTTTGATACACTTTTTTTTTTTCTTCTTTCCCATTCAGAATCCCTTTGCCTGCGAAACGTTGACCTTCTTTGACTCGGCAGTAATAGGCAATATATACATAACTTATACGTGGTTATACAAATGAGAGCTCGATTTTCTCTTGTTTTATTCTATATCTTTTTATTCATTTTGTAACATTAAATAAATCTATGTGTTACTTTCTGGTACCAGTAAAGTCCGCTCAAATGTCCAAAAATACATTTTCTACCGGTGTGCCTTAGTGGTCTCATCTTTGAAGTCGGGGGGTCATTGCGGGACTCTGATAGTGGGGATCATACAGCAACTGCATGGAAACTTCTAATGTCTTTAGGGGTTAAAGGCAGATTAGTGAGTCATGAAAGACCTTGATAAAGTTGCAGTGCTAAACCACATGCAGAGCTGAGCAGGGAGCAGACACCTGCACCTTGGCAGGAAGTGGTGTAACAGCACAATGCGAGGCCTCCTGAGTATTGCAAGCTGGAAGTCATGATGCACCCCACATCGTGCTGCACAATCCTCCAACGTGACCCATATTTCAGCTGTGTGCAGAGAATGCCTGATCAGCAATGATTGTCAATTCTGATTAATGTGACTGCATAGGATACTGTGCTTTTATTTTTATTTTTTTATCTCCTTTATAGCTATTAGGTGCAAGTTGCCACTATGGCTCCAGGTCCTGTGACTCCTCCACCCTCCGATCACATCCTCCCTGCCCTCTGCTCTGCACTGGGTCTGTTTCTTCTGCTCTGCGGGTTGTGCGCCCTCTGCAAGAGAAGGTAGGTTACTCCAAACAGAACACCGGCTCCTGGATGTGCAGGTGTTCCTTTTTATCCTGTTCATTTTTCTGAAAGAGGAAATTTATTACACAGGAATCTCAGACATAAAAAATGTCTTTTGTAAATAACCCCCAATGTGTTCAACATATCAACTGTCCCGGCATTACACAGTATGGATGGCATGAATGGAAACGTTGTGTAGAAAATATTGTCTGTGCATAGAGCCGGGAAGGCATCCAAACAATTACATGAGACCCAAAACAAATAATCATAGATGCAAAACTAAGCAGCAAAATAAAACTCTTACACACAATCGGAAATTCCGTCAGCATAAGTCCGATGGGAACTTTTGGTCGGAAATTCCGAGTATATGCTCCATCGGACTTTTGCTGGCGGAAGATTGAGAGCTGGTTCTCAAATTTTTAGACGGAAAAAATCGGAAAATTAGTTTGTCTGTGACGATTCTGATGCGCAAATTTCCGATGCATTTTTGGAAACAATTAGACGCATGCTTGGAAGCATTGAACTTCATTTTCTCGGCTCGTCGTAGTGTTGTACGTCACCGCGTTCTTGACGGTCGAAAGTTCAGAGAACATTTGTGTGACCGTGTGTGATGCCGTGTGTGATGCCAAGCTTGAGCGGAATTCCGTTGGAAAAATCAATCAACTAAGTTTTTTCCAACGGAAAATCCAAGCGTGTGTACGCGGCATTACAGTATATCGTGACTTTTGGTGGTATTTGATCACCTCTGCGGTTTTTATTTTTTCCCCTATAAACAAAAAAGGACTGTCAATTTAAAAATATATATATATATTTTTTAATTTTCTGCTATAAAACCTATCCAAAAATAAAATAAAAGATTCTTTATCAATTTAGATTAAAAACAAAAAAGTCACGCTAATCAAGGTGAGAATCCAAATTAAATATGCAATGAAGGGAATAGTCTATTACAGTGATGGGGAACCTCGGCACCCCAGATGTTTGGGAACCACATTTCCCATGATGCTCATTCGCTCTGCAGTGTAGTGGAGCATCATGGGAAATGTAGTTCCAAAACATCTGGGGTGCCGAGGTTCTCCATCACTGCTCTATTACATATCAGGTGAAATGACATGGATCGTGATGTATGAAGAAAAACTCCAAAAAGATAATTTTTCCAGAGGGGTTCCACCACCAAGAAGCATGCAGATCCTCCTGTGACAATCATCGGAACTCTTGCCAGATGATGTGGACCTCCTATTACTAATGAGGTCACATGTGCATGCAGGTAAACCTCTGCAGGGTAAGGTAATCAATCCACAAAGCTTCTGGAGCTAGCTGAAGATCGGAAAGATTCCTCCAGGATACCCAACTCACAATGTCATTTCATCTGATTGCCTTTTTTTATTTTTTTGCATATTTTAATTTTGATTCTCACCTTGATTATAGTGTGATTTTTTTTTTTTTATTTACTTTTTATTATTAGTACTATTATTATTATTATTTATTTACTTTTTATTATTATTTATTTACTTTTTTTATTATTATTATTATTTATTTATGTCTACTATGGTTTTATCATACGGTCTGTCGCTGCTGTTTCTTATAAAAAATTTTTTTTTATTATTTACTATTATTATTAGTACTATTATTATTATTTATTTACTTTTTATTATTATTTATTTACTTTTTTTATTATTATTTATTTATGTCTACTATGGTTTTATCATACGGTCTGTCGCTGCTGTTTCTTATTAAATTTTTTTTTTTTTTATTTACTATTATTATTATTTATTTACTTTTTTTATTATTATTATTATTTATTTATGTCTATTATGGTTTTATCACACGGTCTGTCGCTGCTGTTTCTTATTACCTTTTTTTTTATTTACTTTTTATTATTAGTACTATTATTATTATTTATTTACTTTTTTTATTATTATTATTATTTATTTATGTCTACTATGGTTTTATCACACGGTCTGTCGCTGCTGTTTCTTATTACATTTTTTTTTTGCGTGGTATACCACTTTGCATTGCTTCATCAATTTAGGCCATTATGTAATTCTGCTACATATTTTTGGTAAAAAAAAATATCCCTATAAGCGTATATAGATTGGTTTGTGCAAACGTTAGAGCGTCTACAAACTGCAGTATACATTTCTGGAATTTTTTTATACAGTAAAACTTTGGATTGCGAGCATAATTTTTTCCTGAGAACATGCTTGTAATCCGAAGCACTTGTATATCAAAGCGAATTTCCCCATAAGAAATAATGGAAACTCGGATGATTCGTTCCACAACCATTTATTCATAAGTCCTTCAGTTTATAGTCCATATAAAAAGATTATAGGAATGTGTTGGGTTGTGTAACCATAAAATGTCCATCCACAAATGGAAGCCTCCACAAGAAGCAAAATCCAGCAGGAGCTCCAGAGTATAAAAGAGAAGAGAGGCGCCTCTAAGTGTAGCGATATGGTTACATTGAATGAAGGTACAACATTTAGCAACTCGCATGGTTGTTAGTTAAAGAGGCACATCTAAGTATGGAGGCATCCGGGGTAAAGCGATCCACATAGACCATCCTCCACACCACCAGACCTCACTGCTGTCAGTCTGCAATCGTGACCGGGAAGACTACCCTGCAGTAGAGCGATCTGAAAGTGAGGCTTGAAGCGCTCGTGTAGTGCAGCGTGGAAGGGATGACATCAATGGCGGTGAGGAGGATGGTCTGTGTGAACAGCTTTACCCCAGATCCCTGCATACTTAGATGTGCCTCTTTTAATCATCAACCATGTGAGTTGCTAAATGTTGTAACTTCATTAATTGTAACCATATTGCTACACTTAGAGGCTCCTCTCTTCTTTTTTACACTCAGTTGTGACGTGATGCTACTTGTATATCAAGACATCGCTTGTATATCAGGTCAAAATGTATTTAAAAATTTAGCTAGTCCTGCAAAACGCTCTTAGACCAAGGTTTTACTGCACTTGTAATGGTGGCAATCAGCGACATAGCAGGACCGTGATATTGCGGCGAAAAATCGAACACTAACTGACACTTTGCAGGAACCAGTGACCCTAATATAGTCATCAGTGCTTAAAAAAATTGCAATAGCACTGTACTAATGACACTGGCTGGGAAGGGGTTAAACAAACATTGATGCTTGCTAGCCAGTTATTTGTGCCATGTTTTTTTTTATTTTTTTTATTTAGGCTTTTCCTTTATTTTCACCTGGGGATCCTGCAAGTAACACAGATCCTGTCCTGGGGTGACAACTCTTATTTGCTGTTTTGTATCAATGAGTAAAGTTGTCACCCTAGGACAGGAAGTGCGTTTAATTGGCAAAAGGAGAAATGTTTTGTTTGTTTTTTTGTTGTGTTTTTTTTTTTTTTAGCCCTCGTTCACACCGGTGCGACTTCTCATGCGGTTTGACAGTTCCAAACCGCATGACCAGCCGTACCCCATTGCCGATAAATAAAATTGTGCATGTTGTAGCGATGTTGTAGCGATTATGACAAAGGTTCCTGCACTGCTTTTTACCAATTTAATTGTGACTTGCATAGACTTCTGTTTAATGAAATCGGCAGTGGGGACTGCGGCTTTAAAATCACGCTGAAGTAGCGCAATTTCAAAACTTCACTGGTGTGAACCAGAGCTAAATATTGATATTGTTGCTATATATTGGGACGCGTTTGAAATGTATTCATGCGATTTTATTTAAAAGTCTGTTTACTGAAATGATGATTTTATGTGAAAAAGGGTGGATTAGGTGTTTGAAGGTGATGATGATATCTGATGTGTTTGTCCCTGTTTAGGAGGAAGAGAAGGAAGAGGATGAGGAATGTCCATCCCAATGGGGTGGCCCTTGTGGATGTGGTAAATTATAATCCTGATGTGTAGAGGAATTATTGTGTATAATGCCGCGTACACACCATCACTTTTTGTGACGAAACAAAACAACGTTTTTTCAAACTTCATTTTCCAAAACGACGTTGCATACACCATCGTTTTTCACACCATCGTTTTTCCAAAATGCTCTAGCAAAGCGCGGTGACGTACACCACATTCGACGGCACTCTGTTCTATTGAAGCTCCGTCTCGTAACTTCTGAGCATGCGCGGGTTTAAAAAACATCGTTTCGCCCACACACGATGACTTTTTATGACACAAAAAATGACATTTTGAAAAACGACACAAAAAATTCAAGCATGTTCGAATTTTTTTTGGTCGTTTTTTTTTTTTACTCGCCTTCTTAAGCTTGTGAAAACTGAACAGTGATCGTTTTTTTTTTTTCTTTCCGTGGTTGACCGTTGTGCTTTAGCGTTCTGCCATATTAGAATTTGTTAGACTTTTTTGGTACTTTTATTTTTGTCTTTGACTGTCCTGTGTCATTTTCCAGACCCTGCTGCGTCAAACCCAGCTTAGATCTCTCAGCAAATCCGACACCAAACTCCATGAAATCAAAAAGCCACGTTTTGGAGACCACCGTAAGTTCACGTTTACGTGTATTCTATAGGTGCTCTTTTCTAGGTGATGTCATGTCCCAGAATCGGAAAGCAGACCCCTGTTTCCTATCAGAAAGCAGACCACTCTTTTCCTAGGTGATGTCATGTCCAGAATCAGAAAGAAGACCCCTCTTTTCCTATCAGAAAGCAGACCCCTCTTTTCCTAGGTGGTGTCATGTCCAGAATCAGAAAGCAGACCCCTCTTTTCCTAGGTGGTGTCATGTCCAGAATCAGAAAGCAGACCCCTCTTTTCCTATCAGAAAGCAGTCCCCTCTTTTCCTAGGTGGTGTTATGTCCAGAATCAGAAAGCAGTCCCCTCTTTTCCTAGGTGGTGTCATGTCCAGAATCGGAAAGCAGTCCCCTCTTTTCCTAGGTGGTGTCATGTCCAGAATCAGAAAGCAGACCCCTTTTTCCTAGGTGGTGTCATGTCCAGAATCAGAAAGCAGACCCCTCTTTTCCTAGGTGGTGTCATGTCCAGAATCAGAAAGCAGACCCCTCTTTTCCTAGGTGGTGTCATGTCCAGAATCAGAAAGCAGACCCCTCTTTTCCTAGGTGGTGTCATGTCCAGAATCAGAAAGCAGTCCCCTCTTTTCCTAGGTGGTGTCATGTCCAGAATCAGAAAGCAGACCCCTCTTTTCCTATCAGAAAGCAGTCCCCTCTTTTCCTAGGTGGTGTTATGTCCAGAATCAGAAAGCAGTCCCCTCTTTTCCTAGGTGGTGTCATGTCCAGAATCGGAAAGCAGTCCCCTCTTTTCCTAGGTGGTGTCATGTCCAGAATCAGAAAGCAGACTCCTTTTTCCTAGGTGGTGTCATGTCCAGAATCAGAAAGCAGTCCCCTCTTTTCCTAGGTGGTGTCATGTCCAGAATCAGAAAGCAGACCCCTTTTTCCTAGGTGGTGTCATGTCCAGAATCAGAAAGCAGACCCCTCTTTTCCTAGGTGGTGTCATGTCCAGAATCAGAAAGCAGTCCCCTCTTTTCCTAGGTGGTGTCATGTCCAGAATCAGAAAGCAGACCCCTTTTTCCTAGGTGGTGTCATGTCCAGAATCAGAAAGCAGACCCCTCTTTTCCTAGGTGGTGTCATGTCCAGAATCAGAAAGCAGACCCCTCTTTTCCTAGGTGGTGTCATGTCCAGAATCAGAAAGCAGACCCCTCTTTTCCTATCAGAAAGCAGACCCCTCTTTTGCTTGGGTAATTTATTTTAGTATCTAGCAGTGTTAACTTTAGCGTTTATCAGCCTTTTGTTACCTTTCTTTTGCTTTCCCATCATACTGTTATCTTGACCAGTGCCCCTTAACCACTTAAGGACCAGAAGGATTTTTATTTTATTTTACTTTTTGCTATAATAAAAATCCTGTGTGCATCATGTGACCAATCATTAACATCCTTTTCTTCTTTGTGCCACCAGAGCTTCGTCCTGTGAGCATGGACCCGCTATACCACTCTCCAAACTGGCAGCTCCCTGCCGCTACCGACGAAGAAGATGCCACCTACTCCAACCTGAACTACACTCCTGAGCCCCTAACGACCTCCCTGTACGAGTGTGTGGGCTCTCGGGCAGAGATGGATGCCACGCCAAGTGAGTCTCAAGCAGATGAAGTAACGGATGAATACGCCGTCGTTTTCAAGATGAAGAAGGGCTGAACACGGGGGTGCAGCAATCCAGGAAAGAGAAGGATTCGCAGGCACAGAAACCCTCGGAAGAGCCTATCCTTCCACATAGGCCGGACGACCTTGAGGTATGAGGTTCAACTATTTTCGTATAAAGGTGATTGTACAATCAGATTGTAAAGCATATGGTCATCTTGAAATGAACACATGCTTTGCCAGAGGTTCTCTTTAGTCCCCTTGCCCCATACTTGCCTTACCCCACCATTCTGCTCACTTACCCCACCATTCTGCTCACTTACCCCACCATTCTGCTCACTTACCCCACCCACCATTCTGCTCACTTATCCCACCCACCATTCTGCTCACTTATCCCACCCACCATTCTGCTCACTTATCCCACCCACCATTCTGCTCACTTATCCCACCCACCATTCTGCTCACTTATCCCACCATTCTGCTCACTTACCCCACCATTCTGCTCACTTACCCCACCATTCTGCTCACTTACCCCACCCACCATTCTGCTCACTTACCCCACCCACCATTCTGCTCACTTACCCCACCCACCATTCTGCTCACTTACCCCACCCACCATTCTGCTCACTTACCCCACCCACCATTCTGCTCACTTACCCCACCCACCATTCTGCTCACTTACCCCACCCACCATTCTGCTCACTTACCCCACCCACCATTCTGCTCACTTACCCCACCCACCATTCTGCTCACTTATCCCACCCACCATTCTGCTCACTTATCCCACCCACCATTCTGCTCACTTATCCCACCCACCATTCTGCTCACTTATCCCACCCACCATTCTGCTCACTTATCCCACCCACCATTCTGCTCACTTATCCCACCCACCATTCTGCTCACTTATCCCACCCACCATTCTGCTCACTTATCCCACCCACCATTCTGCTCACTTATCCCACCCACCATTCTGCTCACTTACCCCACCATTCTGCTCACTTACCCCACCATTCTGCTCACTTACCCCACCATTCTGCTCACTTACCCCACCATTCTGCTCACTTACCCCACCATTCTGCTCACTTACCCCACCATTCTGCTCACTGTCAGAATGTTTATACTGAAATAATAAAACAGTATTGTATTTATAAATTTATGCAAATCTTTGTTTTGGGAGACTTTACATTTTTCCACAAATACAAACAAGAAATCCAAGTTCATTTATCCGTGCTATTTTGAAGATAAGTGACACAAGTTATATGCTCATGCACATGCGCCGCTGTCATGGCCGCGCCCAGGAGAGACGAGGAAGAGGGGGAGAGAGATTACTGGGGGGCATCTTTGTGGTCCCCTTTATACGTTCGTGGCAGAGCTTGCAGAGGAAGGAAGTGGTGGTGTTATGACGGACTTCACTGAGCATGTCCTGGAAGGCTATGTAAGAAAACGCCAGGTTGCACTTACTCCCTCCAGTGGTGAAAACCAGGAAAGACCTCCTACTCCAAGAATGATCTTCTTACCTGATCCACGCTGCAGGAAAGCTACCAAAAGTAGTTCCAGCTTTCACCCATCACGGCGGGCAAGTTGTGCCAACCTTCAGGTTTACAAAGGGTTTTATTGGAAAAAAACTCATACCTGGACCTGTAGAAGACTCTGCCAGAAACTTTTCGTGCCACAAATGTGTTAGTACACCAAAGTCTGGATCCCAGAGCCCAGACCTCTGCAGAGAGACATTACAGGCAAACCTTGTTTCTTCTTGCACAAGGCCCGGATACCAACCATTATAGGCCTTTGATATCAGCCCGAGGAATGGATCCGGTTATAGCTCCTAGTTCTCCGCAGCCAGACCATCAAAAGAGCATTTTTCTTCTTAGCACATATTGAATGTGACCAACCACCTTAAAGGATCACTAAATGAAATATTTTTTTTAGCTAAATGGCTTCCTTTACCTTACTGCAGTACTGGTTTCATGTCCTTATTGTTCGTTTTTGCTTTGAAGTTGCTGTAATCCTGCTCTGTTCTCCACACTTCCTGCTTGTCTGTTTCCTTATAGCCACAGTGCTGGGAGCTTTCTCACGGTGGTCTGAGCTGTCATTACTGTGTGTCTAAAACTTCCCAGAACCAATCGGATTCATTTTAAAAACAAAACACTGCCCTGGATTTGTTTGTTTTTGTTTTCTGTGTGTCTATTTCTACTTCACAGAAACATGAAGCCAGTTCAAAAGTGAAACTAACCTGCAGGCACATTATATGATTGATTTTTATCTATTTTTAATCATTTTGAAAAGGAATCCGTTAACTTTTATGTCTCTATACCCTGTAAACAGTCATTTCAGCAAAACAAATGTTTTCCTTTAGTGACACCTTTAACACTGGCAAAAAAACGGAGGCACTCTCCATTTGGGAGGGGTTATATAGGGGAGGAACTCAATTTTGATTTGGGTTTGCCAGTGTCCATTCACCTGTGGTGACTACATAACCCATTAAGTGATTAAGGCTCTGTGTCCCGTGATGTATGATCATGAAATATATATATTTGTTAACTAAAAATACAGTGTAACATTAATCGGGTATATTTCGTGATAATACTAATAAAAATGAATATACTTTTAAATATCAAAGATAAATGATGATGATATAGATAATATTCACTTTTCTACACCTTTCTACGCAAGCTCTTATTACAAAATACCGCATTCCAATAATGGAATGATAACTTGTTAAATTTAGACTTGGTAACTTTTAGTGAACAGCTTTCCATGACTCCACGGACTTGTGTAAACAATTGGTGTTTACTTTAACACTGCGATTCCTTCACAAAACAAACAGACCTTCTTAGAGCCGATTCACACTGGGGTGACTCGTGAGGCGACTCAGCCGCCTGACAAGTCGCGTCCCATTCTATTCAATAGAACCGTTCTAAAAGGGGCGACGCAAGTCGCTCCGACTTAGAAAAAGGTTCTTGTACGACTTTGGGGGCGGCCTGCATTGACTTCTATACAGAAGTCATTTTGCAAGTCGCCTCTGAAGTCGTCTTCCGGACACCTTGCCGAGTCGCCCCCAAAGTCGTGCCGCCTGTGTGAACCAACTATATAGCAAAAAATACACAATATATATATTTTTTTTTTAATTGTCGCTCTTTTTTGGTTTATATTGCAAAAAATAAAAAACGCAGAGGTGATCAAATACCACCAAAAGAAAGCTTTATTTGTGGGGAAAAAACGTTCATCAATTATGTTTGGGTGCCCGACCGTGCAATTGTCAGTTGAAGCGACGCAGTGGCGTCTCACAGAAAGTGGCCTGGTTGTTAACCTCTTCCTGCCCGGCGTATAGTCATATGATGTCTGCAAGAACCTTTCG
This sequence comes from Rana kukunoris, assembly GCA_029574335.1. Lineage (NCBI taxonomy): Eukaryota > Metazoa > Chordata > Amphibia > Anura > Ranidae > Rana > Rana kukunoris. The sequence goes on from CM056060.1 coordinate 10,947,654, forward strand.
TCCCTCCGGGTGGACATCATTTGACGTCCGGGGATTCCCTGCAGTGAGGAGCGCACGTGTGAGCGCTCGCCGCATTACTGGTAACCCGATGCACATGTCTGGCAGCTGCGATTGCTCGTCACAGGGCAGGGACGTGGATCTGTGTGTGTAAACACAGAGCTCCATGTCCTGTCAGGGAGAGGAAAACCAATGCTGTGTCCCTTGTACATAGGGACGCCGATCAGTCACCTCCTCCAGTCTGTCCCCTCCCCCCACAGTTAGAATCACTCCCTAGGGAATCATATTACGCTCTTGATAGGCCCCTAGTGTTAACCCCTTCCCTGCCAGTCACATTTATACAGTAAACCGTGCATATTTATAGCACTGTTCGCTGTATAAATGTGAATGGTCCAAAAAAAAGTGTCCGATCTGTCCGCCGCAGTATCGCAGTCCAGACAAAAATCCCTGTCAAATCGCAGATCGCCGCCATTACTAGTAAAAAAAAAAAATGCCATAGTTCTATCCCCTATTTTGTAGACGCTATAACTTTTGCGCAATGCAATCAATAAACACTTATTGCATTTTTTTTGTTTTTTACCAAAAAATTGTAGAAGAATACTTATCGGCCTAAACTGAGGAAAATTTTTATTTTTATTTTTAAACAAAAAATTTGGATATTTATTATAGCAAAAATTAAAAAATATTACGCCGGCGTAACAGGAGATGCGCGGCGTAAGTCTAATTGTGCACGTGTGTTTCAATGCACGGCATCCCCAAAACGAGATACGCAAGAAATCTACTTTTTTTTTTTGTCCAGCGTAATTTTGTTAGACAGGCGCATCCGTCCGAGCAAAACTGCGCTAGGCACACCATTGATTTGCTATTCAAATATGCTAATGAGGGAGTTACGGGGATCCACAAAAGAACGTTGGTGCAGCGCAGGCTACGCGGTGTGCGCAACGGCTAAATGTCCTGTCTAAAATTAGACCATATAAAAGCTGGTCTAAAATTACAAAATTCGTCTACATGTCAGAAAAGCAACAATGTTAGTGAGGAGCTGAGCAGTCACACGTGTTGCCCAACAAACTGTATGCCAACATGCCAGTGGCATCCATGCTCATAGCTATACTACTGAACTTTAGATGAGCAAAGAAGGAGGAGGGCACTGAGGAGGGCACAGGATTTTTTCTTTTTTTTTCTATTTTTATTTTTTGGCTTGTATCAACTTTTCAATTTAATCTAATCTAATACAATATTCTTATCTGATACAAGCCCCTCAATCTTCACTCTTCACAGGAGAGGATATATCACAAACGCCTAGACAACTATGGCATGGGTGATTCTGAGGTGTCTCGCATCTTCAGATTCCCCCCTCATGCCATCATGGAATTAACCACAACCCTGCAGGAGGACATCACCAGCCCAACACATGACACTGCCCATGACACCCATGACAGCTACATATACAATTAGAGCCCCATCCCCACACATTTCGAACAGAACATGTATGGGGACAGCTGGCTGGTTGGTGAGTGACATGGGTGGCAGGCATGACTGTCCCCCCCATGATGCACACATCACAAGGGGCACATACACTACTAACATCCTCCTGTCTTTTCCCTTCAAGGTGACTCTGCATATGCACTGGGACCCCATCTCATGACCCCATCTCATGCCAGCTCACATTATGCATCTTTGCACGTTAAACACACACGTTAATCATGGCACAATGAGAATGCATGCATGCACACCACTGTGGTCCCTAGCACACACACCCCACATCCTCATCACATTGGATTGGCACCAGTCCACCATGCAGGACTTGTGAGCAGCAACGCCACGCCACGGCTCCAATTATGTCACTGTACATTCATACACCATTCACACGGACCTGGGGATCACTTCTCCCTGGTCCTGGGGAACCCTTCTCCACCAAAATTGAGGGTGACACCCCTTTTCCCGCAGGAATGTCACCCCCACATTCCCAAATCATACACAAACAGAACCAAAAAAATTGACCAGAAAAAATAAAAAATGGCCATCAAAAATATAATTTAAACAAAATAACAACAAAGAAAACACATAAGACAAAAATCACTCTCAAAGACACGTCACAAACAAACAAACAAACAAACAAACAAACGCTAGTAAACAACAGAACAAAAGCACCTTGCTGTATAGGAAGGGATACAAAGAGATGTACTTTTGCAAAGGAAGTGCATTTGTGTCTGTCTATTTATGCTGTCTGCGTAGTTCACTAATTTGCCCTGGTCCACTTCCAATTTCACTAATTGAGCCGTTCCCGAGTTGTGAGCATGCGCACAGAGGTGCTGACATGGTCTGCTTCAAGCGCGCATGCATGGGGTCACGGCTCATTTCAATGTAACACGCCCACGTCCTTCCCAATTTGTATTACTCCGCCTTACGACTTTCAAATAACGTTACGCATGCGCAATTTTCTGCGTAAAAGCGACGAGAATAGGGTGATTGCGCGGCTACATTGCGCAAGTCTAACGTAAAGGCGGTGCGCTATGCCGGTCCAATAATGCGCAGATGTACGTGAATCTGGCCCTATGTTTTTTTCAAAATTGTCGCTCTATTTTTGTTTATAGCGCAAAAAATAAAAACCGCAGAGGTGATCAAATACCACCAAAAGAAAGCTCAATTTGTGGGGAAAAAAAGCACATAAATTTTGTTTGGGAGCCACGTCGCATGACAGCGCTGAAAGCTGAAATTTCGCCTGGCAGGAAGGGGGGTATATGTGCCCAGTAAGCAAGTGGTTAAACTAATGAAAGTTTCTTTGTCCTGCAGATTGAAGCGATGTACTCCAAAGTGAACAAGAAGAAGAAGACGGTTAGAGATGACCCCCGAGTCTCTCCAAACCCGGCCTTTGATCCGCTCCCGCCAATGAAGATGGCCGCAGTAAATGAAACCGCCCAGGGCTCTCTAAACGCAGTTTTGGAAAGCCCCCCACTGCCGGTGCACCCACCCCCGCACCCCGAAGAGAATTTATATGAGAGTATATGTGAGATGAGCAGCCATGCTTTGTAGCCTCCACTGAGAGTTTTCGGCACTGACACTAATACTTGCACTGATTCCAGTTTGGTAAATCTGTTGAAAAGTCTGGAGCAAGTGAAGGAAGATCGCAGTGTTGTAGGGCAGAATGAAACAACGCAGATATTACTTTTTACTTTCTAAATTCCCTTTCTAAAACGTTCTAAACTCTGTAACCAGGCATAACATGACTTTAGCAATCCATGGCAACACTCCGGGACACATGCCCCCCCCCCCCCCCCTGCAGAATCAGTGTGGACATGGTACATTAACTACTACAGCCCCGAAAAATGTTATCCCCTTCCTGACCAGAGCACTTTTTGCGATTCAGCACTGCGTCGCTTTAACTGACAATTGCGCGGTCGTGCGACGTGGCTCCCAAACAAAATTTGCATCCTTTTTTTCCCACAAATAGCTTTCTTTTGCTGGTATTTGATCACCTCTGCGGTTTTTATTTTTTGCGCTATAAACAAAAAAACAAGCGACAATTTAAAAAATATATATATATTTTTTGCTATAGTACATATCACCAAAAAAAAAAAAAAAAAGAATTTCTTCATCAGTTTAGGTCGATACGTATTCTTCTACATATTTTTGGTAAATAAATTAAAATAAATCACAATAAGCGTTTGATTGTTTTGCGCAAAAGTTACAGCGTTTACAAAATAGGGGATAGATTTATGCCATTTTTAGAATTTTTTTTTTTTTTTACAAGTAATGGCGGTGATCTACGATTCTTCCTTTTTTTTTTTTTAAGCAGTACTGCACCATTGCAGTGGGCAGATCAGGACACATTTTTGAGACCATTGATATTTTATACAGCGATCAGTGCTATAAAAATGCACTGATTACTGTGTAAATGTCACTGGCAGGGTGGCGATTAGACCATGCACATCGGGCCTCCGGTACGGCTATGAAAGGGAACGACGTTACCCATGCGCTGTTTTGCGCAGCCGTGCTATTCTGCCGACGTATATCGGCAAATGGTTAAAGCTGAATTCCAGGCTGATACAAAAATACACCATAAAGTGCTGATTATTCATTAAAAGTGAAGAAATTTGTTTTTAAATGCAGCAACTTTAAGTACTTGATATCCCCCTCATCCACGCTCGTGGTGTTCAGAACTGAACGGGAAAGGGAAGGGCAGGACTAGGAGCCAATCAAGTGTGCTGGAGGATACATGTGCTGACTACTGGTGCACCAAAATTAAATTCCCTGTTTTCAAAACCGAAATTTCAGGATGCACTTTGCCGAAACTGAAAATTTACGTTATATATATATATATATATATATATCTCAATTTTTTTCCCCATAGGACCGGCGCTCCACAGACCAGGCCAAAGCTGCGGAATATATATATAAAATTCCGCAGCTTCGGCCTAGTCCGTGGAGCGCCGGTCCTATGGGGAAAAAAAAAACGATTTGGTCAAAATCTGAATCGTTTTGAGCTCCCAACTTGATTCAAGATTCAAATCGATTTTTTTCCCCCAGCCCTAGGTGTGGTTATATAATTTACATTACAAATAGCTTTATATAAAAGGGGGGGGGGGGGGGGTAATTGTTATGCATTTTATAGATACACGTGTAAATGTTATAGGACATTGACAACACTGAACATTTCTGAGATAAAGTTCTGGTCTCTGGGGAAACATTTCTCCAACGCACGGCCGACTTCCCTCTAATAATCACTCGGTATGTAGACTGTGTTGGGCTCCTGAGTAGAGATGTGTTCTGGACTGTAATAGATATAAATCTGCCGTCAGGCTTTTAGCCAGACACATGCTGCAATCTGCATGCACTTTACTGCAAAATACATCCCTTGTATACAGTTGCAAGAAAAAGTAGGTGAACCCTTTTGGAATGATGTGGATTTCTGCACAAATTGGTCATAAAATGTGATCTGATCTTCATCTAAGTCACAACAATAGACAATCACACAGTCTTCTTAAACGAATAACACACAAAGAATTAAATGTTACCATGTTTTTATTGAACGCACCATGTAAACATTCACAGTGCAGTGGAAGAAGTATGTGAACCCCTAGACTGGGGATCCTCAAACTATGGCCCTAAAGCTGTTGTAGAACTACACATCCCATGAGGCATTGTAACACACTGACATTCACAGACATGACTAGGCATGATGGGAATAGTAGTTCCTGAACAACTGGAGGGCCGTAGTTTGAAGACCCATGCACTAGACTAATGACATCTCCAAGAGCTAAGTGGAGTGAGGTGTCAGCCAACTGGAGTTCAATCAATGAGATGAGATTGGAGGTGTTGGTTACAGCTGTCCTGCCCTATAAAAAAACACACACCAGTTCTGGGTTTGCTTTTCGCAAGAAGCATTACCTGATGTGAATGATGCCTCGCACAAAAGAGCTCTCAGAAGACCTACGATTAAGAATTATTGACTTGCATAAAGCTGGAAAGGATTATTATAGTATCTTTAAAAGCCTTGCTGTCCATCAGTCCACGGTAAGACAAATTGTCTATAAATGGAGAAAGTTCAGCACTGCTGCTACTCTCCCTAGGAGTGGTCGTCCTCTAAAGATGCCTGCAAAATGTAATTCTTTGTGTGTTATTAGTTGAAGCCGACTGTGATTGTCTATTGTTGTGACTTAGATGAAGATCCGATCACATTTTATGACCTATTTGTGCAGAAATACATATCATTTCACTTTTTCTTGCAACTGTACATGTCTTGTATATAGAATGTGATATATATAAGGCTTTTATATAGATATTTCATCGGTCACTCCCCAGTTTTACTCTCGCTGGTCCACGATCCTTGTATTTCCATGCTATACGGCGAATGTGGAACCACATGGAGTCTTTTACTCTGTTGGCTGGTCTTTGGGTTCTCTGCATTGCCAAAGGCTGTTTATTTTGATAGACAACCACTCAACAAGAATGAATCTGAAAGAAGAGGATCGGGGTTGCTCTGTGGGGACCCCAGGGGAGGAGGATCGGGGTTGCTCTGTTGGGACCTTGCGGGAGGAAGATCAGGGTTGCTCTGTGGGGACCCCACAAGAAGAGGATCGGGGTTGCTTTGTGGGGACCCCACGGGAGGAGGATTGGGGTTGCTCTGTGGGGACCCCACGGGAGGAGGATTGGGATTATTCTGTGGGGACCCCGCGGGAGGAAGATCGGGGTAATTCTGTGGGGACCCCGCGGGAGGAAGATCGGGGTAATTCTGTGGCGACCCCGCGGGAGGAAGATCGGGGTAATTCTGTGGGGACCCCGCGGGAGGAAGATCGGGGTAATTCTGTGGGGACCCCGCGGGAGGAAGATCGGGGTAATTCTGTGGGGACCCCGCGGGAGGAAGATCGGGGTTGCTCTGTGAGGACCCCGCGGGAGGAAGATCGGGGGTTGCTCTGTGGGGACCCCACAAGAGGAGGATCGGGGTTGCTCTGTGGGGACCCCACGGGAGAAGGATCAGGATTATTCTGTGGGGACCCCACGGGAGGAGGATCGGGGTTGCTCTGTGGGGACCCCACGGGAGGAGGATCGGGGTGGCTCTGTGGGGACTCCACAAGAGGAGGTTTTTGGGTTGCTCTGTAGGGACCCCAGAAGAGGAGGATCGGGGCTGCTCTGTGCATAACCATTACACATTACTAGGTAAGTATAACATGTTTGTTATTTAAAAATAAAAATGCATTTAGAAAGACTTTAAAATGTGATTGTACTGTGAGATTGTATGGTGACCCTTACACACCGACTCAAGACTTGGGAATGGCAAACGATTATCTGAGATATAAATAAATTGTTTATTTACACTGCCTGTGACTCTATATATAGACTGGCTGTATGTTATGGAGATAAACTTATTTTATAACGCTGTATGAGTCACGCTTATTGTTATTACACCAGCCTTGCATGAATACACTATATTGTCAAAAGTATTGGGACGCCTATCTTTACACACACATGATCTTTTATGGCATCCCAGTCTTATTCCGTAGGGATTTCCCTTCTAAATGTTTTTGTTTGTTTTCTTTGTCTGAATTTCTCCCTTCCTGTTCCTCCTCGGTAAGCTGTTTTGGCTGACTAACCCCCTGCCAGAACGGCTTGGATGATGGGGGCAAGCTTACTGAGAAGGAAGTGAGAAATTCAATTTAAAGAGAAAAAACATTTAGAAGGGAAATGGAAGGAAAAGGTAAGTGAACCAACAATGCGCAAGCCTAAAGAAACCTATTTAGAAAATAAAAAACAAACCTTTGCAAGCCTTTTTAAAGCATTACATCTGCTTGAAAAAGGGGGTCTAGTGAAGAAATGGGCTCATCCAAGAACAAAGAATGTTCTCTAAAACTGTTCTAACTGTGCAAGCTTGCCTATGCATGGTCCACTTAATACATCAGCCAGACACCAAGACCTCCTTCTCCTCCTCCTCCACCATCATTATCGCCATGACCTTTACAACCACGACCATCATCATCATCACCACCATGACCTTTACAACCACGACCATCATCATCATCACCACCATGACCTTTACAACCACGACCATCATCATCATCACCATGACCTTTACAACCACGACCATCATCATCGTCACCATGACCTTTACAACCACGACCATCATCATCATCACCACCATGACCTTTACAACCACGACCATCATCATCATCACCATGTCCTTTACAACCACGACCATCATCACCATGACCATCACAACCACGACCATCATCATCATCGCCATGACCTTTACAACCACGACCATCATCATCATCGCCATGACCTTTACAACCACGACCATCATCATCATCACCATGACCTTTACAACCACGACCATCATCATCATCACCACCATGACCTTTACAACCACGACCATCATCATCATCACCACCATGACCTTTACAACCACGACCATCATCATCATCACCACCATGACCTTTACAACCACGACCATCATCATCATCACCATGACCTTTACAACCACGACCATCATCATCGTCACCATGACCTTTACAACCACGACCATCATCATCATCACCACCATGACCTTTACAACCACGACCATCATCATCATCACCATGTCCTTTACAACCACGACCATCATCACCATGACCATCACAACCACGACCATCATCATCATCGCCATGACCTTTACAACCACGACCATCATCATCATCGCCATGACCTTTACAACCACGACCATCATCATCATCACCATGACCTTTACAACCACGACCATCATCATCATCACCATGACCTTTACAACCACGACCATCATCATCATCACCACCATGACCTTTACAACCACGACCATCATCATCATCACCACCATGACCTTTACAACCACGACCATCATCATCATCACCATGACCTTTACAACCACGACCATCATCATCATCACCATGACCTTTACAACTACGACCATGATCGTCACCATGACCTTTACAACCACGACCATCATCATCATCACCACCATGACCTTTACAACCACGACCATCATCATCATCACCATGACCTTTACAACCACGACCATCATCATCGTCACCATGACCTTTACAACCACGACCATCATCATCATCACCACCATGACCTTTACAACCACGACCATCATCATCATCACCATGTCCTTTACAACCACGACCATCATCACCATGACCATCACAACCACGACCATCATCATCATCGCCATGACCTTTACAACCACGACCATCATCATCATCGCCATGACCTTTACAACCACGACCATCATCATCATCACCATGACCTTTACAACCACGACCATCATCATCATCACCATGACCTTTACAACCACGACCATCATCATCATCACCACCATGACCTTTACAACCACGACCATCATCATCATCACCACCATGACCTTTACAACCACGACCATCATCATCATCACCATGACCTTTACAACCACGACCATCATCATCATCACCATGACCTTTACAACCACGACCATGATCGTCACCATGACCTTTACAACCACGACCATCATCATCATCACCACCATGACCTTTACAACCACGACCATCATCATCATCACCATGTCCTTTACAACCACGACCATCATCACCATGACCATCACAACCACGACCATCATCATCATCGCCATGACCTTTACAACCACGACCATCATCATCATCGCCATGACCTTTACAACCACGACCATCATCATCACCATGACCTTTACAACCACGACCATGATCGTCACCATGACCTTTACAACCACGACCATCATCATCATCACCACCATGACCTTTACAACCACGACCATCATCATCATCACCATGACCTTTACAACCACGACCATCATCATCATCACCATGACCTTTACAACCACGACCATCATCATCATCACCATGTCCTTTACAACCACGACCATCATCATCATCGCCATGACCTTTACAACCACGACCATCATCATCGCCATGACCTTTACAACCACGACCATCATCATCATCACCATGACCTTTACAACCACGACCATCATCATCATCACCATGACCTTTACAACCACGACCATCATCACCATGACCATCACAACCACGACCATCATCATCATCGCCATGACCTTTACAACCACGACCATCATCATCGCCATGACCTTTACAACCACGACCATCATCATCATCACCATGTCCTTTACAACCACGACCATCATCACCATGACCATCACAACCACGACCATCATCATCATCGCCATGACCTTTACAACCACGACCATCATCATCATCACCATGACCTTTACAACCACGACCATCATCATCATCACCATGACCTTTACAACCACGACCATCATCATCATCACCATGACCTTTACAACCACGACCATCATGACCATCACAACCACGACCATCATCATCATCGCCATGACCTTTATAACCACGACCATCATCATCACCATGACCTTTACAACCACGATCATCATCATCATCACCATGACCTTTATAACCACGACCATCATCACCATGACCTTTACAACCACGACCATCATCATCATCACCATGACCATCACAACCACGACCATCATCATCACCATGACCTTTAATACCACGACCATCATCACCATGACCTTTACAACCACGACCATCATCATCACCATGACCATCACAACCACGACCATCATCATCACCATGACCATCACAACCACGACCATCATCATCACCATGACCATCACAACCATGACCATCATTATCACCATGACCATCACAACCACGACCATCATCATCACCATGACCATCACAACCACGACCATCACAACCACGACCATCATCATCACCATGACCATCACAACCATGACCATCATCATCACCATGACCATCACAACCATGACCATCATCATCACCATGACCATCACAACCACGACCATCATCATCACCATGACCATCACAACCACGACCATCATCATCACCATGACCATCACAACCACGACCATCATCACCATGACCTTTACAACCACGACCATCATCATCATGACCTTTACAACCACGACCATCATCATCATCATCATCACCATGACCATCACAACCACGACCACCATCATCACCATGACCATCACAACCACGACCATCATCATCACCATGACCATCACGACCATCATCATCACCATGACGATCACAACCACGACCATCATCATCACCATGACCATCATCATCACCATGACCATCATGACCATCATCATCACCATGACCATCACAACCACGACCATCATCATCACCATGACCATCCCGACCATCATCATCACCATGACCATCAAAACCACGATCATCATCACCATGACCATCACAGTCACGACCATCATCACCATGACTATCACAACCACGACCATCATCATCACCATGACCACCACGACCATCATCATCATCATCACCATGACCACCACGACCATCATCATCATCACCATGACCACCATCATCATCATCACCACCACCATCATCATCATCATCTCAAGGGAAGAAGAATAACTAATCTTATTCCTTGCTTCGGCACCCTCTTCTCTCTCATGCTCCAAGTTGTGGGCAGGCCTTGGAAGACCTTATGTACAATGCAGGACTAATGGTCCTGATGGATATCAGGGAACTGGAGAAAGTGCAGAGAAGGGCAACCAAACTGATAAGAGGCATGGAGGAGCTCAGCTATGAGGAAAGATTAGAGGAACTGAATTTATTCTCTCTTGAGAAGAGGAGAATAAGGGGGGGATATGATCAACATGTACAAATATATAAGGGGGCCATATAGTGAACTTGGTGTTGAGTTATTCACTTTACAGTCATCACAGAGGAGAAGGGGGCACTCTTTACATCTGGAGGAAAAGCGATAACATCTCCAGATAGGGAAAGGTTTCTTCACAGTAAGAGCTGTGAAAATGTGGAACAGACTCTCTGCAGAGGTGGTTCTGGCCAGCTCAGTAGATTGCTTTAAAGCGGAGTTCCACCCAAAAGTGGAACTTCTGCTCGTTGTACTCCTCCCCCCCCCCCACGTTTGGCACCTTTCGGGTGGGGGGTTTTCCTGGGCCGGGTGTACACAGTAGGGGGGTGACATTCCGTATGCAAGAAGGGGGTGTGTCAGTGTATTGTGGTGGATAGGAGATGAGGGGGTGTCAGTGTATTGTGGGGGTGTCATATATGGGGTGGGGGGGGGTGACATTCCAGGTGTAAGAGGGGGTGTGTCACAGTATTGTGGTGGATAGGAGATGAGGGGGTGTCAGTGTATTGTGGGGGTGTCATATCTGGGGGAGGGGGTGTGTACATAGTGGGGGGGGGTGACATTCCAGGTGTAAGAAGGGGGTGTGTCAGAGTATTGTGGTGGATAGGAGATGAGGGGGTGTCAGTGTATTGTGGGGGTGTCATATCTGGGGGAGGGTGTGTACATAGTGGGGGGGGTGTGACATTCCAGGTTTTAGAAGGGGGTGTGTCAGAGTATTGTGGTGGATAGGAGATGAGGGGGTGTCAGTGTATTGTGGGGGTGTGGGGGAGGGGAGTACATAGTGGGGGGGTGACATTCCAGGTGTAAGAAGGGGGTGTGTCAGTGTATTGTGGTGGATAGGAGATGAGGGGTGTCAGTGTATTGTGGGGGTGTCATATATGCGGGGGTGTGTACATAGTGGGGGGGGGTGACATTCCAGGTGTAAGAAGGGGGTGTGTCACAGTATTGTGGTGGATAGGAGATGAGGGGTGTCAGTGTATTGTGGGGGTGTGATATCTGGGGGAGGGGGTGTGTACATAGTGGGGGGGGGTGTGGCATTCCAGGTGTAAGAAGGGGGTGTGTCAGTGTATTGTGGTGGATAGGAGATGAGGGGGTGTCAGTGTATTGTGGGGGTGTCATATATGCAGGGGTGTGTACATAGTGGGGGGGGGGTGACATTCCAGGTGTAAGAAGGGGGTGTGTCACAGTATTGTGGTGGATAGGAGATGAGGGGGTGTCAGTGTATTGTGGGGGTGTGATATCTGGGGGAGGGGTGTGTACATAGTGGGGGGGGGGGTGACATTCCAGTGTAAGAAGGGGGTGTGTCAGAGTATTGTGGTGGATAGGAGATGAGGGGTGTTAGTGTATTGAGGGGGTGTCATATATGGGGGGGGGGTGACATTCCAGGTGTAAAAAGGGGGTGTGTCAGTGTATTGTGGTGGATAGAGATGAGGGGGTGTCATGTATTGTGGGGGTGTCATATATGCGGGGGGTGTACATAGTGGGGGGGGTGACATTCCAGGTGTAAGAAGGGGGTGTGTCACAGTATTGTGGTGGATAGGAGATGAGGGGGTGTCAGTGTATTGTGGGGGTGTCATATATGCGGGGGTGTGTACATAGTGGGAAGGGGTGACATTCCAGGTGTAAGAAGGGGTGTGTCACAGGATTGTGGTGGATAGGAGATGAGGGGGTGTCAGTGTATTGTGGGGGTGTGATATCTATCTGGGGAGGGGGTGGTGTACATAGTGGGGGGGGGGGGGGTGACATTCCAGGTGTAAGAAGGGGGTGTGTCAGAGTATTGTGGTGGATAGGAGATGAGGGGGTGTTAGTGTATGAGGGGGTGTCATATATGGGGGGGGTGACATTCCAGGTGTAAAAAGGGGGTGTGTCAGTGTATTGTGGTGGATAGGAGATGAGGGGGTGTCAGTGTATTGTGGGGGTGTCATATATGCGGGGGTGTGTACATAGTGGGGGGGGGTGACATTCCAGGTGTAAGAAGGGGGTGTGTCAGAGTATAAGGGGGGGGGGGGTGTGTCAAGTGGATAGGAGATGAGGGGGTGTCAGTGTATTGAGGGGGTGTCATATATGCGGGGGTGTGTACATAGTGGGGGGTGTGGCGGTGGACATTCCAGGTGTAAGAAGGGGGGGGGTGTGTAATAGTGGCACAGTTGGTGGAGGAATGAGGGCGGGGTTGTATTGGTCAAAGGGGATAGGAGGCTATGACAGGGGGTGTCAGTGTATTGGGGGGTGTCATATATTGCGGGGTGTGTGTACATAGTGGGGGGGTGGGTGACATTCCAGGTGTAAGAACGGGGTGTGTCAAAACAGTATTGTGGTGGATAGGAGATGAGGGGGTGTCAGTGTATTGTGGGGTGTCATATATGCGGGGGTGGTGTACATAGTGGGGGGGTGACATTCCAGGTGTAAGAACGGGGTGTGTCACAGTATTGTGGTGGATAGGAGATGAGGGGGTGTCAGTGTATTGTGGGGGTGTCATATATGGGGGAGGGGGTGTGTACATAGTGGGGGGGTGACATTCCAGGTGTAAAAAGAACGGGGGGAGTGTCAGAGTATTGTGGTGGATAGGAGATGAGGGGGTGTCAGTGTATTGTGGGGGTGTCATATATGCGGGGGTGAACATAGTGGGGGGGTGACATTCCAGGTGTAAGAAACGGGGTGTGTCACAGTATTGTGGTGGATAGGATTAAGAGGGGGTGGTCAGTGTATTGTGGGGGCTGTCATATATGGGGGGGGTGTGAGAACAAAGGGGGGGGTGACATTCCAGGTGTAAGAACGGGTGTGTGTCACAGTATTGTGGTGGATAGGAGATGAGGGGGTGTCAGTGTATTGTGGGGGTGTGATATCTGGGGGAGGGGTGTGTACATAGTGGGGGGGTGACATTCCAGGTGTAAGAAGGGGGTGTGTCAGAGTATTGTGGTGGATAGGAGATGAGGGGGTGTCAGTGTATTGAGGGGGTGTCATATATGGGGGGGGGTGACATTCCAGGTGTAAAAAGGGGGCGTGTCTTTCACAGGTATGCTGTCCCCACTTCTGGGAGCCTCAGCCGCATGTATTGACGCCACTTGCGCATGTGCAGTAGGGTTCCCAGTGAGAAGCCGTAAGGCTACATTGCCGGGGTCCCTTACTCGCAATGGCGGTGGCGGCACCCGACAGCTGATGGAATAAATATAACAAAATTACATTAAAATTATTAAAAATAAAATAATAAATACAATAAAAATCAGGAAGCAGCCGGAGTGTGGTGATGTTTTTATTATTATTACAACAGAAGAAGCGGCAGAGAAGGGAAATGGTCAGCCTGTCCCCTGTGCTCCTGGTTGGTGGAGGTGTAGGGCAGGCCCATACATAGTACAATGTGATCGCACAGTGTGGGGGGGGGGGGCACATCGTACAATCACAGGGTTACGGCCCTCCCCTGAGCAGACTGCAATACTCGGCTTCCATTTTCCGGCGGGTCACACCCCCCTCTCTCTCTCTCCGCGGACAGGATGGGGTTAAGTGATTTCCCTCGGGAGAGGGGGGGGGGCCCGTGACGCCCCCCTCTCCCCTCTGGCACGTGACCCGGCCGCTGAACAACAACACGCGGCGGCCAATGGGGGGACGAGGGACTGGCCACGTGCCAGAGCGCGAGGAGGGGGGGCGGGCCCGTGTTGATGTCTGGCCTCGGCCAATCGGAGGAAGTCGGCCGCGCTCTTGGCGGAGGTGGGCGGCGCCGTGTGTGAAGAGAAGGCGGCGGTGTGGGCGGGGTCTCCGGTGCGCGCTCTCCGCTACTCGTTTTTTTTCTTCCTCTCCTCAGGAAGATGGCGGCGGTGAGCGGTGAGGCGACCGGGAGTCTGCACCGCATGGAGGAGCCGCTAGGGGGCCGAGACACCGAGGTACCGGGGAGAGCGGAATACACCCGGGGAACGCCCCCTTCCACCGCAACACCCGGAATGTCACACCCCCCTCTCCTAATACTGTGTACACCCGGGACACCCCCCACATCCCCTCCCCCTATACACTGACACCCCACCACCGAGACACACCCCCCCTTCCTGACACCCCGGACAACACCCCCCCCTCAATGTTCACACACAACAAACACCCCCACATCCCCCAACACCAATCAAACTGCACACCCCTACACCGAAACACTATAAACCCCCCCTCATTGACCTAATCACAACACCCCCTATACCCTTATAACACCCACTACTAGACTACTCTGATACCCACACACCCACCCAACACACCCCCCAAC